>JAWZYV010000542.1:0-405756 GCA_038373885.1 Cheiracanthium punctorium
ATTGTTTTATTAATATTTTTAGAAAAACAAATACATTCTTTATACCTCACAAATGTCGGAAATTTATTTATTGCTTCTGGAGAGTATCCACCAATATAAAAAGTTGCCAGTTTAGTAGCATTTTTGCAGGATCTTATCGTTAAGAAATAAACTTATGTCATTTAGCCTAATTTAAGAAGGAATGAATAAAATGTTGAATTAAAAAACTTCATGCGTTATGTAACAAAGCATATAGTACATTTATTTTTATTACACAATTGAAAAAGTAGAATAGAATGTTTGAATGACCAATAATAGCAAATTTGAAAAGAAAAGGGGGTTGACGAAAACCGAAATCTGGTTTTCAAATTAGTTGCCTGGAGTAACACACAAGCAGCCAAAAGCTTGAAAATAGTATGTAAATGCATTTTTTTTAATCACAAAAGTCACCTAATCTTAAAATTAGTAGCAAAAATTGCCTTTTTAGTCATCGATGGACACCATGCAGTAACAATACAATTTTATCATGACATATTTATTTAAGTTTCATAAGTTCAAGGTACCTTTTTAGTTAGGCAACGAGTTTAGTTCACTGTAGCATGGTTTGGCATTGGAAACTAACGATAAGCTAAACTTCAATTTGCCATAAGGAATTACAAATGAGAAAAAAGTGTATTCACAAAATAAAATTAGGATTTTATTATTTATTTAAGTAAGGATTAAATGCAATTGAGGGTAATTTTTATATTCTTTAAAAAGAAATAAATGGATAAAAACAAAGATACTGATGGAAAAAAAATACACTTTTAGTTCACAGAACTTCAACAAATAGTTTGAAAACAATAAATTGAAGGTATTACTATCAAGATAAACAGATATGGATGGTAAGCAATACAGTACTAATATCAACTTGTTAAAATTTATAGCCTATTATTTATGTTTAGTCTTGCATATTACAAAAAAATACAGCTATTACAGGTGTAATATTACACAAATACAGATGTAATGTTACAAAATATGAGGAAGATAAGATAAACTATTCTATGTATATATTTCAACCAAACTCTTTAAATTATAAAAACTTGTTTTAGTTTAGTCTAAATATGATTTATAACAAAAATGCTTAACAATCAAAACTGCATAGTTAAACTCTCTCTGTAATAGTATTTGCTATAAAAAATGGGTGTTTTGGGGGACAAGCTTCATAATTTAATAACAAAAATTTCTAGTATTTTCACTAAATTAATATGAAAGTTTTTGAGTGCAAAGTTATAAAAAAAAAGATATATAATACATTACTTAAAATACAGAAAAATATTTATTTTAATCTGACAGATGAAAAGAAAAAGAAAAGAATATTGTGCAAAATGAAAATTGAATTAAAAAATAAATAAATTACATTGCTTCTTCTAAATCACTGCGATCTAATAATTTTTGCATTTCTTCAGCCGAGAGAACAGAGTTATCATCAGTTTTAACAAATCCATTTACTCTATATTCAGATGTTTGTAGTAGTTCCAATAATTCCTCAGCAGAAAGCTTAGTACTACCACTTGTTTCAACATTTCTGGAATTAAATCGTCCTTCTTTCATAATCACTTTCTCCAGTTTTCTTTTTGCAGTTGCTCGATTAATCATGCGTTCATCTATAGTTTCAGGAACAATCAATCGATATACAACAACTGGCTTTTTCTGACCAATTCTGTGACAGCGATCTTGAGCCTGTATGTCATTCTGAGGGTTCCAGTCTGAGTCATATATAATAACAGTGTCTGCTGCAGCAAGATTTAAACCTAAGCCTCCAGCTTTGGTACTGATAAGAAAAATTGAAGTGTCCTTTGATTCATTGAATTTTTTAATCTCATCATGACGATCTTCAAGTTTCATGGAACCATCAAGATAAGAATACTGATAGTTTCTATAAATACAATACTCTTCTAAAATGTGTAACATAGAAACAAACTGAGAAAACAATAAAACTTTATGATTGCCTTTAAACAGTTCTGGTAGCATTTGATCCAAGACTAAAAGTTTACCACTATTTCTAATTAAATCTTCATCAATTTTATGGTTTTCAGTTTCATCAAGCGGATAAGAAATAAGATATGGATGATTAATTACTTTTCTCAAAATCATTGTTATGTTTCTGGTATTTAGATGGACATCACTAAGTATGCTATCAACTTTTGAAATATCAGGATAAGCAGGAGTTAAAATTTCTTCAACTTCATCTTCATAAGATTGGCTTTCTAAAGCTTGGTAAATTTTTGTAAAACTCTCCCACCTTGTCCTTTTTAGTCGACCACCCTCAAGATCTACTTGTACATCAAAATAACCTGGCTTAGGATTAACCAGCTTCTCAATGCTTTTGTTTAGAACAGCAGTATAATATTCTCGTTGTAATTCAGTCATTGGAGCATTAACAATAACTTCTTTCTTCTTAGGTAGTTGTAAATTAACTTCAACTTTAGTTCTTCTAAGAAGAAAAGGTGAAAGTATTTGATGAATAATAGATACAATTTGCTTTTCTTCTTCCTTAGCAATAATTTCTTCATTAGCGCCTTTCTCAGTCAAGCGAGATATGTCAAACCATGATTCAAATACTTTAAAATCATCAAAAATGTCAGGTAGGAGAAAGTTTAGAAGAGACCACAACTCTTTTAAATCATTTTGCAGTGGAGTGCCAGTTAAAAGCAGTCTATGTAATGTGTTAAACATCTTAAGAGCACAAACAAGTTTACACTCGAAATTTTTTATTCGATGCCCTTCATCAATTACAAGAGTTGCCCATTTATAGCGTTGAAGATATTTAGAATCTATTAGAGCAATCTGGTAGGAAGTTAGAATAACAGGACAGCAACTAAAATTTCCGAATTTAACTCTTTTATTGAATTTTGATCGCATTGAAGCCCTATCTTCTTGCACACCGTGATACAGATAAACTGGTATATTAGGAGTAAATCTTTTGAACTCTGCATACCAGTTGGGAAGTGTAGATAAAGGGCCACAAATAAAAAAAGGGCCTGAAATACCCACCTCAATCAGATAAGCAATAAATGCTATAGTTTGAACAGTTTTTCCAAGACCCATTTCATCAGCCAAAATTCCATTCACTCCATTTTCAAATAACAATTTAATCCATTCAAAGCCTTCTACTTGATATGGAAACATCGTTCCACCAGTAAATAATGACAGCTTGTTTTTAGGAATGCCTTTTAATTGGTCAGGAGCATCATCATTCAACATATCAATATTTTGAATATCTTGCATGTTTTCTTCATCCGATAATTCCTCTGCTATTAGTTTCCTTTTACGTGAACGTTTTGGTTCACCTGATTTACCTTTGTCTTTCTTTTTTCCAGTTCTTAGCTGTTTTTTAGTTTCTTTTACCTTATCTCTTTCTATTTTATCAGCAATGATCTGAGCATACATACTACTGTGCTTTAATAATAAGTTTAATCTTTTATAACATTGTTCTTCAAGTTCTTGTTGTTCTTTCTTTCTTAGTTCTTCTTTCATTTTGATTGCTTCAAGAGCGGCCTCTTCTTCCAGCTTTTTTTCTTCCTGCAGCATCTCCTCAGTGATAACACCTGCAACAAGATCAGGGAGACCATTTGTTGAGTTTGAAGACTCACCCATTTCACACGAGTTGGATGATTCCATAATCACTTTGAGAATCTAAAAGAAAGATAAAATTAATTAGTATAAAAAACAATCAAGTAATCTGAACTGCTTCAAATAATAAAGATAACCAAACAAAATCATTGTCTCAACAATTATATGTTTTAGTATTTTTATTCTAATTAGGTGCAGGCGTTAAATTGCATAGGATCTCAGCTCCTATACTTCTTTTTTCTGAGTGAATTTTTACATATTACGCAGGCAAAACCTAGCAGAGCTCTTGAGTATTGCGCTCTAAAGCCCACCAGTGCATGAACTCGAAAATTCCCCCCCTTTTCGTACACAAACCGATTTGAG
This sequence comes from Cheiracanthium punctorium, assembly GCA_038373885.1. NCBI lineage: Eukaryota > Metazoa > Arthropoda > Arachnida > Araneae > Cheiracanthiidae > Cheiracanthium > Cheiracanthium punctorium. The sequence continues at coordinate 3,958 of JAWZYV010000542.1, forward strand.
CAGACAGACCCCTCAGTACTGGTTTTACCTTAAACCGATCTGAGAGTCTTGAGGCCAACAGATTTTGGGTCTTCTACTGTGTATTGTTTAGATTTCTTCATGCTCATCTCACACTCTTTCATTTCATTGTTTTGTGAAATAATGAAAACATATCCAATACTAATATATGGGAAAATCTTAGGAGTATTATTTTAATAGAATGTACTACACCGACTCCCGTATCGCAGGGGTTTATAGTACACTACGAGTACAAACATGAGTTCTACAAAATATTAGGGCTCCGGCACTTTCTTCGCTAGAAATTAAGCCCTGATTCATTGTAATTTATTAAAAATGTAAATAATCAGGAAAAAATTGCTAATTAAAATCATTCAATAAAACTATTGAAGTATTCTTTGTTTTTGTAATCTTTTCTCTCAAATCATGCACATAATTATTTTTTTTAAATTATTTTATTAAACTTTCAGTAAGTTTAACAACAGTATAGTTAAATTTATATTGATCAAGAAACACAAGTAACAATCTGATTTGAATTGACATCCATTTTTACTAATGAATTTTGAAATGCATTGACTAAAAAAAAAAAAAAATCACAGACAAGCCAAATTTTTAAGTTTTTCCATTTTTGATGCCAAATAAAGGTTTTTGTACTCTATGACACAAAATCATGAATGTCATGCAAATAAGGTTTTTGTTTAATGTACTGTGCTAGACCATGACTTTTCTGATGTGGGGCAAAAACATTGAATTGATATCCTTGCCCATCTTACATTTGAAATGCTGGCTGATGCAGAGATTGCAAGGTGGGGCAAAAACTTGACCACAGATCAAAGCCTGTTTATTGGCAGGGCAACTGGGGCACTTGCCCTGGGCCCAGCAATTTCAAGGGCCCAAAACTTTAGTGTTTTGCAATAATTTTTATTTATTAAAAAAATAAATTCTCATAAAGCCCAAAAATTTGTACTTGCCCTGGGCATCATTTGGGCAATATTGTGATGATTGGGCCTTGCCACAGATATGTACTATTTTGGTATTGTGAAAAGAATTAATAAAGAACACTCTCCACTCATCTGATTTTTGTTCCCAGGAAGAGAGCTCGTACTTTGCAAGTGGAGGAAACTTAGTAACAACAAACATTTGCAGGTGTCTGCTTCCACCTGCAATTGTAGGCTTTGTTATAAGACCCTGTTTGCAAATTTTAAGAACAGATTATCACTTACGATATTTGGTCATGATGTACAAATTTCCTGTATCAATAATCCGACCCTGCCCCTCCCCCTCTTCCATCCCCATGCCGAAATAGATTGTACGTTTTGTTGAGTTGTGTCAAGAACAAATATCTCCTGTTTCTATCTTACTTCAATTCATAAAAACTTTGAAAAATGTTCATGTAAAAGAAAAGGGGGAAAATAAGACTGGTGACTGGTACAAAAGTTTGCAGTCGCCACGTGGTGACTAACTTTGACCTTCATTATTTATCCCCTTACCGCCTCCCCACACCCTAGATCTGGCACTAGTATTAGAGTGAATATATGATGTCACACCAGCCACCAATGTACAATTTACAGATAGGAGTAAGCAAGTGTTACTAGACGAGCAAGGAATATTTTTTTTTTTTAAATAAGCTATAAATGTTTATAAGTATAACTGTATGGTTGTCAAACTTCTAAAATTAATTTCTATTATGTGAGTGACTTTTATCCTAAATTTGCTTAGGGTCGGGTAGGAGAAAATGGGGGGATATTGAAAAATACCTTTTTTCACCATAAAAATTTAGATATTCTATTATTTTTTTTTTTATGAAGATATATTTTAAGAACATAAGTAATTTTAAAGAGGATTTAGCACCTTTCAACAAAATTAGTGTGTTTAAGCCTTCCTGTTTTTGTTCTTAACCTACTGCCTGTTAACAGGTGATACTGAAAAACTTTTTTTTAGATTTCTTATAAAGCATTCATATTTTGATACATATTAGTAGACAGACTTCAAGAAAACTGATACAAAAAAGATAAGAGTAAAATTATGTTTTTTATTTTTAATTTTCTTTTTCTGAGGTGAGGTAATATGGGGGGGGGGGGGGTATGGTTAGACATACGGAAGTTGAACATTATACTGACATTTCTATTTCTCCTTTAGTAAATATTCCTAAAACAATAGTGTCATAACCAATCAGATTGACATGTTAATTCACTATTTATTATCAGAAATAAATTTTCTACACACGATAAAAATCTTATAAATAAAAATGAAATTCTGTTTGTTTGTTTGTGGATTTGATTCGTATACAAATCCACAAAAATGGACCTATCGGCCTGAAATTTAGCACAGATATGTAAAATAATATCGAATAAATCGTAGTCCACTTTAAAACTTTGAAAGTCAACCCGTTCCCGGAATTTAAGAGATTTTTTTTATGCTCTCGACTCAAAAAGCTTTCCGTAATTGTAATCCCTGTAGTGAAAAAAGTGTGAAATAAGGATCCTGGGTGCCATGTGTAGCGATTTTGCCGAATAAAATGTTTTAAATTCTCAAAGTAAAAATAAAAGAATAATAATGATTTTTTTTTTGTTAGTTTATATTTGTAAGGTTATTTTTTTTAAATTATAATATCGTGTGCATGGGAAATCAGAGTAGGAATAAAATGTTTTATATGCAAAACAATAAGAATTGAAGATTTCCGAGGCTAATGTGTAAAATTTTTTAGTTTGGCGAAAAAATAAAGTGGCTGAAATATTGATTTTGAGCAAGTGAGTTCTAGCGGTTTGCACAGTTTTGGCTTGGCGCAATTTATTGAGAGCTTAAGGAAATAGATTTTTGAAAACAAGTGCAAAGGTTTTATTAGAATACAGCGTTAAATTTTAATGATCCGTGAAGAAATAATGCAGTTATTAAGGGATTTCAAGTGATCTAACTTCAGAATTCTCGCCAATTGAGTACATTGATTTAAGTTACCGGAATTCCGCCAAATTTCAAGAAAATTGAAATCTTCTCATTTAGTACATCAGAGTAACGATGAATAAAACAAAACCCCTGAATTCCCTGAAAAAACTCTTGCAAAATGGCGTATGTTGGCACTTTGGCGAGGCTTAGATTTGAAACTGGATTTTATTTGAGACTGGTATATATAATAACACTGGTTATAGATAAAAATTAATGTTTGTATGTGTTTATGACGTTGAAAAACCCAGCAACGTTGACCACCGTTGCACCATGAAATTTGGTTCACCTAAGTCTTTTATGATGGAGAAGGTTTTTATGCTATCCGTTTTCCTTAACTTGCCACTTGGTGCCGCAGCACAACGTCGAATTCTATTCCGTTTCGCCGTTTACTATGCGAATATCGTCCAACCGATTTCGATGAAATTTGGTACACGCGAATATTAGAACACGGAGAATATTTTTCACTATCCATTTTGCTGTAACTTGCCGCTAAATGGCGCTGCAATGCATCAACTTCTATACCGTTCGACCGAACGGCATAAAATTTTTTATACTTACACATTTGAGGACGAAGAATATATTCTAACTGCATTTCTTTTGATGTTACTCACCACTAGATGACACTGCAATGCATTATTATTTTAACTCGCCACTAGATGACACTGCAGCAGGCCAAATTCTTGACCATTCAAACGGTCGCTATGAAAATCAGTATACATAGCTATTTGAACAATGAGAATATTTTGGCGTTATCCATTTTGCTATAACTCGCCACTTGACGGCGCTGTAGCAAATCATTACTTTAATTAACCACTAGATGGCCCTGCAGTGTATCACTTCTTGACTGTGCAAATTATCGCTATGAAAATAGGTATACATAGATATTTGAACACGGGGAAGAGTTTGGCGCTATCCATTGTCCTGTAACTCACCACTAGATGTCGCGTCAACACATGAGCTTCAGGACTGTCCAGCCGATCGTCATGAAAATTCGTATACATCGATATCTGAATGCGAAGAATATTTTCGCCGTATCCGTTTTGCTAAAACTCGCCACTAGTTTGCGTTACGCCGCATCGCCTTCTGCAATGTACAAACGATTGCCTTGCAATTCGGTATGCATGATTATTGGACACAATATAACGCGATATCCATTTTGCTATATCTGTTTATTACAATGAATAGTAATCACCACAAATCGTAATATCAAAAAGTCCATTCATTCCCGTGCAAAGAACAGGTACTTCAGCTAGTATATTCTAAAAACTATTGAAAACAAAATACTTTCACATAACTTTGTTCTTTTTAAATTTTTTATTATTGGAGTTTTTAGAATTTATTCGTTTATTATATTTATTCATGTTATTTCTCAGTATCCAATTTTTGGCCAGATGCATATGTTTGCCAGATATCCGTTGCATCCCTACTTTTATTAGTTAGTGGTATAAATCACAAAATTCAATGCTTAAAGAGCAACTTTCTTCAACGAAAGTTACATAGGGTTAGGTGGGGTAAAATAAACAGTCTACAAAAAGCAGGCAATAAATGTCAAATGCATTGGTTTATTGGCATACTGATTTTTGTTTAGCTCTTATATTATAAGCAATATTTTTAAACTAATTTATTTAATTTGGTAATATTCTTTCAATATGTAATGGCAACACTTACAGTTTCATGTTTGACTCTATCTATAGGGTGGTGTCCCCAGTTATGGCCACCTTAAGCATTTTTAAAGATTCAAGAATTTTTTTCAGTACTAAAAAACTATTGAAAGATTTTGAAAATAATACACAGCATACATTGAAGAGTGTAAAACAATTCTACACTATCAAAGTTATTTTTGTAGACATACTTCATTTTATATAATTTATTAAAATTTTTTTTAACATTTTCCCCACTTATGGCCACTTTTTCCCAGTTATGGCCACATCTATTCCCCAGTTATGGCCACTTCAAAAAATTTGTAAATAAAGTGAAAAAAAGTAAAATAATTTATGAAAAACACATAAAATATAATATTTCCTTTCGAATTGAATTTAATGAAACAATCTTATACAAATTTAGATGTTTTTGGCACTTTTTTTTCTTTATGTAAAATTATCAATTTAGATAAAACTGAATGATCAACATGTATAAAATTGAATGATTAACATGTATGAAATTAGATTTTTTCAAAGACATCAAGAGTGTCAGGAAACATAGTCTGCAGAACATGTCCTTTTTGACTGAGTTGTGGTTCCGGTAATTTTCCGATAACATCCACTATGTTGATTGTTGAAACGTCATTTTCGATATAAGTGAAATTAGATTTTTTCAAAGACATCAAGAGTGCCAGGAAACATAGTCTACAGAACACGTCCTTTTGAATGAGTTGTGGTTCCGGTAATTTTCTGATAACATCCACTATGTTGATTGTTGAAACGTCATTTTCGATATAAGTGAAACACGTTTTTTCCAAATTCACACTTTTTAGACATGTTATCTCAAATTCTTCTGAAGAAAGGACTTTTAAAATTGTTGCAACATAACGATATATAGTAGGCTTCCTTTTTTCATTATTCATGAATTTTACAATGACAAAGTCTCCAAGTTTTAGATTAACTGTTGCAGAAAGTTCCACCAGTTTTCCACTTTCTTTTCCTTTACTGACATCTTTATTAGTCTGTCTTTCCATCCAGTCTTCTGATGATGACGAATTTTCATCAGTAATTTTCTGTTTTAATTTTTTACTTAGTTTCATTTGCTGATTCTTTATTCTTAGAGCTTTTTTTCTCCCTCTTTATTCTGTCTTTTTCTTGCTTTTCCTTTTCTTTAGCTTCATGGTACTCAATCCATCTGTTTGATGTAACTACACTTGGAATATGCTCCCTTTTTCTTTTGGAATTTTGAATTTTTGCTTCTGGCCATCGAATGACATCCTTTAATATTGTCTCAACAGATCATTTAGGAGTAATACTGTCTATTTTTGATGAACTTGGTGTTTCTGTATTATTACTACTAAATTTTGTCTCAACTAATCTTTTAAGAGCAGTAATATCCGTCTTTGATGAGCTTGGTGTTTCTGTGTTATTACCACTAATCACTGTAGATGTATTTTCATTGTGATTTGTTAAACATAGCTGAAGCGAATCATATAAAGAGTTCATATCAGGTGTTTCTTGTTCTTGATCTACTTGTTCATTATTTACCATCACCACTGTATTTTCTGCATCTTTTGTCACATCCAGCCAAAACTTAAACAGCATTCCGGATTTACCTCCCAATCACAATTTCTTTTTTTCATTTGACAAAACTCACTGCATTTGGCACATCTTCATCTACAGTGTAACAATACTTAAAAATCAACTTAGATATGTTTTTTTTTTTTTTGTTTTTAAACCTATAGCTTCTGTTTAAAACCAAATTTTTTAAACTGATATATATATATATATATATATATTTTTTTTTTTTACAAATCTTCTCATTTTATTTATGTCTAAAATAAATAAACAATACAATTACTAAATATATTTTTATATATTTACTAAATATCAAGTTTTTATCAAACATAATTTAAATATTATATGTCAGTATTGTTCTTACAGTTGTAAATATTGTTCTTCTGAATAGCTACTATTAAATTTTAACTCCAATATTGACTTTTAAATATAATACCATTATAAAAGCATGAATCTACTTGTCACAAATAAATAAATCATATAAACAAGTAGTGGCCATAACTGGTATAACATATAACCCAGTTATGGCCACTTCAGTGGCCATAACTGGAGAAACTGTTCTGAAATAGACACCAGTTATGGCCACCCTGTTTAATTCTAAAATTTTCATTTATTATAATTGAAAATAGTGAAACAAAATAGTTTTAACTTCCCTATAAATGTTGAAAAAACATCCAGATATTCCTAGATTCTGTGCGTTGAAGCTGATACAAATAGATGTTGCTTAAGAGGCCTCTATACTCGGCTTGCGGAGATTCACGTCCCAATGCTTTCCTATGAAGAAAAGTGCCTTAACGCCTAATCATTTTTCTCGGAAAGTATTTGGTATTTTTACATGAAATTTTCTTGTGTAAATCTTGAGAACTGTTCGCAATTATTGCGTGAATCAGATTTGGGTTAATTAAGCTGAAAGAGATTTTATTGCAATCTGAAAAGCAACACAAATTCTAAAACCGTTATTTTCATTTTTGACGATCCGTTATTTCAAAATCCCGCTCTTTAGCAAAATTTTAACTCGCGTAATAGATTGTATAGCCATCTCACTATTTTTACATGCTTTTTTCGTGTTTTTTTAATGACAACTTTTCGTTATTTTCAATTAAATGTAAACGTTATATGATATAAAATGCATGATTTCAACGCGAATTTCATCCCCCCACTTTGGTAACCATTAGTTGCGGTGATTGATGAGGTGGGCGTATATTGACCAATTGACCCCCTGTGGTGTCCTCACTTCCCACCCCAGTGCCTCCAGAAACATTTTCTTCACATTTCAACTTTCGTTTGTGTGTGTATCTGTAAAATCATCTGGTTCAGTTCCTTTTGCATAGCCTTTTGTAGTAAAAAGTGTTGTTATTTTACTGCTCTCAAGTCTGTCGAATACTTGCTTTGAGCAGTGTGCATTCTCTCGGAGCTCATTGATCCACCTTACAAAATGTCTCTTCGATTCAGAAATCCTTTTTACATTATTGACGCAATTAAACATAATGAAGATAAAAAAGATTTTAAAAAAATTAACAAGAAATGAAATTAAAACCATCTATAGCCTTTTTTTTTTTTTGTATGGTATTTTTTCTTTCAGCAAATGCAATGTAAATAAGTGTATTTTTATGTACTGTAAATACTGCGCTTTATGTGAGTGTCTAATACGGAGTTCTATGAAATGATGCAGTTGATAGTTCAGAGCAGTGGCGTATGCAGACTTCCTTCGAGGGGTGGGGGTGGGGTTATAGACATAACTTTGTGTTAAAATGCGTAATAGTTAAGTTGAAAATTGACGCCACTGGTTCAGAGGGTCATATTTTACTTTTAGAAAACTCATTTTTTAATCCAATTCATTTATTGTATGTTATACATTACAAACAGCTGATGTGAAACCAGCACCCCTTGATTTATCATAAATTTAAAATAAATGCTAACAGAGGATGTGTTTGTTGCACATTTTGAAGAAAAACATGAAGACCATGAAGTAAAGAAAGTATGCTATTCTTGAAATTTCTGAAGAAAAATCCCAATTCTTACTTAAAAAGAGTTGAAAGGAGAGTACAAAATGGCATGACCATAACACCTCTTTCGGACAAAATATCTGCTGGCTCTTAGGTGCTGCGGTAAAAGTTTTATTAAGCATTTTTGGGCAGATCTTGTCTGCAGAAAAGGAGCTATTTACAATTTAATACTTTGCAAAATCTTTATTTGAAAAAATGTACATTTCCAGAAAATATGATGTCGAAGAAGTTCAAGCTGAACAGATAATTCAAATACTGGATGAGCCAAACTTCAATAGTAGAGGAGATTATACTTATAAGTTCTGATAGCTAAATTGAAATTTCATGTAAAACTGTTTAATAAAATATTTGTTTCATTTTTTTTCATCTATAATCATTTTACCCCACACCATGGGGTAAAATGATCATAATAACAAGCCAAAACGAATTAATGATCAAACAGTTTTAATATTTGTAAAAGAAAAAAACAAAAATTTGTAATTACTGTCAGATAGTCCAATGTAAAATATTTGTCAAAAAATTTTAAGTATGTTATATTATTTTAGATGTGTAGCTTAGTAAAGTTTAAAATAGCTAAATTTATGGTCATTTTACCCCACCCGACCCTACTGATGCGTCTAAAGAGACAACAAATGAAACAAAGAAGGCAATATAACTCTGAACTTTTCTTAAGTGTCGGGTAAATTTTGCTATAAGGATGCAGAGCTCTGGGTAACCTTAGAAATACAGGAAAGAAATTTAGGCTACTATTCAGATAGATTTAGTAGCTACTAAAACTATTGTTCAGTTACTAAGTAAGTGGGTGGGGATACTAAAAGTTAGTAAATCCGAAGTCGGATACATTTAGTACTAAACACGTGACTAATACCAAGGGAAAATTGAGGGAAAAGTTAGTAGACCAATCAGAGCGCCCAGGGGTACGTTTGTTTAGTCGGTGATTTAGCAGCTTGTTTGGTCACGTGATTTTAGCAGCTTGTTTTGGTCACATGTTTAGTATCTCCGCCTCCAAATTCTATCTGAATCACCTTTACTATATTTAGTAACTAAAAATTGGTTTAGTAGCTACTAAATCTATCTGAATAAGGGCCTTAGACATCAAAAGTCATTGAAAGGCAATTTTTACTGTTAAAGGTACATATTTATATTTTTAAAAGTGTAATGGATGTAAGTAAAATAAATTTGCAATCATACCACTGTTTTTTTCTATACCAAAAGGAAATAAAACGTTTTTAACTGACAGAATTTAAAACCTCTATAACTCAAAACCTCTTTATCTCGAATTTTTTCTTCTTTCCCATGAGAATCGAGATATATATATATAGATTAAAAATACAGTCCAACCTGTCCAAGTCAAATGTATGTAATATACATTACTAATTTCACTAGCATAAATGTAACAGCTTGATTTTAAGCCCTTAGGCTTGATTTAAAAAAAAAAAAAAAAAAAAAAAAAAAAAAAAAAAAAAAAACCATTTTCCCACCATTTTCGCCCACTTGACTCTATGTTATGAAGAGGTTCGTATTGATTTTGGTGAAATGAGACTACAAATCAGGATTTTCGAGTGACAATGCCGTGTATACAGAGATGTAAAAAATAACCAGATTTTTATAATTTGGGGTCAGTAGCGTAGCCAGGATTTATTTTGGGGGGTACTGAGAACTCAAAACTGCAATGCAATATAACTTAATAGGAAAAGTTCATAAGCGGGGGCAGGTCGTCAGATTGAAATCGGTCATCAATGATAGCTATCGATGAATATCTTGTTAACACAGCAAGCCAAACGTGTGATATAATTCGAGACACATGATGCATTAATCACGCGTTGGTGTAGACTGTTGAAATTCCTTGCTGGCTGAAGTTTCAAGTGCGGTGGTTTTCAATAGCGTTTGTATTTAGGAAGTGAAACTTCTGGTTATTTGTATATTAAATGAGGATAAGTTGTCTGGAACTGTTATGATTTCACTTTATTTTAAGGTATGTTGTTTGTTAATCACTGATAGAGTTCATTTTGGTGAAAATTTGATAATGTTTGTTTTGTGCAGAATATTTAATGTGCCTGTGTTATGCTTAAGTTCTGCTTATTCAAATGCTCTTTGATGGATTTATTTTGTAAAAAAGTCAAGTGTTGGTCATAAATAAAAGTGTATAACAAGGCCATTAAATAAGGAATTAAATGGAAAATTTAGGCATGTGCTTTTGTTTATTCTTTCCACAGTATTTGACTTCAAAAGCTAGAAAAAAACTTTTTAATAAATTAAGTGCGATACATCATTTTAAAGCTTGAAGTCTCTTCAAGCAATAAAGTTTATCAACAAAAAATCTATATTTTTAAGGTAATGCAAATAGTATGTATAAATTTTTTAACATATGTACATCACTTCCATAAATGCGATTAATTATGTTTGACTTACTTAAAGAATATTTTCTATAATCGTAAAAGCAATTAAGTGTGATTTACTTAATAAATATTCAGCATGGTCACAAAATACTACTTTTTGGTTTATTAAGTTTTTTTTTTGTTTGTTTGTTTGTTCACCATAGAAACACTTCAGTTTTGGTGAACTTCAGATATAGTGGACGAAATTTGATGGTCCTCAGAGGTTCAATATAGCCAGAGTTGACTGTATTTATTTTGCGTTGCCAATTATGTAGTTTTAATAAGTAGGTGTCTTCAAATTCCTTTTGTTGCATTATAGCTAATTTGCTCAATTTGGTTTTCATCTAATTCTTTTCAGAGCATTGAAACCTGTGCATAACTCTTAGAGACCTATGACTGCAAAGCTCAAAAAAGTGCAGCGTTATTTTAGGTTGGCAAGAGTGGGGGCGCTAAAATAGGAATCAACTCTTCCTTGTTCCATAAATCACATCTTTGGAAGCTAAATATATTTTAAAATCGCTTACTCAAACTGTTTTATAATCTTCGCCAAGCATATTTCAACTGTACTTCACCATTTTAAATACAGTTTGGAATAGGCATCATAATCTGTGAGTGTGTTGTGTTTGTCTTTCTTGTTCCATGAAACACATATTTGGAAATGAAATCTATATTAAAATAGCCTACTAACACTGTTTTACAATTTTCGCTAGACATATTCTTGCTATACTTTTCTAGTTTCATGCCAAATTCAGAAGATATTTCCAAGCTTGGTTCGGTTTTGAAGTTTTTTTTTTTTTTTTTCAGCAAACTTGGCAATCAATTATCAAAAATTGCAAACCTTGTGGGTCTTTTAAGATTTTAATCACCCCTCCCACCTCTGTTTTATCTGGCAAACACATTTGGAAAGGTCTTCACCGAGACCAGGGTTCGCGATTTTTTTTTTTTATTATTTAAAAAAAAAAAAAAAAGGATTTTTTAAAAATTCCTAATATGAATTTATTTTGCATATTATAATAGTAGTATGAAATTTTAAACAATATATATAAAATATATATTATGCTATTTTAGCTATTATAATAAGTGCATAGATAAACAAATTTTAATATGAAACAAATATGACGATTCAAATCAAATTTAACATGCAAGACAACAAAAATATTAATTTGCGAATACTTTGTATCAGAAAAAAAAAATTAATTTGAAATTGCATATTCTATTTTGCATTTACAAACTGAAAACAAATCAAACAATTGTGGAATGATATATGAGTATTTACTCTATACTAAATTTTGTAATTTAATATTTTTCTATTTCATTAATAAAAATGATTTGCTATCTTACCCTTTTAGTAAAAACACAAGTTCACTTCATCACTAAAAACAAACTTTTCCTTAAACGAACAATCTTTAGTGAAAATATCAAAGCATAAAAGAAAAAAAAAACATTTTAAAAGTAATATGAATGAATGAAACATTACTGTTATGGACTTTTAGTTATGTTATCAATAAATGTATGATTATATATCATGAATAGCAGTATGAATATGGTTGAATGATTATGCTTTTTTATTAAACTGCTTTAACAGAAAAACAAGTTTTCCAGCTTTATGAGTTCCTAAACAGTTACGAAGTTGGAATGAACCAAACCAAAAAAAGAAAAGATTCTCTCAACTTCAGAAGCTGAAGAAGCTTGAGCAGTAAATAGTTGCTCTATCATTCTAAAATATTTCATCAAACCACTGCAGTGCCATCTAATGCTATTATAAGAAATTAATTTCATTTGAGTGTTGAAGATTTTTATTTAGAATAAATTACATCAATACAAAATCCATTTTTGAAAAATGATTTTAATCAGATTTTTTTTTTTTAATCCCTTGATTTAAATCGTGATTTTAATCAACGAACCCTGACTGAAATAGTTCAGGTCTACTAAGTTACGTAGAAACATACACAAGAATGTGGGCTTGAATGAAATAGCACCCCAATGCTAATAAAAAATATGCATACAAGGTTTCAAATTAATGATATACTGGGATCAATCCAGGAATTCTTTCCAGGGTCCCATTTTTTTTAAATTCTATTTTTTTGTTAAAATAGTTTACAAAACAATTTAAAGTATAGAGTAGAATTAAAGGGACCATTTTTTCTGAACAGAAAATTGGGACACTTCTAAGCTGCAGAGTTGAGAGGGGTAAAAATTAATACCGACCCCCCCCTCCCTATGATTTTTTTCTTTTTTTCTACACATAATTCGATTTTCTACTTTTATGAGAAAAATGAGTTGAAAAAATACAGCGAATATACAAATAAATTAGGCATTACATACAAATAATTTATTATATAAACTTAGGTTTAAGTAATTTTATTGTAAATTTTTTGGATAAATTTCCAAAACAGTTTGCTTTCTAACAATAACTGTAGAAACACCATCCATTGATTATAGGTATATATTAATACGGTCTATGTTCCGTATCCGGTGCCCCTTGGTTCTGGCGACATCGTGAGCGATGTTCAACGTTAGTAAAGTACCCTGCCGATGGTTGTTTGATTGGTAACCATAAAGAAATGTGTAGAGCTTGGCGACGTTTTTTTTTGGAGGAATGATAATGCGTCAAATATTATAAATTGGATAATTTAGAACTATTGAAAGATGCGAAATTTCTTGCACTTTCGGGCATGCGTAATAGTTGTTTTTTAATCTAGCTACTGTGTGACGTTAGCAGATGAATGTAACGAATTCGCTTGCTCAATTTGACGTCACTAAGCTGGTAATTTGCGTTTTGCGCATGCGTTATTGTTATTTTTCGTTTTTTCCTGTTCTTTCGTCTACTATTCTAATTTGCTTCAACTTGTACTAATGTTTTTTTTTTTGGATCTCGCAGAGGGGCCCGCCCGGACCCACTGATGTTTTTTTTTGGCTCTCGCAGAGGAGCCCGCAGGGACCCACTGATGTTTTTTTTGGGGTCTCGCAGAGGGGCCCGTGTTAGCATATTTTCGAGGGGGCCCCTGCAGGCGGTGGCCGGACCCACTGATGTTTTTTTTGGATCTCGCAGAGGGGCCCGCCCGGACCCACTGATGTTTTTTTTGGCTCTCGCAGAGGAGCCCGCAGGGACCCACTGATTTTTTTTTTTGGGTCTCGCAGAGGGGCCCGCGTTAGCATATTTTCGAGGGGCCCCCCTTGATGCGGTGGCCGGACCCACTGATGGTTTTTTTGGATCTCGCAGAGGGGCCCACCCGGACCCACTGACGTTTTTTTGGGTCTCGCAGAGCGGCCCGCCCGGACCCACTGATGTTTTTTTTTTATCTCGCAGAGGGGCCCGCGTTAGCATATTTTCGAGGGGGCCCCCTTGAGGCGTTGGCCGGACCCACTGATGTTTTTTTGGGTCTCGCGTTAGCATATTTTCGAGGGGGCCCTTTTGAGGCGGTGGCCGGACCCACTGATGTTTTTTTTGGGGGGTGTTGCAGAGGGGCGCGCGCCCCCTCCAAGAAACTCTCGCCCTCCTTGGGGCTTTTACCAATATTTAGCAGGCTTTACACTAAATAAAATGAATATTCACAATTTGCGCACTCCTCCGAAAGAGTTTCTGGTTCCGCCCTTGGAGAACATATGCAAAGCTGACGTCATAAACTTGAAAATCGTCTGGTTTTTTTTATCACATGTTGGTCTGGAAAATCGTTTTTTTTTTTTTTTTTTTTTTTTTTTTTTTTTTTTAAATCAGAATTTGACTGGCAATTCTGAAAATTAAACGCGGTGGATTTGAAGTATAGAATTTTCATTTAGTGTTAATTGCATGAAGATTGAAGTTTGGTGTTCTTTGATTCTGAGTGGAATAAGTTTGTGTTGGATTTTCCTTGTGTTTTTGATTCCGTTTCACGGACCCTTTATCGTAAGTTAGTGAGCGTCTCGGGGAATTTCGTCGTTATTTTGTCTTTGGGAATTTCATCGTTGTAATGGATGTTCCCGGTCCTTCCATTAAAAAATGAGGTGGGAAAGGTGAGGTAAGTGCTTGTTTAATCTACTTTTTCTAATGTTTTGTTGTGGATTTGACTGTTTTATATAGTGTCATTTACTTAGAATTTGTGTTGTAAAAATTTTAGTGGTATATACTAGTGTTTATTCGTCACAAGAAGGCGATAGCCGTTGGAGCTTGGCGGTCGCCAGGGTGGCTTGGCGCCATGGCTGCAGCTTGGCGACAAGATCTGTAGCGCTCGCACTTGGCGATCGCCAAGCTCCAGCGGCTATCGCCGTGTTTACATGAGGGGCACCGTCTTGTATGATTTTACCATTAATACATATTATAAAACAATCATTTTCCTCAATAAAGAAAACCGGTGTTAAATACAAGTCACAAAAAACTTTGTAAATAACACAATTTCATTTTCATGTGAATTTATTTATTTATTTTTCATAAAGCAGGACTCTGGCGGGTCAGAAATAGAAAAGCGGGATATTATAAGGTTCTGTGGGGACAGCAGGACATATAGGTAAAAATCAGGACTGTCCCGCCAAAAGCAGGACGTCTGGGAGACGTCACATACATGAAGGGATGTTTTAATCAATTTGTATTTTTGTGAACATTATTAATGTTAAGCAATACAATAGGATCCAAAATTTTTATGGCAAGATTATTTCAGATCAAGTCAAAATGACTCTATACTACAATAGTTTAAGAAGGTTTTGAAAAAGAGAAATCCGCTAAGGAGATAATGGAATTTTGTCTAAGGCTACATTAACCCGACAATCATGGTTTAAATAGAACTGAAACGTGTAATAATAAACACATATCTAACAGCATAAAATAGAAATTATACTTACTGATGAAAACCGAATATTATAACCACAGGATTTGATTCTAGGACAGCGAAAATTTTGAACACATGAGATTTGGTGGAAAAGAGAACTTCACACTTCACCAAAGAGCGCGCGAATTCTCTATGTGATTATGCAATAATAATAATCCACGGAGTTCGTGGAGGGACGCAGAACGTATGCTTCAACTCAACTTTAACAGGACAAGGAAGGGATATAAACATTCAGGAGTTTCTTTTCTTCTACTTCATGAGGACACAAATTCAGATGCGATTGGGATTGGTGTTGTTTGTTGACATTTTTCATGTTTTTTTTCTTTCTCATCACTACATATAGTTAAATGCAGTTAGTAGCTAATATGAGTAGTTTTTGAAAACAAAAAGAAAAAAAAAGTGTGATTTCTTCATCTTTCGGATAAAAATCACTATTCTTCTTCCTTAATATTTTTTGTTTTTGATATTTTCCGAGATAATCTTCTACAGTGATCTGGAACTTCAGACATATTTAACAATACTGATTAGAATTAGTATTACTGATTAAAATTAGTATTGTTTTGATAAGGGTTAAAGCATGGCAGGTGGTTTTAAATAAAGCAGAAAACATATACCTACATATATAGTACATATTTGGTGGGGGAGGGAAGCGAATTAGTTGGTACATAAATATTAATGAATCTGAATCGTACAATTTACTTGCACTCATGCATTTAACCCAAGAGTTATTAACTAATATAAATCCATATACCTCCATTTTTTAGCTATAACTGCAATAACATAATATTTAATAATTTTAATGATTTATTCATTATTTAATAATTTTAATGATTTAAGTATTTGTAATACTCAATTAGGATTAACGCTAAGATCGCAGATATAAAACTCTGTATGAATGTAAACATCGCGATATTTCACCACCACCGTCATAGCGCAATATCTCATTTGCTTAACAGTTGAATAATTTCAATGACTTATATAACCCACAAGTACCATATTTAAATATAATAACTTTGTATAAAATTTACAAAATTATCACTAAGCATACACAAGTATTAATATTTCATGGGTAAAATGAAGTTATGTATGTGTTATGCGATAAATATATCTGTTCTTCAGGAGAAGAGCACCAGAAAACCCACATACATGTTCAAATGGATAGAATAAAGGAAAAATAGTTTTAAAAAAGGCTTTCTGAAAAGAGAAAAAATCCAAGATAAACAGAAGGTAAAAAGCTTTTCTATTTACCTTGGAATTTTTTCTCTCTTTTGAATTGTGCCATTTACCTACATAAAGTTAGACAATTACTTATTTAACAGAAGCAGCAAAGACTGTAACTTTTAAACTTTCAGATATCACAGAAAAAAACGAGATCTAGATCCCATATGAAATATAAAATGGGATAAAGGAAGAAAGCATTTCTTGCTAGTAAGATTTCCTTATTGAAGATTTTTTAAAGTATTTTGACAGATTAAATCTTAACCCCAATTCCCCCCAAAGAGATTTTTTAAAAAATTGAATGTTTCCAAGGACGGATTAGAGGAGAAGGGCAACTGCCCATTAGAAGAAATTAATATAAAAGATCCTATTTTACTTCCATAAAATGGATGCATATCTGAATCTTCGAACTAGCTGCCCCCTCCCACAAAATTGCTTTAATCCGTCACTAAATACCTCTTTTATCAGTTGTTGCTTTCTAAAATGGATGATGGTTCAACCAAATATAAATATAACTTATATGTTGTTATTAAAGTTACATCGGTTTTACTTGCAGTTTGCAATAAAAAATTCACAATTTTTTTAAGTGTCTGACATTATTTGCATTTTGATTTTAAAACTGTAAAAGTTTTGTGATGAGTGTTAAAATTTTCAGCTACCAACTCTTGTACTGTTGAAACTTTAAAAAAAACTTTGTAAGTAATACACATTTAAAATTAAGCAGTTTGAACTGTTTTACGTAGTACACCAGAGTCCATCATTACTCCATTGAGGGAAAAAAAAGGTGCCAATGAATATTAGTAGTACTAGGTAAATTTGAATGTATTTCACTATCTGAAAAATTCAAACTTGTTGAAACTTCAACTTTTTCATTTAGTCAATTTTGAAGGTCTTTCAGTATTTTTATGTGTAAGAGTAGAATTTAATATTCATTTATCTTTATGAAATGTGTGCACGAAATCTGAAAAAAAAAAAGTCGCAGCAATTAAAAAATATATATATATATATATATATATATTTAAAACTTTGCTTGACACTAAAAACTTTTTAAAGTGCCTCTAAAATTGCATTATCGATACTTTTATTATTGTTGATTTTGTCCTTGGTTAAAAAAATCTAATGATTTTCATACTATATGTATTTTATTAATTGTAATTAAGTTTATAAAAATTAGTTTTCAACTTTCACCTCAAAATGCTTTTGTTCTATTATGTAAACTCTTCTTGTCAGAATTTAATTATTCCTATTTTTTTTTAATTACAGATTTCCTATTGTACAAAGAAGTGTCAATCCAGCAAGAACTGCTTAATATATCTGAAAGTGTTAAAACTGTAAAAGAGCGGCGCTTTGTTTGTAGTGTTTGCCAGAAATCATTTACCCATAAACATCACTTAAATGGTCATATGAATATCCATACTGGAGTTAAACCTTTTCAGTGCAGTATTTGTTTTAAGCAGTTTGCAGATAGGTCCAATTGTAAAAGACATTATTTTACTCATATCATTAATAAATAGAAAGTAGGTTGTAATATGGAGTGTCTCTTTATTTTAACAGACACTACTCAAAAATGCAGTTAAGGTTGATATGTCTGCTGAATCAGACTGAATTGGAGAGACTAATGGCAGTAGGGAAGGAAAAAAAAATAGTTTTTGAAAGTTGCTAAAGAACAATAGACTGATCCTATAGCAGCAATGACTAATCAATCAGTTGCTTTTTATCCAAGCCTGAGCAAACTCATTAGTATGGAATGTCTACTCTGGTAGTCATCAAACATTCGTTGAAACCTGTTTGAAATGTCACCAATGAGGAAGAAACTCATAAGGTTTTGGTGCTGCCATCTGGTGCTGATGCCTAGAAACTATATTATCCTAGACTTACCTTGCTGCAAGATTGAACTCGGGAACTTCGGGTAAAAAGACAAGTGTGACTTTTGTCTATCATACAATATAAGGAGTAGTAGTATGAAAAGGTTAAAGAGGGAAAGTTTAAGTCCTAAAACAAGTTTTGAAATAGATGAAACAGCTCTGAGTTCTTTATGCATTGATAAAAATTCATCTGATGTAGACAGGTTGTCAATGATTTTAATCATGATTTAAATCAAATGATTCTTTTTAAAAACATCATTGATTTAAATCAGGAATGCCCAAACTCTGGCTCACAAGCCATTATTGGCTTATGTCTCCTGTTCTATTTACCCGCCAACCTAATTGCATGTTGAAAAACACAAATCAGAATCCATTAATTCAGTTTTTGAGGATAGGAATTAATTGCAAGAATTTACTTATTTCATTTTTTTTTAATTGTGTGAACATAACACCAGAAAATGTTCAGTTATTATTTAGTAATGGACTTTTATCAGTATGTGCTATCACATTTTCAAGAACTTTTATTTGATAGTTGAATGCTTCTGCAGTGTTGTGAGCGTTTTAGTCCATAATGTTTGCTTGGTTTTAACTGCAGAAAAAATTGAGTTAGGTTAACATTTTTTTCTTTTTTTTAAAAAAAAACACTGTAACATACTATTATAAAGAAAAAAAAACATTCACTAACTCAATTTTTTGTTTAGTTATGATCAATTCAACTTGTTGCAGACATGATAAACACTCACAATACTGTAGAATCACCCTGCTGCATTCCCTATGTGTGCCATCATATTTTCAAGAACTTTAAATTGCAAAGAAACCTATATAAATTCATCCCTATATAATCCATCAATTAGAGTCTTTAAGACTAATTGATGGCCCATTAGCTGAAAGAGGTTGTGCATAGTACTATTATTATTTCTGCATTTGATTAACATTTTAGTAAAGTTTTATTTCTGAAATCTTCACTTTCAAATTTGGAAAGCCTCACCATGGCACAGTGGTTATGTCACTGAAAATGGTAGACGGCCGAAGTGTGAAGGTCCTGGGTTTGGGTCCCATCAAGTGGCTGCCGATATAACAGTCTGGAGTTTTGGTAGGTTTTCTCCAGTCGTAACATGAATATGTGTTAGAACCCCTTAGAAAGTCCTTCTGCCAAGGCACTCCCCATCCTTGGCAGATCATCCAAGTGTAGCGATGCCCTAATCAAACAAATCAAATTTGAAAAGTAAGTCAGTAGGGAAGAGGGGTCCACTGTGGGATACAGGGCAAAATCGAATGATAGATATTTTTCTATGCTTCAAATGGCTCAAAAATTAGAAAAAAATGTCATAGTTTAGTTAACCATTACTGTAACACTGTGGAAACTAGTCACTGTCACAATCCATTTTGCAGGGAAGTTGCTGGCATCTTTGTTTCTACTATCACTGTTAGAAAAATCTGACAAGTTTTACTTTTTGGGATTTGAACAGTAAATTATTTTCCAATAATCAATGTCTTTGCTTTAATTTAGAAGAATAGGACGGACAGAATTAAAATATTTAAAAGGTTAAAAATTCATTAAAAGCCGTTAGTAGCACTTTCGGTGGCTGCCACCACCTTCCTCAGCTCTGGTTTCAAAATGCCTTGCTCTCTTCCTCAGTATATCGTTCCATCCCGGTTCTATTTGCGCATGCGTCATGTTACCCAAAATCCATTGTCAAAAACCTTTTTAAAAACAGAATCAAAAAGCTAGAACAAATTAACAACCATCAAAACCCGAAACAGAAATTTACCAATGCCATTCCTTACTGCAGGGGAACCGCTCTAAAAATAACAAATGAAGCTGCTAAGAAAAACATTAAAATTCCAATAAAACCTAATCAAAATATTTTCAAACACATTCGCAGTGATAAAGACCCTATTGACCCTGATGAAACCACCGGCATTTATAAAATAAACTTTACAGACAACAATTCAAATAAATCAGGCTGCTACATAGGTATGACTAAAAGGAAAATTAAAGACCGAAAAAAGGAACACCACAATGATATTAAATTCAATAAACCCAGTACCGCCCTCTCTAAAATAGCCAAAGAACGCCCCATAGAAATCAACTTTAATAATAGCGAAAAACTCTCCAATTACAAAAATAACTATTATGCCCTAAACATGGAAGCTTGGCTGATTATAACCACAGATGGCACTGTAAATGACATGACGCATGCGCAAATAGATCTGGGATGGAACGATGTACTGAGGAAGAGAGCAAGGCATTTTGAAACCAGAGCTGAGGAAGGTGGTGGCCGCCACTGAAAGTGCTACTGACAGCTTTTAATGAGTTTTTAACCTTTTAAATATGTCTTTGTTTTAATTTAAACTCAAACTTTCTTAATTGCAAGCATACAATCATTTTTATTTTATTTAATAAATTTTTTACAACTTTTGAGTTTGTATTTAAAATGACTTCTTTGGGGGTACAGTGGGACAGTATTCCACTGTATATAAACCTATGGCTTGTGGAGGTATAGAAAAAACAATGACACACAGGGCCGGATTTAGGGGAGACTAACCAGGACTGTAGTCCCAGGGCCCCCTCAATAGACATTTTTACGTAAAATTTCCTACAAACACCGAATAATTGAAAAGTAACATAACAATTTTTATCTCCAAAGTTTTCCGATACAAAGCAACTGGTTCTTGCACACATTTTGCATCCTACTGGCACTGAATGCGATCCGTTGTGAGCCATATTGAGGTTATATTAAGAGTCCAACACCAGATAAGCAATAGAGATTATTTTTTGGTAAATAAAATCTACCACAGCCGAAAATCAAACTCTGGACACTAGGCAGTGTTAGCATTAAACCCACTTCCACCACACTGGTAGTCAAAAAAATTCCTTAACTTTTGTTTGCAAATTATTAGGGTTCACCACTTCTTATTTGCCCCAGAGCTTCCACGCCTTTAAATTGGACACTGATTGACACAGCTCTCATTGCCAGTAGACCTTCGATCTTATTCAATGATAAAATGAACTTTTGCAAGCATTTTGTTACCGTTTACTCTTTAATTTGATGTTATTTTACTACTTTCAATTCATCAAACATTGTTGAGCAAAGAATTTTTCAAACTTAAATATGTTTCATCATTATAATTGTTTTTAAGGCTTTCATATGTGCTGTGTTGACTATTTCAACCTGTATTTAACTGTAGCAATAGTAATGTGTTGCACAATACATCTGATTTCATATGTTTTACTCAATGTCCCATTGTGCCCCACAAAGGCTCACAATATGACACATTGAATATATTTTGAAAATTAAATGTTTTTCAAAGAATAAAATAAAAATGCATTCTGAAAAAATTACTTTGAAAGCTGGCTTACCTAAATATAGTTCTACATTCAATTTTAAATTTTAATTAAAAGAAAGGAAATTACTTTAAAACCAGTAAAAATTGCTTCACTGTGCCCCCCGCTCCCCTATATAATTAGTGAATTTTACTATGCTTCCAAAATCATCCACTTGGGACAGAATTATTTACATACCAAAGAAATATTTTACATACAGATTTATACTATTAACAACTAGAAATTTACTAGTTGTCTATACATTTTATATAAAATAGATAAACTTATTTTTAAAATCTAGATAAATAAAACGAACTGTAAAATGTCAGTTGGTTTTTCATCATTTCGAACTCAAAAACTAAGTAGAGCATAAAAGGGGGCATCTTTTTTACATTAGCAGTGGGTGCCACTTACCCTAGGACCACTCCTGTTTTGTAACCATCTTAATTTTAAATTCCATTCAGAGAATCTGAGAGATATCAGTGCCAAGGAAGCCAGTGAAGAACAGGATTCTCTCCGAATAAGATTAATTAAGAGGGCAAACCAACTGGTTGCCGGAGGCAGCTAGTATCTAATATAAGTGACTTCATTTAAAAATTCTGATTTAATAAAAAAAAATCTGATTAATTTGATTTTTTGAAAAAATCATTATTTTTTTACACCCTGTTTGCAGATGATCGAACATTTTCTTGTCCATGACAAAGTTCAATGAGTTAATTAATGGCTGAGCAGAAAACAAGTAGTCATTGCTGCTTGGAGAGCTGTTGCAATTCACAGACCTAGTAATTTATACAAAACCTCAAAATGAAAAATTATGTGGGTTGTAATATTGCATGCAATTCTGGCTTTAAAGGTAAGATAAAAACAAGAATTCACATTTAAGACTTCAACCTGTATTTTACTTTATCTCATTGTGTGTTACATCCAAAGTTGTTTCTAATAGCAAAATTACAGACACCGCTGTTTCTCATATAATAGTGAATTTGAATTCCAAAAACTTGTTGACATTTATTTCATGCAAGTGTCAGATTTGTATTTCTCCCTATTAATAATTTTCCCTATTAATAATAAAAGATTTTTTTAATAAAATATTTTTCCTATCTTATTATTACAGCCCTCAGATTTTAATGAAATTCTGGCTTCAAGATTAAGCTGCATCTGATTTTGAGCTATACCAGCTTTAATATATATATACCCTGTCTGTATTAAAAATTGTTATACATCTTTGCCAAATTCACATGTTTCTCTCTAGTCTAAAAAAAAGTAAGGGCCGCTGTCACCGCCGCCGCCGCTGTCAAAAGCTTATGGACCTATCTCCTCCTAAACCGTAGGGATTTGAGTTTCGACTAAGGTGTCCACGGATTCGAAAAATTCCGAGGAACCTGCTAAGCTGATTTAAGTTTCGAAAATCGAATTATTTTAGAAGATATTAATAAAAAACTGAAAAAATAAACCGAATAGTTGCCAGATTTGGCATAAAATCATTCATTCCTTTGCAACAAAGAGTTTCCAAGTATCTAGAATCGCATGAAATTTACGAACATGAGTTAGAATTACGCCTATTTTACGCCAAAATAAAATGTTCGTCCATGCTCTAATTTCCGTAAATATACATCGATTTCTACAAAATTTATATATTTTACTCTTATCTACTTTACCATGTACCCTATTGAAAATGGTATTTGTAGCATTTATAGTTTTTCTACAGGAGCACTCAAAATATTCCCAATATATTGCATTCTATGGGAAGTTATTCTTTAAAGCGTATAATCCTACTATATAGTTACGCTGATCCCTGACTCAAGATAAAACTCATTTCCACCATTACTGCAAAAAGATTACGAAATTATGCACTGAAAAGCCTAATAATATCTACACCATTTGTACGATCCGCTTGAAAATTTCCATAAATATGTATAGAAATATAGAAAATAGTATGCGCTACTTTAAAAATCTGAAAATCCACCCGTTCCCTCATTTTTAAGCGATTTTTCGCTCTTTTCAGATCCATTTTATTTCCAAGAGTAAAAAAAGTTAATCATTTGCGTGACAAAAGTAGCTGTTGCAAGTGAGTATGCCATCATATTGATGTCACAATTATCCGGATTTTTCCTGATTTATGAGTTTACTTTTTTTTCATAAATAAAATTATTTCTTCGGGATTGCAAAGGTATATTATAGTAGTGGACACTCTGCATAGCTGTTTGCTTAGGTCTTTGGTGCCCAAACTAAGTTTCAATAATGTAAACATTGGAAATTTGGTAAAGTGCAGCGATCCTAACGGTAAAGGAATAAAACATTTCCCGTCCTGACTCTTAACCAGTTTTATGTTTTTAATTTTGCAACCAAGCATGTGAACGAGATTATAAACACCAGTAATCAATTTTATTATTTTGTTTCACATTTGCTAACATGGCTGCCTTAGCAACAAATGAATAAAAAAAAGGGGGGAGGTTCTATCGTGAGATTATTAAGATACATGGAGTTCATATTTGTCAACGAAAAGTTTTCGTCTGCTACGGTGTATATTTACATTAGAAAATAACTTTGAATTGATTACTGAGTTTTTTGTGCAAATTGAATTTTAATTTTTAATATGAGTTTAACGGTAACTTGAAACTGGGGTAAAATTTAGCGATGCACGAAATAAACGTATATACTGTTTGAGTGTGATCGCCATTATAAATTAACACTTTTTAACGCTTTCTAACAAGGTTGAAAAGTGTTTATGATTTCAGTTTGTCTGTCCGTCCGTCCTTCCGTGCTCTAGCTGTCGTAAATATACATCGATTTCTATGACTTTATGTATGTTATTGTTATTTCTCTCTATTCTAATAAAAAGTAAAGGCCGCTGTCACTGTCAAAGCTTGTTGGCCTACCTCCTCCTAAACCGTGGGGATTTGAGTTTCGACTAAGGTGCCCACAGATTTGAAAAATTCTGAGGAACCTGCTAAGCTGAATTAAATTTCGAAAATTGAATTATTTTAGAAGATATTAATTAAAAAACTGAAAAAAATAAACATAATGGTTGCCAGATTTGGCATAAAATCATTCATTCCTTTGCAACAAAGCGTTTCCAAGTATGTAGTATCACGTGAAATTGTCGAACATGAAGTAGAAATACACCCGTTTTACACCAAAATAAGAACTATATGAAATAAGTAACTCAAAATGTGTTACACAAAGTTGACAATTTTCAAATAGTAAGTTCGCTTAGACAACAGGAGTTTAGAACGAGCGATTATTCGTTTTTCCAAAACAGAATAACTAATATCTTGAAAATGAAAAATAATTAAAATGCAGATTATTTTAAAGCCGGTTCGGTCCAGCTGGATTATTTGCTAGCAGTAGAAATATTTGGCGGGGTTAATTATGCCATTATAGCATTATAGTACACTTTGGATATTTGCTAGCGCGACGAGATGGTATAATTCGTGGTGCTAAGTACGCCAATCTGCAAACGATTATGTAAATGAAAATATGGATAACGGTTTTCCGGTAACCTTAAATGAACAGTAATTATAGGTTGTGAACATATGTCAATCGCCAAATAATGAAAAGTCGCCATTGGTGGCAAGCTATCCTATCTGTTCCGTAGCTTTTATTAACTTTACATGTACGCAAGTCGCCAAATAATGAAAAATCTTCATGGGTGACAAATTCGCAAGATGTCCAATAGGTTTTACATTATTAAAAATACAGCTGAAACAGATGTTCTGATTTTATTACGCTTTCGCTCCTAATTAATATAACTTTTGAATGGCAACATTAAATATCGTTGTGTTTCTGAGGAGTGCAAATAATTTTTCCAGCGATTATAAGCGGAGTCCGCACTGCAGGTGAAGAATAGCTCAGGACTCGTACAACACAGATTCCCATAACAAAATATCTTCCGTGTTATGAGGGGGAGGGGTCTTCTGTAGTGTGAAGTTTAAATTTTTATGTACCAATGAACATGCAAGAACCAAGCAATGTGTAGCTCAGTAACATTCTATCTGATCCAATCTTCGGGTTTTGTCTGTTGAAATTATGTCTTTTTACGAATAAGCTTTATTAGGGGACGAATGCCTCATACGAAAAGCGAGCATAGCGAGTCTGGGGGCCTTGGCCCCTAGTATGTTAAAAAAAAAAAATTTATATATATATTTTTTTTTATCCTATATATTTTTAGTAAATATAATTTTTTCTGAAATAATCTTTTATAACTTCACAGTGCTAATAAATTTAAATTCCATAGATCAAACTTATTTGAAATTAAGTAGGAATTGTATAAATGATGCATATATATATACACATATAAGCCCAGTGGTGTAATGGTTAGCGCAACGCGCTGCCGTCCCACAGGTCCGGGGTACAATCCTGGGCTGGGCAAGGTCAACTCAGCCTTTCATCCCTTGAGTGGGTCAGTAAAATGAGGACCAAGCTTGCTTGGGGTCAAACACAGTGGGCTTCACGTCAGGCTGACCACCTGGCCAAGGTATATGCATCCCCACCCCAGAACCCAATGTCGCGAAGGCACGGTTGGGCAGTGCAGGGCATGGCCCCACGGAGAGGGGCTGTTGCACCAATGTTGACTTTGACAAATATATATATATTAGTTTTAAACATGTAATTAAAAATTTCTTAATGTGCTTTTTTCTTCATTGTCTAATTCCTTTAAATAAATAAAAGTACTGTGCATATGGAAAAGTACGAGGGTTGTCCGTAACATAAGGTTCCCAACGAATTTTCACTATGAAAACCATGTTTATTGACATTGGATACATACATATATGGAAAGCTTTGACTTTTCCCTATTTTTCGACATAATCGCCATTGAGATCAATGCATTTTTGCATGCAGTGTACCATCTTTTTTATACCTGAATCGTAGAACTCTGCCGCTGCGCTGCGAAGGTAGCTTAAAACCTCTTCATCAGTTATGAAATGGGTCCCACCTAGGTGTTTCTTCAATACAGGAAAGAGATGGTAATCACTGGGGGTCTGGTCTGGGCTGTAGGGCGGGTGTGTGACAGTATTCCATCCAAATCTGTTAATGAGATCGGTTATGACACGTGCGGTGTGCGGATGAGCGTTGTCCTGATGGAGACGCACTCCTTTTGTGAGCATTCCTCTCCTCTTGTTTTGAATCACGCGGCGAAGGTTCTTCAACGTCTCACAGTAGCAGTCCGCATTGATTGTTGTGCCAGTAGGCATGAATTCGCACAAAAATAATCCCTTTCTGTCCCAATCGACGCTCGCCATCACTTTGCCGGCAGACAGTATTTGTTTAAACTTCAGCAGGTTCGGCGAGTCTGGATGTTTCCACTGACGATATTGTTCTTTTGTTTCCAGTGTCGTGTAGTGGACCCAGGTCTCGTCCCCGGTGGCAATAGAGTCCAAGATTTTCTCACCATTGGTTTCGTAGGCCTGAAGAAATTCGTGAGCCGCTTCCACACGTTGCCGTTTGTTGTCATTCGTCAGCATTTTCGGGACCCATCTTGCACAAACCTTGGCATATCCTAAACAGTCTGTCAAAATTTTGTGAATGCAGGACTTGCTGACATCAGGGATCATCTCGCTGAGGTCCCGAACCATCATCCTTCGATCTTTCAGCATTGCTTCTTCCACTTTTGCAATCGTTTCGTCCAAAACCAATGGCCGGCCAGAACGTTGTTCGTCATGGACATCAGTACGTCCGTCTTTGAACTCTCTGCACCATTTGCGCACATGTTGCACGCTCATACAGTTTCCCTCGTACACTTCACACAGTTGCGAATGAATGTCCAGCGGCGCAACGTTTTTTGCACACAAAAAACGAATCACAGAGCGTAATTCACATCTGGCATGAGAAGTGAGTGGGAGCTCCATCTCTAACGGCTATCAAGTCAAGAATGAACGTGTTAGACAGCTGGCTGGGGTGGGGAATGGGAGAAAAGGAGCCAAGCTACATAGGAGTGTCGCCAAATCCCATGTAACAGCATTCCTAGCGTCTGCTGCTCCTTGGGAATCTTATTTTAAAGACAACCCCCGTAAATCTTCCCCTCTTCCATTCCTTAATAGTGATTATTTGTTATATCAACCAGCTTTCTTAATCCTGTAGATTTTTCAGTGCCTGATTTTCTTTCTGATATGCATTTCAAATACTCTGGTGTTCGTATAAAGCTCTTACATTCAGTGATTGAGTTGCATTTATAATCTATTGAGATGGCCACTTTCTTCCTTTTGAAGGTTTTCATTCATTTAAAATTCAATGTGCAAATTAGTTGATTCTAAACATTCATATGAACCTTTGCATGGCCAACCTGCTTGCTAAATATCTGCAATTTTAAGTCATTTTCTTTAAATGTCATATGAAACCTCTTAGTAAACTCTGAAAAACTCTTCACTGTGTAATTTGCAAAAAGTTTTTTTTTTTTTTTTTTTCCCCCCTCACCTTTGTATGCTTTTCTGTATATCTGGTTTATAATCTAAAACACATGAATATTTTATTATTTAAAAAAAAGTACTTTCCTTTTTATTTCTAGGTAACTATGAATGATTTCTTACTTAAGATTGAAGAATTTAGTTTTGTTTTAGAAATTTATGTTTAAATTTTTGTTCAATTCAATTTTGTAAGTATTTATGTAAACTAAATATTTTATATTTAAATGTAGAAGCAAAGCTACCTATGTTTTGAAAACAATTAACTTTCAACATTCCTTAAAGTATATTATTTCCAATGTGCATTTGATATTATAGTCGTTTTTACAGAAAGTATTTTGTTAAAGTTCCATTATAATTATTTTTGGTATTCTTTATATATTGTATATATTTATTTATTTGTTTCTTGTAAATTCTGTTTTAAACTCAGGACAAATAAACGAAAGTCATTTTAGCCAGTTTTGTATTATTTCTTTCTTTCTTTTTGGCTTTTGTAAATAATTCTAATTATTAAATAACTTGTTCATATGATCTCGGAAAATTTTGATTGGCCAGATGACATTATAAAGCTGATGGTTAGATATTGAATGATAATACTGATCCGGGTTGGCCAACTTTTGTGTACATAGGATCCAGTCAGTCACAGGCATAGTCTAAATGGGGAAGTATGAAATACATACTAAGTTTGTATAAGGTACTTTTTTACAATGTGCACTTTCACATGATATAGGTAGAAAAACAAGTTAATCATCATAAACTTGTTGGCCACCTCTGATACCCCCTGGCCTTCTGTTGACATTTTACATATTTTCAATTCATTTCACCGTTTGTTGTAATTATTCATGATATTTACACATTGGTATTATTATATACTTTCTGCTAAGGCGGCTAGCTTCGCCGTCCCATACCTTTCTGTTCTATATACTCAGTGCAGTGTTGGCTAAATTATTGAACTCATTTCAGTGAAAATCATGTTTCTTTGTTTTAACAGTATTTATCATTAAATTTATTTAAGTTAGGGTTGCTACAAATTTTGGGTGTCATGATGAAAACTGATGGTTTCACATATGACTATTTAAAAAGAATGTAAAAATGCAATCAAAATGTAAAAATAATTATTTGATCTTCATAACTATTCACTATGAATCTTTTCTAAACTATTTTATAAAATGGACGTTACCTTTTATGTTACATTTATATGTTATACATATATCAGATAATTGAGCAATTTTCTGTGAAACTGGTCTGTGAGTGTATGCTCTGTGAAAGTCCATTTTTGGCTAAAATTAGTTAATGATAAAAATGAATGCAATCTGCTATGAGCTTTTAATCTTTAAACAACTCCCTCAAAAATTCCTTGAAATTTTCATAATTTTGTTAGTATAACTTTACATAGTTAATGAAATTACATTGCCAGTCAAATACAAACTTTTAAATATTTCCTTGTAATCTAAAATGGACTTACGTCACTTTCATAAAAATCCACTCAATTATGCATATTGTCACATATATTACCATTAAATAAGCCAAATGACTTTATAGGGTTTTACATGACAAATGTGAACTGTGTACGTATGAGATTTGTTCCTCAGGCTTTGCCTGTTTGATATGTCTCAAGTTTAGAAAAGAAATGTGTCAATATGTACAATCTCTGCGTGAGAACTTTTTATAATAAAAAGTTTTTAGAACTTGTTAATTCAGTTTACTCGTATCCTGTATAACTCTTGTTTTTTTGTCAGTGATTCATGTTTGTTGATTGAATTCACTTGTATCCTTTCGAACTTATCTTTTTGTCAGTGATTCATGCTTGAAATATCTCACTTATTTTCTTGGCATTTTCTTTGTTTCTTACAGATTCTGTACCGTCATTAGCTGATAACGGAACTAATAAATCAAGGAAGTTTCAGTGTTCTTCTTGTTCCTATTCTTCTGATAATAGTTCGAATTTGAAGAGGCATATTATGGTTCACACTCAAGAGCGACCATTTGTCTGTGAGATATGTAACAGATCATTCAACCATAAGGTTGGACTTAAAAACCACAAGTATAACCATTTTGGTATTAAGCCATTTAATTGTAAACTGTGCACTCGAAATTTCACCACAAATTCAAATTATAGGAGGCACATAGCAACATGTCATATTTCATTTGAAGATGCATTGATGTAGCTATGGGTTGCAAACTTAGATTGTGTCTTATATCACTTTCTTTCAATCTTCTTTTATTTATTCATTTATTTTGAATTTAAATATAGCAAAATCTCATTACAACAAACTTCACTTTAGTGAATATTTCAGATTAATGAATAAAATATTTCTACTAAAATATCATGTAACATAAATTTAATTTGAATTTGATTCACAGCCCCTAATGATGTATTATTTACAGATTTTACTGTAGTTTCTCAAATTGAAAAGTTATTTTCTTTTGTATGCTGTGAAATTGTAATATTGAATTATTTAAGCATTTTGATGCCTTAACTGTTTTGAGGTCATAATGAAGATACCACAAGCAAAAGCAAAATATGCTATGTTCTTAAATAACATTTTAAAGAATTTTGTGCATTTTGTAATAATCTGATGAAAGTTTTCCTTATGCATAGTTATTTAACTGTATTATTGGAGAAGTTTGTATATTGTCTTTTAAAGTATATAAGTAAGTTAATACTTAAAAATACCAACTGATACTTTTAATGATTGACACTTTTTAATGTCTGCTTGATTATTTGGAGGAGGAAAAACATTTAAGTAATTTTCATTATTCAAATAAAATACTCTGATAAGTAATCAACATTTATTTTCATGTGCAACAGTACATCTAACCAAATTTTTTTTATTTATTTCATTGATAGTACATAAATATATGAAACTTTAATTTTAAATAATTTATTTTTGCTATTAAAATTAACTTCCATTATATACTTCAAGAAATTTCAAAGCAAATTATTCTGACCCTCACATTAATTCAAGTAATACTTTTGATATTAAATTAAAATTCCAATCAAGTCACTTTTTCATTTACAGAATACATTTAAGTTTCATAACTAGGTGAACAGCATTAAATTTATCAGAGTAATCAAATATAAAAATTCAACATTAATTTATTTGACTAATTTGTTTTCAGGATATGATAATTAGTATTGTGATTCAGTTTTTTGTATGAAAATTCAAGGTTTCTTTTTTCTCTAAAATAACTGATTTTAACTAAAAAGTTTTATGATTATCTAATTGAAATGAAGTATATGAAACTAACTTGTATGAACTTTTAAAATTACATCATCCCTAAAAAAAATTCCCGTCTTCTTAATTTTACTGCGACGGTTCCATTAGAGGGGGAAGAAAAGAAAAGAAAGATTTCTTCGTTAATTCATTTCTATCATTTTTATAAACAAACAACCCTCTCATGTGTATAGGAAGATCAAGAATAAATAAATTTCATTTATTTTTGTCTTCTTGGTGTCTCTTTCATGTTCTTTTAGTATCATATTTTTGATTAAACTGGTAATTAGGTTTGTTGCTGTGCTGATTATAATGTGATATTTGTGACCCAAAACTTTCAACCATGATCTGAAATATTACTCAGAATCAGGGGCGTAGCCAAGGGGGGATTATGAGGGTCATAACCCCCCCCCCCCTGAGGAATTTTTTGCTATACAAAATGTATATTCTTCACTCTCTTATCACACACATGTATGTATATATGTGAGTTGCAGTAGTTGTAACCCCCCCCCCCCTCCCATGAAAAATTTCTAGCTACGCCCCCTGCTCAGAATATTTCTTATGTAGAAGAGGACAGGTTAACAAATGCCCCCAAAAATCTATGTGATTGAACATTGCTGTGGTATTTATTAATTGGCATTCATTCCTTTCTCACTGTTGTTGCTACTCACCTGGAAGTAATTGGTCATTGAGAAATGTTTTCATTCTCAACCTTAATCATCAGGTTGCGATCATTCTTTTTTAAACCAGACTGGCAGAACACAAATTTTTCACAGTGTTAAAATAAGCAATTCTTCTATCTTATTTGTAAAGTCTATTAAATATTAGATTTAGTGCATTGAAAAATATTCATATGTGAAAATCATGAATTACTTATGAATTAAAGAGCTTTTTAAATACCATATTAGCTCAAATGTAACGTGACACCAAAATTTTTCATAAGATAGAAAGATATTTAGGATATATTTTTCAGTGAAAGATATTTAGAAAAAAAAAATCCAAATTCAACTGAATGCTAAAATTTTTCATAAAAATATTTAAAAAATAATAATAATGCAATTCATTCTTTCTTCAAAAAAGAATTCATAGAAAATAAAATTCAGTCAGATAAGCATTTATTTAATAAGTCATAACACAGTATCATCAGTATAAGAAGGAATAAGAAGAGTTGTTACATTCCATTATTTAGACCTCAAATTTAGTGCAAGTGAGATTTTTAACAGGAAATGATCCTACAAAAAAATATCTCGTTACACTCATGCTAATACAGTATATGTCTTAAAATTGATGCTGATCAAAGCTCTCAAATTTGCTTTAGAGAAATAAGTAGGAATTTTGATGAACTTACCGACTTAGAGCAAAAAAAGAGATTGAATAAGTGAAATTAAAAATCCTGTTAGTGTGTCATTGTGTTACTTTAAATCAATTTAAAACTCAGATTATGATTGGGATCTGTATTTAAATTCTGAAATTGATTAATATTCTATTAAATTTTATATCTTTCATTTTTTAGTTTACAAAAAGACTGTGCTTTCATTTTTTGGTGAGGAATATAGTATGTAAACATGAAAAATGATAAAAACAATTTATACATTGTATAAGCGGGGATGTGCCAGCTGCTCCAAATTGTGCCAAATCAATCCTGATGTGCCAATCTGCTACAAAAAGATCAATTTTGGACATTTTTGCTCCAAATTCAGCAAAACTGCTACATTTTTAATTTTTCCATATATGTTTAAACGTTGGTAAATCTCCCGAATTTTTACAAAAGTCATCACACATTCTAAGCATTCTAATTTCAATCTTTATTAATCTTAAAAATGAATATTTTTTTCTTTGGCATGCCTTTGTTTAAACCTACAATGCCTTAAGAGTAAAAATTGACCTCTGTTTTAAATTTAATTTTATATAAATTTGTATTTTTTTGTTACCAAATTTTTTATTAGCTGCTGATGGTAGTTAACCCATTTGTGCCCAGATATTTTTGAGACTTTCTTTGATTTTTGCTAATACCAGCAATAATAGATAAATTTCTGATGTCAACTTCTTGAGCAAGGGATGATTTCTTTTAAAATCATTATGTATAAAAATTGAAATCTCAACATCCTACTGGGTCATGTTAAAATATTATGTGGAGTTGAGGTTCTATACTCGTGAATAAAGGCTAGGAAAAATAAATAACGCTTTCGACTGATAGCGAAAATGCCCTCCCAAAAAAAGAGACACTAAGCATAAATGGGTTAATATAGTTTAGTAAATATTGTATTTTTGATTTAAAATAGATATTTTGTATAGCAATATATAAAATAACTGAATATTTTATTTATTTCATAAGCTTCTGATCCCCCCCCCCCAAAAAAAAAACTGGTTCTTGTTATAAGCTAAAAGTTTTTAAGAACCTCCTTAATTTTCATTTTTTTGATTGGCATTCTTTAATGACTTAATTTTGTATTTCAAAATTGACATTCTTATGCTCCAAAAGTGACTTTTTCTTGCTCCAAATTGCTCCACTAATCTGTTTTTCTTGCTCCAAATTGCTCCAAAAATGTATTTTTTCTTGCTCCACAAATTGCTCCAAAATTTAATTTCAGCTGGCACATCCCTGTATAAGATTAAAAAATCAGACTGCACTGCTGCTCAGAAGAGTCATGGGAACTAAGGACTGACAGTATGTATTTTTTTGTGGGTAGAAAATTATACAGTTACTTTTTTTTTTGTGTGTGTGTGTGAACTTGAGAATGTCTGAGATTTAGTTTCTGGGTGCTTTATTTCATTTTCCCACTAAGTTTTTAAAATTCATAATATTTCAATGAGGTGAAAATTTATTATTTAGGGCTTTTGTTTTTAACTGTTCAAGTGTGAGTATTTGTATAAAAATTATTTTATAAACCGTTCTTATATGTTTAATTATTATATGTTTAACACTTGCTTGCAAGTTAGTTCATTTTTAATAAATATATTTCTATTATAATTTATAATTATATGACTCAAAATAAAACACCCACTGGAAAAGCCACATACTAGTCAGAGCCTGAAAATAACATTTTTATGCTGAGCACTTTTTAAATTTTTTGCCCCTATATATACCCTTTATTTGCTTGCCAAGAGACGAAAACTCACATCACCATATGTGTTGTTTGCAGCAACATACGTCTTTCCTGAAGTTTCCCACCAAAATACTTATCCTCATCAGAAGACTTCTGAATATTAGCATCCCTCAGAAACTGCTAGCGACTGCCGAAGGGATTTTGAGAACCACGGATTTAACGTGCACATACACTGCATGTTCATAGTGGTCTTTAGTGATATGGCAAAATTGAACGTGTAGTCTTCCAGTTACCAGAATTTGACTCATTGAAATATTATGAGTCCAACACCGTAACCACTGAGCTTCCACAGCTCTTATACATTTTGTGCCCCTATATACTTAATCTAAACTCAATTTTTGGCCTCTGTCTACATTTAATACCCAGGGCAAGGGACTCAAGTGTGTGTTCAATCATCAGGACCTGATATTAGTCAGTTTATCACTGTGTAACAATATGATAATGGTTATAATTATATGGTCCTGTGGTCCAGTTTCCTGCTATATTTAATTTTCTTTGCTAAATTAGTGTATTAAAAACTTATATGAATGTTAATGTGATCTGGAAAAAATAAAAAATAAATTGTTAAATGACTGAAATATCCTTATCTCCCTTCTGTAAAAAAAAATATAGTTATTGATTTTGTGGATAGGGAATATTTGCAAATATAAGTAGTAATTTGTATTCCTGAATGATTTCTTTTCAATAAAAGTTATTAATATTTTTCAAGCAACTATAGTCAGAGTTTTCAAGATCAATATTATTTAAATATTTTTTATACTAATCAGTTCTTAGTGCATTTTTTCCTTTCTTTCAAACAGTTTTAGTCCTAATAATAAATAAATACCCCTTATATGTCCAGTTTTTCTCAAATCATGAGGTAAAAACAATAGCTTATTATTTGTTTAATTCATGTGTTATTTCCTATATTTATTCATTTTGCCTTTACTTAATTTTATTCAGTATTGGTTAAGATTATGAACAATGCCAATAATGCAATGCTTTTTTACCCAGTATGCCTCCATGAATTTTTCTTGCTATTTATAAAATAAAATGTCCATAATTCAGTATTTTTTCTGGCAGTATCTTAAACATGCAGCTTACCTTGTTTTTCATAAAACTTTGTTACATTTTTCTGGGTATTTTTTAATACTGTTTAAAAAATCAGTTCATATCATATTTAATTTTCTCAAAAAAGAAATACTTCGTATAGAACTAAAATAATGAGTGCTATTATTTGGAAAGTTATTTTTCTTTTGAAATTAATGTCTAGATGAAAATAAAATTGTTTGAAAGAATTTATGCTGCAAAATTTAATTATTTGAATGCACATAACCATACATGTGCATTCAAATAATTGAATAAAACTTGCCAATGTATACCGTGTATGTGTTGGCCTTACTAGATTGAATTTGTTGGTCTGAAAAACTAAAAAGATACAGCAAGTTGATTGCTGCACATTATATGTATATTTGACAAATTCAATGATAAAATAGTCCACTTCATTACAAAATTAACATATCTGTATTAACATCACTTTTTGATCTTGGAAAACCGAGTCCTAATGACTTGGTGCTTAGGGAAAAAAAAAAAAAAGTATTTAAAAAAAAAATACGGATAATGTATGCAGTATAATTTTTCTTCATAACGTTTTGCTAAATAAAAACAATTGATTAATTGCAAAAGTTTTTTTTTTTTTTTTTTTTTTTTTTGTAGGTTGAGAATATATTGTAGGAAATCTAGTTGATATAGTATGATTCTAAATACAGTGTGCTAATGTCTAGAAGCTTCTGTAACTTTTCTAAGAATCCATTTTCCCACCTTGTCACACACACAAAAAAAGATGAATTAAATAGATTTATTAAAAATTGTTTGAAACTTAATGTGACTTTATAATCAATGGTTCTTGTTGTTTCCATGTTATGTTTTAAACCATTCTTTTCCATGCACAATATTATTTGTATTTTTATTTAAAAAAGAATTCTATGTAATTGAGTTTGAAATTTATTTATATGTTAAGTGTTTTCATTCAATTTAAGATGTTATTGTGTGTATTCATTTATATGTCATGTTGTTGAGTTTGATATTTAATATGAATATTTAAAAAATTTGTTTGCTTTGTTTTATTGTTTTACATATCTAGTTATAAATAATACTCAGTAAAAAAAATTCTATATGTAGCATCTTTTTAAAAGAAAAGGTATTTCTTACCAAAAAAAAAAAAAAAAAAAAAAAACACATTGCTTATATCAATAGATTCAAACTGAAAATCATGGTATTGTTCATTAGTATGATTAATTTTTGCAGTTTGGAGAATACAGGAATTATTCAGCTTTGAATGACCTTAATTCTGGTTATTTTATTTAGTAAAAAAATATCAAGGAAGAATGTGAAATAAATGCACTATAACATAAATTGTATACCAGATGTTATAAACTGTTTGATCAATGGAACTCTTTTTAGCCTACGTGACTTTAGCACTGTACTTCTAATTGGTAAAAGTTTTCTTACAATGTGCAGTTACTTCCCATGGTATAAATCTTATTATTTAAAAACAAAACACCTTTTTAGATTGACAATGTGTTCAAAATAGTCTCGTGCAATATATGATCTCCAACCTTTGAAAACTCATTTGCCAAAAAAAAAAAAGAAAGCTTAATTTTTAAAAGATTTTATGTGATACTAAAAATTAAGTTTTTTGCAAATAATTCCTGTATTGGCTCCTAAGATTTTGATAAAAAAATCTCTAATCTAGGAATTGTGCACAAATTGAATATAAACTTTTGTATTTAAGTTGAGAGTTCTATTTTTTTCTGTTTCATCATTTTTCATTAACAGGTAGTTTTATGGATATTTACTTATTTATGTTAGTTCTTTGTTTATTTATTTAATTTCTTACTGTCACATAGCCTTCAATCAAACATATATTTTAGAAACCCATAATAATACCAATATAAATCACAGTTATTTATATTGGTTTTCATGTTAATCATAAAAAAATATTAGTAAAATTTTAAAAAAAAATTTAGTGTATGATTTATGAAAAAAAAAAAAAAAAAAAAAAAAAAATTGTTGAAAGACCAAAACAGTTTTAAAACCTAATATCAGCATTCAAATTTCAATAGCATGGTACTGATCTTCACTCATTTTTCTGTACAATATCTGAATTTTGTAAATATTTCTTTCAAGCAAGAGCTGTCCTTTTGTCATTGGCGATAATTACACAATGCTACAAGTTTTATAAAGTCAAATGCTGTGATATTACATTTACACATATTATCTGGTTTTTTATGATTGACCAGGCTCAGGGGTTGTGCATTAGAAAAATATCCATTTCTCTGATTGAATTTCTTGTACGCAGGGTCACCCTAAAAAGTTTTCTGGGTTTTTTATGTCTAGTTATGAAATTTATGGCATAAAAAGTAACTTCATCTCTGTAGAAACTTTTTCTAATCTGAAGAATGTTTCTAAAGTCAGTAGTTAAAAAAAAAGTGTCCCCACTGGTCATTTGAAGCAGCCAGCCAGCATAGGTATTTAAGAAAACTGGCAGAAGTTTAATGTTGACTATATCTTTTCAATACACACTTCATTATTTATTTTGATTAATTCTAATTTAAAAGCAGTATTTTTAATCACTTGTGCTTGTGTATTTTCTGTAAAAGTATTAACACCATTTTAATCTTGTTTTCTGTTGGAATGCAGTTAGAATGTATTACATAAAGTAAGTATGAATTTTGTGCCTGAGTGTGCTTGCTTGCATAAAAGTGTGTGCTAGTATTACTAAAGTTTTCTTCTAAAGCAAAAAATAAATAAATAAAATGAAGTTTACAAGAGTCCCATGAACATACTGAATAAGTATGCAATTTCTTGTAACAATTCTGCTCATTGTCTGTTTATATCCACCCGTTTCATATTGTTGTAATAAATATGCTTGTGCAAGGAAAGTTAATCCTGCTGTTCTGTTCACATTATTGGCATTCCTGGGAGCACAGAATCTGCATCGGGCACGTTTAACTACGGATTTTGATGGTAACTCATTCTGCCTCTTTCTGGACGTTGATGGTAAATCATTCTGCCTCTCACCTTTTATTCTTTTCACTATATTGGTGTGGCTCTTCATTTCTAGGGAGATTCTGTCTTGCCTGAATAAATGGAGTCATTAATGATTTGCCTAACTCTTCTAGAAACAACCGTCTTTTTATCAATTTCTTTTAATTCCATTTTGTGTTTATTGATGTCCCGAGAATAAATGCATTGTACGCTGAACAGTCTAACATATTTTAAAATATGATCATGGGCCTGCGATTGGTTTTTCCCTTTACATCTATATGTATTCAAAAGTTGATCCAGCATATCCACAGCTCCTTTACTGGCATTGTAATCCAATATCATTTTGGTTTTCTGTCTGGTCTGTTACTTATTCTTTCATCGTGATGCATTGCACTCATAATAACAACATTCTTGTTCTGTAAAGTAAATGCGTGAACGGTGAAACTCTTTATTTGTCATTTGATCAGAGAGATCTGGTTTGTTTTTGCTCACAGTACCAAGTATAGTTATGTTACGTTCCAAAAGAAGTTGTCCTAGGCTGTAAGAAGTGAAGAAGTTATCATATGTGACATTGTGCCCTCTAAGTTTATAAGTCAAGTCACTTACAACTCGCATTCCCTGATTTTTTTCTGGTTTTCAACCCGGATCTTTTCCTGTATAAGTCTGTGTCTTTAGAACATATGAAGTTTCACCAGCACGTAAAGTCCATATTTTAATTCCATATTTTGAAGGTTTACTTGGCGTGTATTGTTTGAATGGGCATCGTCCTCGAAAAGAAACTAATTGTTCGTCTACTGTAACATTTTCAGATGGGTAATATATTTTTGGCAGAGTTTCTATCCATTTTTCCCAAATGTCCCAAACTACAGCAATTTTATCTGTACATCTTCTTTCTTGACGAGTTGATTTATTGTCAAAACGAATAACTCGGGAAATGATA
Source organism: Cheiracanthium punctorium (assembly GCA_038373885.1). Classification (NCBI taxonomy): domain Eukaryota; kingdom Metazoa; phylum Arthropoda; class Arachnida; order Araneae; family Cheiracanthiidae; genus Cheiracanthium; species Cheiracanthium punctorium. The sequence goes on from JAWZYV010000542.1 coordinate 43,408, forward strand.
CGAAATTGTTCAAGCATGAAATATACTGATTGCATGAAATATACTTCGTCCAGTTTCCTGATCCCACAAACTTTTGGTAGTTTTTCTGTATGATTTGTACACGCCAGGTAATAAAAGCAATCCAATGTAAGCTTCGAAACTTGTGCTGTCAAGAATTTTCCATTTTTCTTCATATACTTTAACTCCTTCAATATTCGTCATTTTGATGGCTTCATTTTGAATTGTAAAATTGAACACAGTTTCAAAAGCACTTTTCACATCTGTTATTCTTGATGTTGAATACCTTGTTACAGTTGGAGTTGCTTTTATAACATTAGCTAATTCAGGTGACCAGAATTTTGAGGCGGATTCAGGGTCCAGCTTATATTTTGATCTTTAGATTTAATATACTGCGTGTTAAGAACACAATTCGTCACAATATTGTCATCGTCATTGGATGTTTCACTTTCCTCACTTGTATGATTTTCTTTTTCAGATACCTCTTCGTCTTTGCTATCCGATAATTTCATAAGTTCTGCTATTTCTGCATCACTCAAATATCTACGCTTTCCATTCGCCATCATATTTTTTTCACATTAATAAAAATTCAACAGTCATTGAAGTAATCTCAGAATGTGAAATAGGTTAGTGTTCTCATACTCTCACAATAGAAGAAATGTCCTTTCAACCTGCTCTAGCAAACTATTGGATACATTTTGTTACATGATGCGCCTCCTGCATCCTCCTTCTCCTTATAACCTTGACTGAACAATGAGAAACCCATTTGACAACTTCATAGAATATTATTTCCTTATTATTTAGCCTATAAGTAACGTATTTCCCATGCTCAACATAGAAAATAGAAACGGGTCATATAGACCGGAATGATACGTTGATACAATTTCAAAAAATGTATAGATAATATATAAATAAAAGGAAACCCTTTTCAGATGATTAATATATTACCCACACTAACAAAGTCAAAAAAGGACTAGCGAATATTTCTTCTTTGTCTGAACAGAACAGCAGGGTTAATCTTTATTATTTTATTCTGCAAATTGTTTACTTTCTTGTAAGTACATTACACTAATAGCTAGTTTAAATGGATATTTTGAAGGCATGAAATATCACAGGTTTTTATTCTTAATCAGATAAAATCTTTATTTTTGTTGCTGTAATTTTGATTACAGTGAAACCTCCCAAGTTGGGCATTTTTCTGGGGAACGGAACATGGCCATAATATTCAGATGTACCTCTGTAAGTTGGACACCTCTGAAAGTTATACATTTTTTGAGGCAACTACAAGTGTCCGTCTTTCAGAGGTTTCACTTAGGAATGATCATCAAAATGTGAGGGGAAGTTGTGTAATGTAGAGTAGAGGTGTATCATATGGTTAAAGTTAAACCAATTTTTCTAGAATATACTACAGTCATTAATAATAATACTTTAAATCATTTCATGAATCATTAAAAAACAAACAGCAATTTGTTGGCTAATGTCTTTTGATGAGAATCTTTAAAATCTTAGCATAGTGCCTTAATATGTACATTTTAAACCACTAGGAATCACTAATAAAAAATGTTTTAACTCTTTAAAAAAGTCTTTTCCAAATCTTACCTTGCTATATGCTTAAGTGTTTTGTGTATGCACTTTTTTATATTTTTGAGCAATATGCAATTTGATTGGTGAAGTTAAATGAAAGTCTTAAGTTTCACTACAAAAACCAACCTCATCACTTTAAAATATAAAAATTTCTCCATGTGTGCATGATTATGTAATGTTGTCAAAATATGGTAACATGTGGTAAGCATCTTTTTTAGTGACATTATTTCTTTTAGATTATGTTTGGAATACATCGAACTATGGTGATTTCACCTTTCACTGTACTTTGTGTCTATTCTCATCATCTGATTATTTAGAGTGGAAATCTCATTTGGAGAAACACCCAGACAGCCTGCTACAACTCAACTGCCCTATCTGTGAGAAAGGTTTCAGCCGGAAGGCAAACATGTTCCGTCATATGAATGTGCACCTTGGCAGAACATTTCGTTGTGATGTTTGTTTGAAAGAGTTTACAGATCAGTCCAATTGTAAAAGGCACAAGGCTATTCATTGTAGTAAATAAAACTTATTACCAGCTTTTCCTTCCATCTTCATTGTTTCTGTTTTCTACTGCCATCTAATTCGATCAATTTTTCGACTAAATTATTTGGTGCTAGTTTTTAATAGAAGATTCATAAATGTAAAATAAAAAATAAAATCCTTCACATTTCCTTTATATACCAGATTACAGTTTTATAAAAATATTATGTTTAATTCAATTTGTTCATCGACTCATTATATGCATTAACTCTGATCTCACTGTATCAATTGAAAGTAGTTTATGTATTGCAAAAAATGCTCGGTCTTGTAATAATTTAAGTTTATTTGCAATTTGATATCCATGATTTTGATTTCTCAAATCAAATGCAGAGCCTCATGGGAGTTAATATTTACATTCAGGTTTCTTTGTGGCAAAGTCTTGAGGTATTCAAATCTATTCTAAATCCTATATCATATTTCTACTTTTTCCTAAAGCTCATGGGTGCCCATAAGGGGTGCAATTTAGGGCACTTGCCCCCCCCCCTAAAAATTAAGTATATTGTGTTATCATGTAAACGGAAGTACATCACAAATCAAAATTGGAACCAAATTGTTGCACGTGTGGAATTTGCCCCCTCTAGAAATTTTTTTTTAAAAGTTTGTACTCCTTCCCCCCAAACATTTTCTATGGGCACTCATGCTAAAGCTATATTGCTTCACAGCAGTTTGATATGAAGTACTTTAAAGTTGAGTGAGTATGTGTGGTTTCATTTCCAGCCTCTCAGTAATTTTGAACATATTACACAATTTAAGCATAACCCAACAGCACAGCAAACTTGCAGCAAGCTTGATTTATCAAGTGAATAAGCTTGAAAATTCCAGTCGTGTAAGCTTAATGCAAGCTTGAATCAAGTGTTCTAGTTTACACTTGCCCAGCTTGCATTAAGCTTGACATTTCAAGCTTAAAAAATTTTCCCAAAAAAAAAAAAAAAAATTATACACGGGGCGCTCGCTGGCGAACGTGCCCCACATACTTTATTTTTCAACGCATTTTCCCCCCTCTATGCTGTAATTTTAAGTTATTTTAATCTGTTTCCATTGAGTGTCCGTGGCTAGAATAGAACCCGGGACCTTTCGAATAGTAGGCGATCTCGTTATCCATTCAGCCACCAGAGCCTTGTGCAGCTATGATTAAAGTTTGAAGTGAATTATTAAGCGGTTTTCTGGCCAGATTTATAAGTGGGCGATATGTTTATTTTTATTTTTTTTTTATTTTTCCATGGGATGCATCAAAATTAAAATAATTTTATGTGTGATTTAGAGACTCTACTAATAGGGAAATAAACATAATATAAACTTAAGAGCAACATATGTTTTAAAACTTTCGCAACACTCATGAGCAATACTGCCGCTGGCCAAAATCGAGACAAACGACTGATTTTGAAATCAATTTCGTAGTATAATTGTATTTTATTTTGAAGAATTTCCATATTTGGAAATATAGAATGGGTTTACTTACTTAACACAAATTTTGTGTTAAGTAATCTGAAATCAAAGAAACAGATAGTTAAACGTTACTTCGAAATGCTATATCACAGTTGCTAGCATAACATGTATGGAATACAAACACTTTAGTCATTTTTGTAAATATTTCTTATAATAACAAATAATTGAAAAATTTTGCTATTTTTTAACGCTAAAAATTCTCTTTACAAATGTGGTTAGTTATTTTCCTACATATATTGGTATGCTATATCGATACAGAACATTTCGAAGAATTAAAAATAAGTTTAAATTAATTTATACAAATGTAAATTTGAATTATTTTCATTGTTCATACTTTATAATTAAAAAAAATTATTTAACTTCTGAATTTTTTTTTTATCCTTTGTAATTTTATTTTAAAATTACAAAAGTGTAAGATGTAAGATTTTTTGGGCCCTAAAATCTGTAGGCCCTGGGCAGTTGCCCCGTTTGCCCTGCCAGTAATATGGCACTGGTAATAAAAAACCCATCCCCGTTAAAACACATCTTTTACGAACTTTCAACAAATTTGAGGACGCTAGACAATTAATGTTCATTCTCTTCCACAGATGGCGCCATCACCGCACTTTGCAAGTCAAAATCCAGCTTAAGCCAGCCTTGCATTGCGAAGCCAAATCTCAAGCTTGATTTAAGCTTATGTGCTGTCTGGGAAATAAGTACCTGTGTTAACAATGAATTATGCTTAGTATTTTTGAAAAATTGTAATATTTAAAAATACTTCCACTGAAAAAGGCTTTTTTTTTTAAGAACAAAAAGAATTTTGATTGCTTAAAAGAATCTTATATATGTCAGAATACTATAGTTGACTTAAGTAACAGGATTGGTTTAAAAGATCTATAGTATTTCTTTGTAATCTTCTTGGAATATTGCTAAAATAAGTTGAAAATGAAAACATAATTTGTTTAATAATTTTCATTTAGTTCTTAAGATTGTTAGTTAATAACATGTAATTTAAAAGTCAGATGCGTACAAAACAGCAGCAAAAAAGAACCCACTAAAACTAGTCTTTATTTTTTACTGGGAACATTTTATTGTTATCTTACATATCAGAGCCACAGTACTTCTCTCTTATCTTCTTGGCACATTGCTAAAATAAGTAGAAAACAAAACCATTATTTGTTTGTTCATTTTCATTTAGTTTTTAACATTGAAATAGATTAATAACATGTGCTTTAAAAGTCAAACGCATGTCAGTGAGTTTAAACAACAGGTTTATCTTTTTTTAATAGTAATAAGTTTTTTTATCTCATATGTAAGTGATCTGATTAAGCTCTATCTCATTTAGTGCTTTAATTAGTGAAATGCAATTTAACAGCTGATACAGAAAAAATTAAAAGTACTTTGGAACTAGTACAAATTTCAACTTTAAATTACAATAATATAAAAAATTTGATCGATAATTATAATGTTTAGTTATTTTCCCTGTACGTTTACCCATTGCTTCATTTACATTTTCCTTACATTTACATCAGACTAAAGTTCAGAAAGCAATATTTCACTGGACATAATTAACAGAAATAACAACAGTTTCTGACAAACTACAGCACCACTCTCACGAAATGTTTCTCAGCTCACAGCTCTGACAGACAGTGGCGGACTTAGGATTTCTTAAAGGGATGGAGGGGGGGGGGGGAGGATTAGCCTACCAATGACTCAATAACTTCAGATAATAATTTAATAATAGTTGTGTGTTTTTTTTTTTTAACTAAGCATCAAACTCTGTTTTTCAATTGCCTTCTGTCCTTCAAGTCAATAACTGATCCAAACCGCGGGGCAGTTGGCGGCCCAACACGGTAAGCATCGCATCGGGGCGACATTTCGAACTCGAAAGCTTGAAAAAAGTATAAAAGAGGACGTCCTTTTTTCGTTTGCAAGGGGGTGGGGGGCGCTACGTACCCTAGGGCCGCCCCTGCGGAATGGAGAAGGGTCTCTGATTCGTACTGGGGAGCAACATTGGTCAAATTAAAATTGAGAGTGACAATTCATCCTGCATTATTAGAAGTGTATTAAATAATCATTCTAAGTTTCAATCTGATGGATTGAAAATCTTAACTTACCCCGTATTCTTTCATCTTGCTCTTTTCATCTTCGTCGAGCTACAACGTTAAAAAAAAAAACATCATTACTACTGAGAATCTTTTAATTAAGCATTTAGAAATACTATGAACATAACACTGCATTTTAGATGTATAAAAGGGAATTTTTATAATATTACTTACAATCTTCCTATTTTCATGGCTCATCAAACAGTCATGAAACTGCAAAAGAGAAACAAAGACATTTTATTTTGTAGTGCTATGAAGTTTCCGAAAAAAAAAAAAAAAAAAAAAAAGCTTTCGAGCAAACGCAGTAGCAATATGACATAATAGATTTTTGGTAATATTGGGAATTCATTTTAGTTAGCTTTAAGCTTAATACTAATATCTTCTTGTAATTTTTGTTAACATATACTTATCACTCCCCTTCTAATACGCGAGAGCGAGTCCAAGAGTAAGTTATACTTCAGTAAAAAAATGCCACAAAATATAAAGGCAAACGCCTATACGAATAAATATTTTTAATTTAACAACATAGGTCGTTTTTTGCTCACTATGTATGTATATTTTGCTCACTATGTTTTTTGCTCACTGTGTATGCTCAAAACCAGTGATACCCAAAGTGGTCCAGGTGGACCCCCAGGGGTCCATGGGAGACTAGACAGGGGTCTATATTGACGTGAAAAAAAAAAAAAAAATTGGGATTCATTCACATTTTTTGACAAGATTTGGGGATATGGTAGAAATGTAGCAGCAGGGGGTCCACCGAAACCAGTAAAATTTCGAAAGTGGTCTACGAGAAAAAAAAAGTTTGGGAACCTCTGCTCTAAACGAATTGTGACACTGTACTGAAAGGTTTTCCACTGCTGTGAAATAAAAATCCCGTCCAATGTTTTTCAACTGACTGAATACGTGCAGTGATTTCGTCATGAGTTCGAAAATGTTGACTTTAGAGATCGTTCTACATTTATTAAAAAAAAAAAAAAAAAGGAAATAGCACAGTACTAAATCAGGGTTGTATGGTGAGCTGAGCGAAACTTTCCATTTGAATTATGAAGCAACTTATGTCATTTTTAAGAGCATGAGGTCTGGCGTTATTGTGAATAGTATGATTTCATCGATTAATTTGACTCGTCGACGGTCTTGGACTTCCTCAAATTCTGTAATGCAAGGCCAGCGCAACACCTGGTAAGGGAAATCCATTTTTGCCACTTAAAATGTTAAATTCTGCAACCAAATGAAAGTGAACTCATTTCCATATTTCTCAGATGTGATAAATGGAAATACACAAATAGAAAATGTAAATTAAAAAAATAGAAGCTGCCATTCTGGAATTGAAGAAAGAATATTGTTTTTACATAAACATTTAAGTTTTCTATTTTATTTTACAAACTAAACCAAACTGGTGCAATCCTCAAGTGGGGACAAGGTCTATGCTGCTCATTCATTTCTTTGAGTCTGTGGGGTGTGGAAGCGTATGCCCTGGTCAGATAATCGGCCTTACTCAGAGCTCCCAGTGTTTAGTCCTCCATGCAAGCTTTGTTCTTATTTTATCGACCCACTCAAGGGATGAAAGGCTGAGTCAACCTTGCCCAGTTGGGAATTGAATCCCAGACCTGTAGCATAGATGCACCATTTACACCATTAGGTTTCATTTTACTGTACTAACATCTGTAACAATTTATAAATTCTTTTAACTTATATTGCTTATTAAAAGTTTATACTAAATTAATTTTAAAACAATGAAAATATTCTGTATGAATATGTGCCGTCTAAATATTTGCTCAAAACGGTATTTACTGATTGATTTTTTAGTCTGTCCAAAATTATAAAATAGAAATTAAATATTTTTGAGGAATCTTCAACATACTTGCACAACAATGAGATTAGTTTAGGATATCAGAAAATAAAAATGATTTAAAAAATATATTGACAGTGTGTATGCTCACTGCGTGTTTACAGTTAAATTTGTCCTTGAATTTAAACACAAATTGTACTTGAAAGTCCTTGATTTTTTCCTCTGAATAAGAGTGGTCACCCTTTTTAGTGCTTTGTGATAGCAGTCCGCTGTTATTGTAATCCCTTTAACTGTGAATTGGGTAAAATAAATAAAAACTTTGTGTAAAAAGCACTCATAAAATGATACTTATAACTACACTTACCAGACGTCCCTGTTTGACCGGGACAGTCCCGGTTTGCAGACGAAATCCCGGTGTCTCGGCCGGTTTATTTTACGTCCCGGTAAAAATTAAATTTGATTACAGATGACCAAAAAAGTCTAAAAATAATTAACTGTGAAGGATTATTTAGGATAATTACTTTGTAATTTATTTCACTGTACTATATAAAAAGTGAAAACTACAGAAGAGTGATGGTCTGCTAATAACTATTGTTCAAAATTTTATTCCTCATTCAAAGTGTTTCTTCTTAGTTAAGTAACTTATAAATATTAACATGTAAGAAATAAAATGTTTAAATTTATATGGTGTCCTTTATTAATATCTCTGGTTTAGGTTCCTAATCAGTAACCATTTATTCATAGCATTGAGAATAAATTACCCTCTGAAAAATTCCAAAAACCCGTCACGTGTGGGTACCCTTGGGGAAAAAATGTGAATGTGGTGTTACGGCCAATTATCTGTGCGAGGGATCAAGGCTGCTAGGCCGAGGGAGGGATTGCCCTCTGTGGAGGACTTTCTAAGGGATCCTAACCCGTATTTACGCGAAGTTTAGGAGGAAACCACGGAAAACTCCGAACGGTTAGGTCGGCGGACGCGACCTGGCTTTGAACTAGGCACCATCCGTTTCCCAGTTGAGAGCGCGAACCCGTTCAGCCATTGGCCGAGCAAATGTACCCTTGAACACCCGGGAAGCTGGGACGGGGGGGGGGGGCATTCCAGTGTCCCTGTTGAACATTTCAGAAATCTGGCAAGCCTAATAACAAAATATCTTGTTATAAGTATCATTTTATGTGTTTTTTTTACATTTTTTAAATTTATTTTTTCTTTTAACACCAGTATTCTGAATGTTTTTTCTGTTCTATGAATTGGGTGCAAACAACACTGTCACAGTCGAAAAACTCAGTTGTAGGCATCAATATTCCATGCTTGCTACTAACAGCGACAATTTCACAATGAATTTCTGTGCAACTCAAGCGTTAGCACTATAGACTTAGTGCGAATCTGTCTATTTCTGATTTCATTCTTTCTATTTCGTTTTTAAGAAAGAAAAAATATTAGTTAAGCATTTTCACAAAACTCAATGTTATTTTCTAATACTTGCCTCCCCCCTCTAAAATTAAATAATTAAAAAACACAACATTAAAATTTGAATCACTGTCATATTTTAAATACGCGCTTAAGTGCTATATATTAAAAGCGCATCATAATCCATGCGTCGTCCCTATTTTTTTTTTCCATATTCTATTAAGTTGGAAAGTGTATCATTATTCATGAGTGTGCCGTATTTTAATTCCTTGTTCCATAAAACACTTCTACGGAATTGAAATCTATATTAAAATCGCCTGCTAAAACTGTTTTACAATCTTTGCCAAGTATATTCCCACTATATCCGCTCTTATATTAAACGAGGAATGTTTGTGTGTGTGTGTGTGTGTGTGTGTGTGTGTGTGTGTGTGTGTGTGTGTGTGTGTGTGTGTGTGTGTGTGTGTGTGTCCGAGCGATCTCAAAAACTGCTCTAAGGATTCTTTTTAAATTTCGTACCTGGGGGTTTTTTGGGCCCCTGAAACGATTGAGCTAGGTGAATTAATTGAAAAAACTCTAAAACGCTCAAAATTTAAAATTTAAAATTTTTGGACGGTAGCGCCATCTATTGAGCGTTTGAAAAACACACTTGATGCAATCTTCCTAAAAGGGACGCTCAAATAAGATTAGGGCGGATTAAAAAATACACGCCATCGATATATAATAGTAAAAATTAATTTCGCAAAGAAACAAAATAAATGGAACTTGATATTCAGTACACAGACAAATAAATATTTTAGTAACTAGATATATTACACCATTCAGCTACATAAATTTGTTAAGAATTAAAAAGTTATTTTTATTTCAAAATATCGTCCTGGCAACCAGCGAAAGAAAAAGAGAAAAGAGTCTTCGTTGCCATCCCCGCAAGCACCTTGATGGAATATACGTAAATAATTTAATAATTCTTAATTCGTAGTTATTAATACAAAACTATTCGTAAATCTTATGTGAAAAATTGCCTGAATTTATTACAATTATCCTTTTGTAACTAACGTAAAGCTAAATGTATTTTCGCGTATATACTAAAACAATAAAGATTTTTCATGTGTTTTATTGATCCATATGATGCGAATTTCAAAAGTGCATAAAAGTTTCAGCTTAGCCGAATACTTTAAATGAAAATGACACCCTTTTCAGCCATTCACAGTAAGAAAAAAGATCCTGTGACGTAACATGAAAATTCCATTTTTTTTTTTTTTAAATAACGGCACTAGGTTGAATTCTATTTTAACTGCCTTATTCCGCCAAGTTGACGATAAATATTTAAATGTAGTTACCCTGATGATTTTTTTTTTTTTTTTTTTGAATGGGTCAACCGTTTATAATGAAACGATGTTCGAAACTCCGATGAAAAAATGATACGATCGATTCCTAAATTGGGCTCGCAGCCGATATTCAAATTAATTTTGCAGATGATCAGCCATCAGTTTAGTTTTCATTCACTGCAGTTGATGATTTCAACTCATTTATTTTATCATCGTATGGACAACCTTTTAAAAGTTGCGGGCAGAACTTAACGATAGTGGCCTCCTGGGCCTGACTTCAGGATGTTAGCGAAATCGCGGGCCGTATAATTCGGATTTATATGGTAGTTTGAATGTTTTATATAGGTTTTATACAGGGTTTTGACTTGTCGTGAGGGCTGGTCCAAAAGCCATGGCGGGCCCCATCCGGCCGCTGGCTGGGAGTTGTCCATATGTGGAAGCAGTAAATTGGGAGGCTGAAATCTGGTTACTAAGATTTTTTCTAATAAATTTTCAATTCTTATTTAGACGCGGATTAGACTGTGTTGTTTTGTGTTGTGTACTGTCATTAAACTAAAGGATAAAGCCCTTTGTGGAGACAATTACAGCGGGCGATAGAATGTCTACACTCAGAATATTTAATATTTACCCACTTAAAATCAAATAACTTCATATTCAATTTTTATTATACATCGAAATTCGAATTGTATAATCTGCAGAAACATTTCGTATTCGAAACATTTCGTTTGGTATCAACATCCTCTCCTATATCCATGCTTAATGCATAGAAAACCGTTTTATTTTTGAAAAAAAAGTTAAACTGAGTAGTAATTTAGAAAAGCTATCTTAAGCGAATTGGAATCGTAATTTTTCCTCCAAAGCCTGATAACCGTGACTTCAATGTAACGTGAATGTCACTTGCAATAGATAATTCTGACACTCAAATGATTAGCTTTTTTTATTCTCTTAAATGAAATAGAGCTAAAAATACAAAAAAAAACCGCTTAAAAATCAGGAAACGGGTGGATTATCAGATTTTTTCTTTCTTTCTTTTTTTTTTTTTACATAATTATGATAATTTTCAGGCTGATCGCACCAACGAACCGTGTAAATTTTATGTTATTAGACAATACATTTTTAATCTGTTTGGATGTTATTCCGGGTTTTATTAGGACCCAAGTTTTATTTTGAGTGGTTGAACTGGAATTGTGACAGAGTCAGGGATCAGCGTAACTACATAGGAGCGATGTATTTTTGATTTATTCGAGGTTAGAAGTCCATTTTCTTCAGTCTATCCGTTTGTTCTATTATTTTCAACGTTTAAGTAGTTGTTAGGGTTATTGTAAAAGAATATTTTTGATCTATTCTGTTTTTGATTTCATGATTTCGAAGTGTCCTTTTGTACTAATAATTTAAATTGCGTTACACTTTTTATTTTCTTAAGCGTGAGTTTATAAAATAAAATTATGTTTAAAGCATATTTATGTAAGATTATACTTTTATGGCATCTATATTTATGTATCTATAAGATTGAATTTACGCTTGTAGAATTTGTTTATGCATGATGTATGCTTTGAATGCATGCTTTGCATGCATGCTTATGCATGCTTTGAATTAGAAGAAAATAAGTATTTTATGTTTGAATTGAAGCACTATAGAGAAATTTACAATTTCAATCGTAAAGAATTATCATCATAGATGTATTATAAAGACGTAAATGCATGGAAGTGTAGCTCAAAAACGAGCTGTGGAAACATATGATCACCGACAGCAGCACTTAGCCCAAATGTGTGAACGTGCAGTTCAAACACAAGCAGATGAAACAGATGATTAGTATTTGGAAGGAGAACGACATGGAACAGCTAGACGTCGACAAATACTTCGGGTAAACAGTCTAAGTATCTACAAAGCTGCCACAAATGTGGGTACTTATTATCATAGTTTAAAACTTTTTAACATGGATTGCATTCACCCTGGAGCTTTGCATTTTTCTGAAGAGTAAAAACAAAAATTAACCGAAACCATTTTGGGGACTGTAAGATTGATGTAGGACATTCCGAATTTCCTAATGAATTGGTGTGGTTGTTTCTTCGATGTCACCCCTATTTCAAAGAATTCGAAATTTGAAAGCATACTTTACAATGGCTTTGCTCACAGTATATGACGAGTGAAACTATTAACGATTTTGGTGTGTACTACTACGTTGCGAACAGTGTGTAACAGACTTGATGAATATTTTTTATAAACTCCTTCATCTGACAGTTCAACCAACTCAAATTCTTGATGCTGAATTTGAACGTCCTCAATATGGACAGATATATTTCTGAAGTAATGAAGACGCTGTTAGTGAATGCATCGCCCAAGATCTTCGCTGATACCCTCGCTGATCTGCTACAGAAGGAAAGGAGGCACCTTACGTTAAACTACTTTTTGCTCAACTCTGATGGCACCGACCATCGAATATTTAGCATCCCTCTTCAAAACAAAGTATATGCCATTGTAACATTGAATGCCGACCAAAGCTTACCTGATAATGTATGGGTGATCCGACAGCGATGAAAATCTTTGGCAACCATGAAGATTATTGATACGTGCCCAGGCATTTACGTATTAATTATTTTACACTTAAGGAGCCTTTAGATTCTGAGCATGGCTCGGTAACCTGGTACTTTCACCATTTTAAATGCTGTTTGGAATGGGCATCATAATCCATGAGTATGTCGTATTTGTCTTTGTTTTTCCATAAAATACATCAACTGAATTGAAATCTATCTTAAAATCGCCTACTAAAACTGTTATACAATCTTCGCCAAGCATATTCCTTTACTTCACCATTTTAAATACAGTTTGGTTGTTTTGTGGGATTAAGGCCAATTATCTGCACGAGGGATCTAGGCCAATAAGTGGGGTGCCATCCATGGGGGGTCTTTGTAAAGGATCCTAACCCGTAAGTTTCGGAGAAAACCACGGAAAACTCCGAACGGTTAGGTCGACGGACGCGCGATGGGACCCGAACCGGAGACCTTCCCACTTCGCCTGTCTACCATTTCCAGTGACATAACCACAGTACCATGGTGAGGCTAAATACTGTTTAGAATGTGCACCATAATCCATGAGTATGTTGTGTTTATCTTTCTTGTTCCATAAAACACATTTTTGGAATCGAAATCCATCTTAAAATAGCCTACTTATACAATCTTCGTCAGGCATATTCTAACTATATTTCACCTTGCACTGCACCCTTGAAAATGCACTCATATGTGTAATGTATCACACTTAATAAGATTACTATCTGCGTACCCTTTCTTCGTACGGATGAAACCAAATGTTTTCCTTACTCAAGTAAGTGAAATTAATTCCATCGTTACGAAATTTCAAAATGTGAGAAATTCTTTGACTCGTGACATGAACTTACAGATACTTACTTGAGATGGTATAGCGTAACTACAAAATGGTAAAACAAAAACTATGTCAGCGCTATTGGAGATCAAGAAGAACGTAAAAAGTGTTTGGCAAACAAATTATTCACTTTCAAGGTGCTTCTGCAAGATAAAATTTTGTCTTTCTGGTTTAAGTTCTAAAATAACGTCGTATGGTGTGGAAGCAATTTTTTTTTTTTTTTTTTTTTTTTTTTGTCTTCTAATTCCTAAAGTGTGAACGATGTGTAATCTCAGTCATTCTGCAGAACACTTTGGTAATACTTTACAATGCAAAGAAGTCCTAAAATAATGTTCATATCATAGACATAGAAATATCTACATGAAATGTTCATTATTTCGTGAACTCTTTGGCTATCATGGCTGTCGTAAAAGTACACTTTAGTGAAGTAATTTTTCCATAAAGCGCGTTACCCTCACTAAGTTTGTGATATAATTGGAAATTCATGACATCAAAATGATGCCAAATTCAGCTACGATTCGAACTCAAAATTAAAAACTAACTTCATATTTATTCTAATATTACTATAGTAACAGAATCCATTACCAAGGACATATTTAAGGGGGAGGGTGTTTCGTTTTCCCTCCCCCTCCCGAAATTTCAATTTTTGTTAACAAAATGGTACTGAAGTCCCTTTTTGAAAAACTGCCTTTTCCACCGTTTGGACTCCCTCCAAAATTCTTATCTAAGTACGGCTCTGCCAATTACTGCAATTTTAGCTGCCAGATTCAATAGTTAAATGAAAAGTAATCTAATTTTTAGAGTTCTATGTTTAGAAAAATGAAAATACATATTATGAAACAAATAAACATCATTTTACAGGAGTTTTAAAATTCTCATTCTTAATGCTACTGCAGCTATTTTGCAGTTTCTCCTCCTCATGACTGGCAACATACATTTCAATTTACCCGAAGTTGCGCTTGCGTACTATGCTCTTGCTTTTACCCATAGCAGATGCTACAAACGTACTACATGATACATGTCCTGTAATTTTAATCCATGCTTTCTTTCACTGCAGAATTATTCAATCCTTTTGTTGCTTTATTTATAAAAAAATGATTGTAAAGGCCTCAAAAACTTCATGAATCAACTAATTAAATTCAAAATGTTGTTTTTCTTTAAAATTTATAGTTTCCTAATTTATATTTCTTTGTTGTTTAATTTTGAATGAAGGACTAAATGTGCATTTTATTATTAGACAAAGTTTAAAAAAAATCTGACTTATGGATTTCAGGATGCGATAGTGAAAATCCTTAAATGATATGTAACCTTAAAATTTAATCAATAGCTTCTTCTCAGTTAATCGAAAATATAAGAATATGTAGAATTATTTCATGCGAGGCGTCCCCACCCTTTATAGTCTGTTATTCTGATTCAAAACTCAATAGAGTTTTGAAGGGGTTTTTAACTCCCAACATCAAAAGAGGCTGATCTAGCATACGAAAACTCAGCGACATCTCTTAAATTAGTTTTTATTTCTATTTATTTATTAATTTTTCAAGTCAAATTTGTTGCTAAGTCGACGAAACGGCAAACTTAATGTCAAGATGAATTCAAAACCCTTCTTTACTTAAAAACTCATAAAAAATATTCTAATTAATATTTTTTCTCCTTATCGAAATGAGTGTTTCGTCAAAAAGTTATGCAGCAGAAGATGCAGCAATTTTAAAATTATTTTATGAAAACATTCGCCAAAATTCTTAAAATCTGCAAATTATATTGCATAGGCAGAGCAAACTTAAAAAAAAATCTCTTCTATCCGGTAAAGCAAATGTCGTTTTCTTTCTTTCTTTTCTTTTTTTTCCAAAAGTAATTACCGGCATTATTATGTATTAATCAAGGAAAAATGCCAAAAATCGCATAAAACTTAAAATAAAAATTTTTCTTACTCGAATTTCGAAAATATCGCTTCGAAGCGTGTTAGGACCTGCCCTAGTGAACACGTATATAAAATTTGGTAGGTCTGCGACCATCTGTCTCGGCGCTATGCGATCGAAAGACACAGATAAGTAGATCGGAGGTCACAAACCTATATACATAGCCAGTCCGCTACAAACTTTGTTTACTCTTGGATTTTGTTATAGGATTTTTAACATAAAAAAATGTTCAAGGAATTATTAGCCGTTTTTTTTAAAGAATAAATTGGAAAAAAAATCCGAAAAACCCCAATCTGACTCATAAAAATAATTTTTAGTCAGAAAAAAAAAAAAAAAAAGATTTTGGGATTTTCAAAAATTTAATTTATATCACAACTTATTAAATTATTGAAATTTATGAATTTGAAAATTTACCTCTAAGTTATGAATCGAACTTAAAACATATTCAAGAAATTACTAGCATTTCTGTATAATAAATAGATAAATATAAAAACACTCAGACTCCCCTAATAAAAACATTATAAAAAATGTAATTTATATCTTAATTTGTATAAATGTATTTTTCTGCTCTAATTATAAAATACGCCACTAAAATTTCAATTTTCAAAACTAATTTTTCAAGTTAACTTTTTAAAGGGACTGTTGCATGGCTGATATGCAGAACGCTAGCGCCCCAGCAAACACACACAGGTTCTCTGAACGTCTATTAACGTTTAGAAAACGTCTTCTGAACGTTAATAGACGTTTAGAGAACCTGTATGTGTTTGCTGGGGCATTCTTCTATCAACCAATTGATTGGAGTTCGTATCTCTCCGCAGATCCCTGGATGAGGCTCGAGGTATTCAATATAAATGGCAGTACTTCTTTTTCTTCTATTCGGTTCACATTTTTTTTCTCCTACAGGGTCACCATGTGTCACCGCGTGATCGCATTGTGGTGATAATCACGAGAGTAGGATATATCGACTTCACAGCAGTGTTGGGAGTTAATCAATTAATTTTTTAACCGATGCGTTAGTTGATTAAAATAGTAATTGCGATTAAATTAATTACAATTAATTAACTGCAATTAAACTTTTAGTTGCAGGTTGCAATTAAATTATTTGGATTAATGTATGTTAATCATCATTCGCAATTAAAATAATTGCAATTAATTTTTTAAATTATTCTATGAAACAATTAAAACTAACAATTAACTTACTTATATATACGGAATCAATTAAAAGATGTATCAAATTTGATTTACGAACTATGAATTTACGATTACTGGGGTTGTTAGTAAGGTTACTATCAAGTTCACTCGATTTCGGAAATGCTTGAGTAACAGTGCTAGGGTTTCTTTTATCGTTAATTATCTTCTCTGTTCGTAATAGAGTCTCAAAGCCTTTTCGCGAAGTTCTTCTACAGTTTCATATTCCTTTTCAAAATATTTTTCTGATGTAACGGCTAAGATATTCTCATAAGTTTTCTCTAACCGTTCATTTTTTGCATTGAGCAATTTTAATTCTGTTTCTAACTCAAATATCAACATTAGGTAATGAAATAAGCTCTTGAAGTTTGTTATAAGTTTTCGTGAAACCCGTACGCTGTGCTGTGAGAGCCTTTTTTAAGTTTTCCATATCACTAAATAATAATTATGGAATCTTACATAACAATCTTCAGAATTCAGCTATACCATCCTTCTAAGCGGACGCCATGAAAAATGTCGAGACTAAATGATACTTATCAACAGAAGATTGCAAATTATTACTACCAATAATACTGGTTCATCAGGACTAATATATGAAATTCTGAAGACATAACTTCAAAGACAAAACAGAACATTGATTAAAGACCTCGTTAACATTACGGCAGAAACAAGCCGAAGCTCCTCCGATGCACCAATGAATAAAGCAGAACTTTTAATGTTGCATTTACTTGCAGAAGAAAGTCACGATTTGTAACTCCTCATTAGATATTCTGAGATAAAAAACGTTTTTATAAAATACAACACACCTTTACCATCATCAGCTGCAGTTGAACGCCTTTTTTCTTTTGCGACAATGACAAATCTGCCGAAGAGCCACAAATTATCCGACAGTATGTTCGAAAAGAGAGTCTGATTAAAATACAATCTATATAAGAAATTAAACCTGCTATTCATTACCTGTCTAATCATATTTAAATCGATGTTATTGATGATTATTAATATTAGTCTTACTTTTTATTAATATGCGTTTCAATCCAAACTATATTATTAAGCCTGTCTCTATTATCTTTCACGCCTATTCTCTGAACCGATTTTCATGAATTTTAGTGCAGTGATTGATGGGACCTCGAAAATGGACATATCCTACTTTTTGTCGCTAAAAGAGATCCACACCAGTCATATTTTAATTGTTAGTTCTTATTTAAATTCATAAAGCAATTAAAAATTAATTAATTGTTAACTGTAGCAAATGACGATTGACAATTAATTAATTGTTAATTGCTGCTACTACAATTAACAATTAAAAACTGTTAATTGTCATTTTTGATAATTACAGTTGATCCATTTTCAATTGTTACAGCCACAATTAACAATTAATCAATTGTTAATCTTTAATTGTCCTTAGAATTAAAATTTGCCCAACACTGCTTCACAGTGATTACACACCGACGTCACAATGTCTACTTGTGACCAGATTGTGACTGTAACTTATGGTTCACTTGGTTGTCACCATGCTATCAGAGAAGAAATGAACTCACTTGCTCCCTCTCGTTATTTTCGTTTTTGCAGAATGCTGGCCATCTATCGTGTATGGTTTCAAGTCCAGGCATGATTTTATCTCTGCAGTCTAGAATCATCTGTTCACCCTGAAATTCAAAATTTAGAATGTGCTAAAATGTGATCTTATTTAAATACATATCTACACATATATGTATACATACATGCATACAGTAGCGGATCCAGAAATTTTTTTGGGGGGAGGGGCTAAATTTAAAAAAAAGCTTATTTCACCCAATTAAAATGTACTATAAATCAAAATTTTAGTCTAAACCAATGTGCGTGCTTTTGGGAGGGGCTAGGTTATAAAATATGATCATTTTAGTTATTTAAAGTGTATAATAAAGCAGAATGTTGCCCTTTAGCAATCTCTTTTTTGGGGGGGGGGCTGAAGCCCCTTAGCCCTTCCCCTGGATCCGCTACTGTACATGCATGCATACATTATACATTATATGTACAGGGTGTCCAAAACACTTGCCCAGCCTTTCATTCCTTAAACATTGATCATAAACATATACAATTAACTTAAAATGTTATGTAAAAAAGAGTACAGAATTTTATGTTATCAATTAAAATTTTAATGAGAATAAATCTGAATAAATAGAAAATTAAAAGTTTTACACGGCCCCCGTGCACAAATTCTCAGTTAGTAAAATGTATCCCATAGTATTAATTAGATAATGTACAAAATTTCAGCCTTTCATCACAAAAAGCCATACAGATATGTTTAAAACAATGTTACTAAGGGACTATACAATACCAGTTATAGCAAAAGTATTATGTATTTATGAAATCGTGTTATTTTGTAATTTGTGTGCAGCCCCTGAAACGTGATCTTTTTCTCTTCAGGAGCCATTGAAAAGGGGTTTAAATCAACATATATATTTTGTTTTCATATCTCTGAGCATTTTTAGGATGAAAGGCTGAATTTGTACCATCAACTAATCAATACATGATGCAAATAATAACTAACTGGGAAATTATTTATTCGGAGCCGTATACAAATGTTCATTTTTTACTTATATAGATTAATGTCCGGAAAATTTTAATGAATACCATAAAATTCTGTAACTTTCTTTACGTTAAGTTTGTAAATTATTGTATATATCTATGATCGGTATTTAAGGAATTGAAGTCAGTGTTTTTGGGACACCCTGTATATATATAATACACAATGTGAACAGTTTAATTAATTCAGGAAGAACAGGAAAAGTTGAGTTTCAAACCCTTGAATTTTTTTAAGATAGTATTTTTTCTTTCATAAAACATGGCCACCTTCCCCTTTTTCACGTCCACCTTCGTTGAAGGAGGTATTCAAAATGCCCAGCAAGAATTTTATGGATAGCTCTTTTTTTCTCTGAGATCACGCAGGATATGTAGCACGAACGTTTTGGTTCCCTATCCCCCACAAGTTACGAATTTCGGAAAATGCTGTCTAACCTAGCACTTATGTTGAAAAATTCGCGTACATGCCAAATTTCAAATTGCTATCTTCAGTAGTTTTGGCTTGACGAAATAGTAACATACGAAAAACGATGTTAATATCCAGTCTCCCTCATAAGTATAAAACAATTTGGAGACTATTTGACAGCCTAGAGAGAGAATTGTTATTTCGTACAAAAATATAAAGTTCTCTTATAAATGCTGTGTTATTTTGAATTTTATATGGCTTTACTCATTATCATTTTTAACACTTTCCTGCTATAGCATTCCTCCAACAGAATTGTAATTAGTAAGTTAAATATAGAGAGAACCAGCTAAGCCCAGCATACATGCATAGATAATTTCCTGTGTAAAGAATTCTGTTATTTAGTATTTAGTAGTAGTTATTAAGACTGTGTAAAATTTAGAACTGTGAACGTAAGAACTAATAAAGAAAATAAAGCGTGCAAATATATTACCCTTTCAGGTTTCAGTTGTTTACACTTTATATATTCTTCTAAAAGTGCAGGATCTTCATCTGTTATTAAAAGAATTATAGCTTAAGATAATGAACTGTATTAACATTTTACATAAAATAATACTGCAAAAATAAGTTTTTTTAAAAGGTTTTGATTATGAGATCGAAATTCAAAACATCACAAAAATGTATGTATGCATATATATATACATATATAATTATTTTCTACTGTTTTTTTCTCTACATATGAAACAAAAAGTATATAAAAAATTAAAGTTTAGGCGTATAAAAACGAATAATCCACAGCTTACAAAGTTTAAAAATACAGTACTTAAATCCGTTTATTGAAAGTTAATTTAACCTTTCGAGAGTGGCTGAGATAGTTGGTTTACTAACATGCAATTTTTACTGCAATTCACCTGCATATCTTTTGTTACTAAAATATAAATAAGTATGAAAGTAGTATTTTAAACAAATGTTTCTTTAAATATGGTTGCTTTTATACGAATTTATGTTTCATTTTGTTATAATTTTTTGAGAACTCAGTAGCTGGAATGATGTTTCCCGAGGAACTCATCCTTTTCCATTTTAATATTGAACTCAAGTTTAATCCATGTTCTATTGTTCACATATTATTAACTGATTTATGCGATTTTTTATGCTTTGACGGGGTATTATTTTCGTTGAGAACGTATTACATAGTCCAAAAATGTATGGCCACATTTAAAACAATGGCCTGTTGTCGAAATCACTACATTAGCTGAGAAAGTACAACAATACTTTTAGACACACGCTAACTTTTCTATCTATTAGTAAGAAGTAATCATTTTGTTCATACACACCATAGTGAAACATTTGGTTTAGTTTAATACTCGTATTAGAGTTCTGCTTATATTTTAATGGTGAAGCGTTTTTGAAAACATTCTTATAATTAACGCTGAAAATCGTACTTTCTCTTCCCATATTGGTAGCACTTGTTATTAAAGTTTACTGAAAGTAATCACAAAAATGTGTTTACAATAGCTTTCAAAAAAGGAATTTGAAAATATTCGGATTGCAGAAGTTCATTACTTACGGCAAGTTAAACATTCCCAGATTTCCATAATTTTAGCTTTACTGCCATCACCTGCAAATGAAGCTCCTAGGAGAGTTAAAGTTACAGCGACGATAACGATTACTTTCATGATTTTCTGTCTGGAGAAATTTGAACCTGTCAGAACGAATTCACAGAAGTAACTGCGAAGAGTCAGATTCTGTGTAACCTTTATTTGCATTTAAAAAAAAGAAAAAAAAATATGCATACGAGGAAGGAAAACACACGTGAGGATTTAAAAAAAGTAAATAAATAAAAAGAAAAAAACTGTTTTTGTCAGTATATCAAATTTTACATTATATAATGTCGCATCATATCGTGCGATGCCGTGAAAAATGTTCTTCGAATGGTGTGGAAATCTATAATTTCTATTTCGTGTCAAACGCTTGTTTATTTTCAGAAATAAAATCAAAGTTAAAAGACAATGCTTTTAACCTTTGAAGGTCATTTATAGGCAATAATTTTCACTTTTATTTAAAGGTAATAATCATCTTCAACTCTGGGTTCGCACGCGATTTACTACTTAATATTAATCGATGCAAGATATATATATATTTTTTTTTTGTCTGTTGCTATATAAATATTTTTTTACTGCACCCGCCTAGACTTTCGACTATACTGCGCTTTGCAAGCCAGTATGCATAAGACCGTGCCCCCAATATAAGGGAGAATCCTAATAAGTCCAAAGAAAGCACGTTTTTTAGAGCAGAACAAGGAGAAGGATGCTGCTTTATTATTGGAGCAGAAGTGCAAAAGAAAAAACACGATGGAGTGTCAGCTAGATTAAATTTGAAAAGATGAGCCTGTAAATATTCATGTTTTGTTTCAAATCTAAAACAAATCACATTACACCAAAAGCTCTTGTCAGGGAGGCACATATGTGTCTATTCAAAAAAGAAAGACCATTTTTCCCCAGTGGCACCGTATCTGGAATGACAGTATGGGCTTGAAGAATCTCTAATAGTCTATTTAATATTTCTAAGAGGAACACGTGAGTCAGGTTGAACAAAACTACACCCTTCCTAAGCAAGTGAGTATGGTTGCTAATTTCCTGGAACATCGCCCAAGAATCCATTGCAAGGTAATATTCTTTTTCGACTCAATTAAACAAGCTATCGATTCAATTAAACAAGATATCGACTCAATTAAACAAGCTAATCCGCAATTTTCACTCAAACTCTAGGGGAGATAAGGACAAAATTATAGTTTGTAATTGTTTGAATGACAGCCTGAGAATCCAGAACGTCTTCTTCAGCTAAATTTTCAGTGGTTCTAAGGGCCATAAAGATTGCATCTAATTCAGCATTAAAATTATCAGAGAAGTGGCCAACAGCCTCATTTAGTTCCAAAATGCTTGAAAACACGCCAACAGCTGTCATTCCACTTACCACAGAGCCATCAGTATAGACATGGATCCAGTGCTTAGTTGGATATCTCTCATAGATAGTAGTAGTCCGGGAGCCGGCTGCCATTTTTAATGGCCAATAGGAAAAAAGCTGAAATCTTGTCCTATAGTTCATTTAGTTAAGCATATAATCAGAGTGAAAGTCAGCTGGCGCATTTTCTGTGGGTATAACCGTGGTAGCTACCCACACATGTACAATAATTTAAAATAAAAATAATAAAACTGACACTTTGTACAGGTGTTTATCACGTTGAATAAAATGTAAAAAAAAAATAGTCAACTGACTTTATAGCTGTGTATTATAAGATAGCTTCCTGCGTAAACATGTATAAGTTACTATTAGAACACAGACAGGTAGAAGGGGAGAATCCTAGCCTAATCCAATTCCCGGTAACCGCTGTATGCTGGCATGTCCCGTGTTCATTTCTCTTTTACGTTGCAGCGGAAAGTCCTATGTCCTTTCTTTACCATTGAAGCGGAAGGATTCGCATTCCTTCCCTGTACTATCAATAATTAAGATCAACGGCCATCACTCCTCCATTGTACTAGCAACGCCGGGCTACGCTGCTGTAGACATATAAATAATAATGTTTACACATCAAAATGCACTCATTATAAATCTGCATCATAGAGTTCGGCATTTAAGATGCTTTTCCCTCGTCTAGATACTCATGAACTCCAAAATTTTATGATCAGAGAGGTGACTCCTCTCTATTATGATCGTATACAACAAACAGCCCGACAGTTCCCTCTCTAGGACTGTTTCTAGAAATTTCTACACAGAGTGCAGCGACTGTGAAAGTGATCAAGAATTTAAAAGCGATAGTGAGGAAGAAGAGATATAATAATGATACCTCATATCTGCATATACACGGGCAATCAACAAGCTCCCAGAATTATGGTGTAACTCTTTATTACCACAATGTACATACACAGGTACTTATTCGCCTTCAAAGTGGGCGCCTTCAGAACACGCACACTTGCTCCACCGCTCCTGCCATTGCTGGAAACAATGCTGAAAATCCTGTTTCGATATCTTCCGAAGTTCAGCCGTCGCGTTGGCTTTGATGTCTTCAACGGTGTCAAAATGGTTACCTTTGAGGCCAATTTTGATCTTGTGGAAGAGTAAGAAATCCGACGGTGCTAAATCCGGTGAGTAGGGAGGCTGGTGGAGTAGTGGACTGTTCTTTTCTCCGAGCCATGCCTGCACAATAATCGATGTGTGAAAGGGAGTTGTCGTGATGCAGTGACCATCCTCCTCGCTATTTGGTGGGACGTTTTCTTCGAATTGCCTCCGGCAGTCTTTTCAAACTTGCGAGTGAAAAGACCGTTAATAGTTTGTCCAGCTGGTACAAACTCATGTTGCACCACACCTTCATTGTACCCAATCTGTTCCGTCATGTCTCCAACTTGCATATGAACTTAATGTTCGTCCTTTGCTTGAACTTCGGCATCGCAACAACTGATCATCACACACTCCTACGAGTACCTTCAGCTATACTTCCATGATACTGCATGTTATGAATTCCGGTAGTAACAAAATAGTGGTGGGGGTTTTCAGTGAGCTTTTTGACTACCCGTGCAGTTTTTGTAAATAAATGCCTCTTCAATTTATTTATATTTTTGCATAAAACAATTAAGAAAAAGTAAAGCAGAATATTCATTTTATATACTGCAACTGATGCAATGCAAACATGAACACAGACGCGCCGCATTTACGTTAAAAATTAATAGATATCGGAAACGAAGAAAGCTGAGATGTTGTAAAGTAGTGGTTATTTAAAAAACTTACCTGAAAAATATTGCCCACTGAATTTTCAGCGATGAAAAAGAAAGCTGATTCAATGAAATATATCACGCGCCTGTGCGTGTAACAGTACGCTGTAACTTTAATTCGCCAGCTGAGCACTTTTCCAGCACGAAAACCACAGCTGACTATTTTTTTCACTAAACTGATAAAGTTAACTATCACTTCACCAAAATTGCATCTTTCTTATTATTATTTTACGTAACTGGTATTCTTTACATGTTTACTCAGGAAGCTGACGTATATAATACACCGCTATAAAGTCAGCTGACTATTTTTTTTATTTATCTACAATGTAATAAACACACGTACGACTTATCAGCTCTATTATTATTATTGTTATTATTATTATTATTATCATCATTATTATTTTAATTATTGTACATATGTGGGTGGCCGCCGCGGCTACACCCAACTCTATTCTATCAGCTGACGTTCATTTTGTTTGCTAACAATATAAAATGAACCAAAGTACAAAATCTCAGCTTTATTTCAATGATGAACCCGAAATTTCAGCTGTCTCCCGGATGGGAATGTGTTAGTTGTACCGGGCGAAGAGAGAAAGGGCGAGTTGCACCGTTGATGAATTTAATCGACGGGCAGGCGAGTTGCACCCGCGAAATGGAGGGGAGGGGGACAATTATAGGGGAACCCTGCAGCCTCGTAAAGTGCCAGCGGTAGCATATTTTCGAGGGGCTCCTGACAGCGATGGACGGACCCAGTGATGTTCTTTTGGGTCTCGGAAAGGGCTAGCGGTAGCATATTTTCGAGGGGCTTCCTACAGTAATGGTCGGACCCAGTGATGTTCTTTTGGGTCTCGCAATAGGTCAGCGGTAGCATATTTTCGAGGGGAGAGCAAGATAACAATTCCGATGCAACTCGCCCCTCGATTTGATTGACAGCTGTTGGCGCGAGTGCGACTGAGCCTCGTCCTCCCGGACTGTAAATGACGCAAGAGTTCTAAAGCTTGGCATGGAACGAAAAATTTTTTGAGATGGAGACATTGAAGTAAAAAACATGTTTTGTATAGTGCAAAAAGCCTGGTTTAATGTGAAATTTAAAAACATATTGATGATTCATGGAAAGCTCCATAGTACTTGAGAACTCATCGATGATTATGAGGAAAGTATTTTGCTTCTTTATTCCAGACAGAGTGAAAGTATACTTAGGACGAAAGGTGCCCTTATGGACGTTTCTCGCATAAGGTAGCTATCGATCGTCGACCAGTAATGCTGTGATGGAAAGATCCGCATCATAAGCAATGATGGGCGAATGTATGAAGTGTGAGTGGTAGTCAATACATCTCTGGATGATACCCACTTAATATATGTACAGGGGGCATGAATCATCTGAGGAATTTCTCTGCTAAAATTGCAAGGAATTATGTATATCTGTATAATTAAAAAATATTTAGGTTTATCTTTAAAATTTTGTAGAAGAAATTTCATTACTAATGAATTTAATGCTCATCGTGCTAGTTCTAAATATTGCAAATGCTGACACTTTTTTTTAAATCTTGCTAATTTCATTAGATTAATCTGCAGTTTTGATCTCAGTTTTTTTCCCTCCGCTTTTCACGAGCATTTAATAATGCTTGTTTGTTCTACTCCGTTGCTTTCTTTCAAGTTCTGTTGAATGATAGAAACCACGCCACACCAATTAGAGATAAACAGAAAAGTATGATGGTGTCCATGTAGTTATCGTGTCAAGCTAGCAGTAGGAGAGTTGCGAGTTCGATCCTCTACTTACTATTGAAGACCGTCATGTGCATGTGATGCATGTGCGAAAGCTTATTTAACATCCTTAACAGTTTCGCCATGATTCTGATATTCTGAAGCTTTTTCGTTTTGAATAAGGATCAAAATTGAGGAGAGAATCTTATACCCGATCCGGAGCCCTCACTAAAGGGGGGTACGGCGGGGGGAGTCTCCCCTCCTAAAACTAAAAAAATTCTATTAAACTTTACTAAGTTAGAAACCTAGTTGGTAAACTTTGTTAAAAAAAATCAACTAAAACTATAATATACTTTCTATTTCCTGGTACACTTCGAAAAATTACGCAAACCCAGTTGTCAAAAGTAAAAAGTTGGTAATATGGTTAGTAAAAGAATAAATAAGTTGGTAAAAACCGATATTTGACTTGTTAGTTTATCCCCCACTCCCCCTAAAAAAAGTATAAATAATGGCTCTGCAGCCGTGTGGTGCAGAACGCAGGTGTGTGCTCGAGTTTCTTTACAAATAGCTGTTATTTCGCTTCTGTATACTAATTAACACTTTCATTGTGTTATATCCTTTATTTGACGGGCATTTCCAAGCAAGTGTTTAACCCTTACGTCATTGCCCGGGTACCTTTGGAGGTTGGGGTCATGGTAATTTCATTATTTCTACTTAACTCTAGGTGAAATCGCTTTTAATTCTCCCCTTCTTGGAAAAAATATTGTAGAGTTTTTATACGTTATACTTTCCGATATCAATACTCAAAATCCAGGTACTAAGGTACCCATTATTATCTCTCGGAAATAAAGATTGCAAATGATTATTATAACAAATATAAGCAAACATAATAATACTTATTATTATTATGGATTATTTATTTTCCTTTTAATTATTTATTATTGGAATCGTGCAGTAAGTTATTACTTGATTATAAAATCGGTAACAGGTAATGAAACAAACGGAGACCATAGATATACGATGTGGGTACCGTGGTATCAGGAATTTAAAAAGTACGGGTTGTGTTTGGTCATTGACGCAAGGGTTAAGTTCAAAAGCAAGTATGATTTTTTTAGCGCTTTCCATTAGCTTGAATGTGTTCATGATTTGAGTTTGTCTGCATGTCCGTCCTTCCGTACTCTAACTTCCTTAAATATGAATAGATTACTACGAAATTAATGTACACTATCACTATATGCTTTACCGCGTACCCTATTGAAAATGGTCGGGAACATCCGAAATAATTCCGATATATTACGCTCTATGGGCAGACATTCTTTAAAGCGTGTTTGAGAGATATTCGGCTATTTCAAACAAAATGACATAGATAAAAAAATTTAAAGATTACAATTAATACTCTGAATCGAAAATAGTGTCTGTAGCACTACAGGATCACTCAAAGAATTCCAATACATTACGGTCTGTTGAAGTTAAGACTTAAGAGACAGTCATCCATTTCAAACATAACACAAGGAGTATATGGACGTTTACAACACCTTACTCTTTATTTAGAAATGAAAATATCTGAAGTTCTTTTACAGCGTCATGCAAAGTTGCATGAATAGCGATACAACTTATTTAAGGTTATTTCCAAAATCTTCCCAAATTTATTGCAAAAAATATTTGTGCTGGAAAGTATTTTAAAATCGATGCATTTGTCGTCATTTAGTTTTCTTGTTACTTTACATTTTTTTCTTTCAGTTTAAATGTATTAATTTCTCTTATTTTGCGATAGACCGTTATGTATTTGGGTGCTACTGTAATGTATTACAATTTGAGTGATGTTCAGTTCAGTTATGGAAGACGCGCACAAAGCCAAAGCATTTATCTTGATTGAAACGCATAAACATATTTATATTACAACGACAACAAATATTTGAGAATAGTTTCGAAAGAAAAGGGGAGGGGAATTTCCAGAAAAACCCATTTTAAAAATTTTTCCCTCTAGGTAAGTGTCAAGCATACTTAATGATAAATATATGTTTCTTTTCTTTTCTCTCTTTTTTTTGAGGAAGAAAGTATTTACCAACAATTTGTTAAATTTTTATCCAGAATTGTAGCTAAATATGGAAGTAATAACTCCTTAGCGGACATTCCTGACAAACTTAGAAGAGAGGCAATGGCTGCTTTTCGTCTTTTGACCGGTGACGCAGCTGGCTGTGCTCGCGCACAGCCAGCTGCGTCAAAAAAGGGTCTCTAGATCTGTGGCACGCGATGAACGTTTCGATCGTCTGCCATCTTGCTGGTAGTTAAGTCGAGCGATGGAAACGGCTGCCCTTTTTTCAGCATTGGCCAATCTGCCCAGCTGTTCTCGCGTTCTTCCATTTTTCAGCAGATGTCAGTGCTGTTGAAAATAATCGTGACCATTTTTTACGGGAAATGACGTGCTAAAATGTAATGAATTCTCGTGTAGCTATGTCACCAGCAACTATTTTTATAGAAATCAAATCTATTCTTCGTGACTGGCAACAGTCAAAACGTCAGAGTTGGGTGTTCCCAGAGTGGGATCACTGAGCGTTAAAGGGTTAATGTGATTTTTTTTATACAAAAGCCACTTCTTATATGCTACATCATAAAATGAATGAAAAGTCGTGTTCGTTAAAATGCATTCATGATATTTACAAAAAAGTATTTGTTTTTCCTTTTCATTCCATTATTTTAGCATTGATATTGTAACAAAGGAGAAGAAAACTACGCAACAATCATACTGCATGTTTCTAATTACAGCACTGTTTACAACAATATAAAAAAAAATTGAACAAATGATTTCAGTCTGTGTTAGACACTTGTCAAAGTATGGCGGTTTTGCTATTCTTTTTGCGTTTTTTTAATCTTGTATTTTTTTTATAAGGAAATCTTTGAATTCTTTTACGTTTCTTTGCCCCCCAATGCCATCTCAGAAGGGTTAGTGATGAAGGAAGAGGAGTCGAGAGTAAGTGCAACATCATCCATAAACAAGTGACACATCATACACAACAGCTAATAGCACACTCACAGACTAAACAATAGATTAGGTTACACCCGTCACATCTTTAAAAGTCTTTTCCAGTTGCACAATAGCCCCTCTTCATCAGTTACATCTCCATCAGTTTCAGAACCACTTTTATCATCACCTGTCATACAGTTACCTCCGTCCTCTCCAGTTTTACCATCTGTTCTTCCATCTTCACTCGTATCATCAATATCCACTCCAACCAATACATACTCGCGCAGCCAGTCACCACTCCCTGCTCCCGTTGTCTCCCGGGGCTCCCGTTCCCAACATTAAAATTCATAAAAGAAATTCAGTCGCAACACGTAAACATTTCTCCCACCTCTCTTGCTTCCAACCTCCCCCAAAAAGACCCCAACTACCCAGACCCCTCCGAGTCAAATACTTACATTATTACAGATACTTTTTGTAACAAATACATTTTAATGCTCCATAGTCACAATTCGCACAGTTCACCACGTAACATCTGACCAAATCACCGACTGAATCTTGGGATTCCTCCTCAATAGCCACAGTAGTTCATTACAAAACTTCAGTAGCAGCTGTATGTAATGTATTAATTCAACCGAAAACAGACTGTTACATTGTCATCTTAAGCCCAGAAAACTGATTGGCACAGCAAACATTTGTTTGCTAATCTCGTTCCTGTACACAAATATCTGAGTTATGGCAAAACTTTAAAATCTCGGGTATCATCGTTTTCCTAAAATGTGAAATTACAAGTCAACTACAAACATCAACGGAGCATAAGTCATATAATATGTTCTTCCACGAACAATCCATGGCCACCTGATTTAAGAGCTAGCATCGTTTTTTAAACCAAGTGAAAGATTATTTTCAAATTTCAGCCTTCCTATTCTTTCGAGAATGACTTCTACTTTGCTCATAAATAATTGAGCTTCATGTAAAAAGCCATGTGATCACCTGTTTTGATATGAGATCGTTTTTCCAAAAATTTACTTCTGGAATTCAGTCGGGATCTCTAGGAAGACACAGATATAAGTCTGTAAAACTGCAACAAGTCACAGACATACGACTTATGAGTAATTGGACAAGAGCTTTATCTGTAAGCATTTGTCTGATCATCCAATTTCAAGACGAGTACGTTTTTACAACTGTATACACCCACAGTGATAACAAGAATTAAAATTTTCTGATATCGTCGATTTCGGAATGAGTGAGACAAATTGAAATAAATCACAATTTTTTCACGAGCAATCCGGTATTGTTGAAGGAAAAACCATCTTTTCCTATTCAACTAGTTGGAAACAATTTTCTGCCCCATAAACTGTTTGAAGACTACGGAAATCAGCCATCTTGCCAACTTCCAAACTTTTCAATCTATTTAAGAGTGCCTTATGAGAAATTTACATGACTGAATTTCTTTTATCTGGACTCGATTTTTTATTACCGCAGAAATCAAATGTTCATTCTCTGTACAATAACTGTTCATTAAAAAATAGAAAATAATAAACCACATTATATATACCAATTACCGAGTTTTTCTTTTTTTAAAAGCTTCTCTTTAAATATTCTTGCTTTTCTAAATGCAGGATTGCGTTCTTCTATAATGGTTCTATGTACCGTATTTTCCGGTAATAACGCCGCGGCGTTAAACTATATTTTTCTTTTTCGGAAGCAAAAATGCGGCCAATAACTGGGTGCGGCTTGTAAGTAGTTCCAAAGTTACAGCTGATCATTTAACCCCCCCTCCAAAAAAAACCCAACCTTAAATCTGGTTAAGGAACAAAATAATCCATGATCTTTTTCCGTTCCTATAAAAGTCTCGCATGGCGAAAACCCATCACGGTGTTTACGTATAGTAACATTTTTCAGAATCAAAAAACAGTACTTTGATCGGGCATCGCATCCAATCGCATCAAGTAACTCTGTATGCCATATCAGGAATAACCCCTCCCATTTTCCCCCTCCAATATTCGCCAGCGCTAAAATTTACCTATAGGCGTCTAATTATACTCTATGTTCCCAATCTTTTTCAGCATTACAAAATATGCATATTCGCGTCTGGCAACAACTCAAATTAATTTTACTTCACGTTCTTCGTTCGATTCATTTTATTAGTGTTCTTGCTCCGATACTGATTATTTTCCGTTGTGTTTTCGAACAATTCTAAGCGGCGAAGTTATACAGCCAGAGCCGGCCCAAGGAGGGTGCGAATGTAGGCGATCGCCTAAGGCCCCACGCTCATAGAGGCCCCGCTCCTGGGCTATTTTATTGCTATCTCATAAGACATGATAGAGAAGAGGCCCCGCTCTTGCGCTTCGCCTGGGGCCCCGCACGCCCCTCGGGCCGTCTCTGATACAGCAAAGTTTAAATTAAACGCTATCTCATTAGCAAAAGTGAACGGCAATGTAGCACGAGAGCTAAATGTGGATGAAAAACGTGGCGAAAGCAGGAAGAAATACTGTTGAAAATGCCGAGAGAGAAACGAGCTCAACGTCGCAGACCGAAAGCACAGTGGCCAGATTTGGAAAAAGAGCTTTGTGACTGGATTGAGAATCAAAGGGAAAATGGTCGATCTTTATCAACTGTTTTAATAAGAATAAAAGCGAAGCAGATGGCGGCAGAGAATGGTCTGGTCGATTTTAGAGGTGGACCATCATGGTGCAACCGATTTTTTAAAAGAAATAATCTGACCATGAGAGCCTGGACAAGTGTTGGCCAGAAATTGCCCAAAGACTGGGAAGAGAAGAAAACTTCGTTTTTAAAGTTTGTGAAAGAAGAGATTAAAAACTATGCACTGAAGCCATCGGAGATAGGGAATATGGATGAGGTCCCCATATCGTTTGAAATGCCTGCATCTCACTCAGCAGATTTTGTTGGTGTGAAGTCTCTCCCTATCGTTACAACAGGGAATGAGAAAAACAGTTTTACCGTGGTGCTTTCATGTTTATCCTCAGGTCATAAATTGCCTCCGATTGTTATTTTTAAGAGGAAAACAATTCCAAAAGAAAATTTCCCTTAGGGAATAGTAGTGCTCGCAAATCAAAAAGGCTGGATGAACCAGGACGTTATGCAGGAATGGGCAGAAAAATGTTGGAGAAAAAGACCGAATTTCATTTTTCAAAAAAATTGTCTACTGATCATGGACTCTATGAAAACGCACCTTTCAAACGAAACGAAAAAATTTCTAGGATCAGAGAAAACAAGACTGGCAATAGTACCTGGTGGGTTGACTAAAATATTGTAACCTCTGGATTTGTGTATAAATCGGGCATTTAAAGCTCGCATGCGTCATCACTGGGAATCGTGGATGTCGGCAGAAAATCATACGTTTACAAAAGGAGGCCGGATCCGTAAAGCAACTTATACCGAAGTTTGCGAGTGGATCTTGGACTCCTGGAATAAAATCCCGAATGGTATGGTAGAGAGAGCCTTTCAAAATGCCGAAATTATAGATTTTTCACAAAATAGCACTAATGGGATTCCTGCAATTTCTAGTGTGTCTTCCGATGATGAAAATGGTTCAGATGTTGATGAACGTTTGCCATCTGAATACTTAAAAATGTTCCAGACTGACACTGAGGACGAGGATTTTGACAGATTTTCTGAAGTAGAAAACAGTCTGTAGTATATATATATATATATATGCATATGTATATTCTAAAAATAGATAAATAAATTGTACTAATAATGACGTATTGACAAACATCGTAAATTTATATATTACATGGTAAGTTATTTTAATTATAATTGTTTAATTTTATGTGTACTACTTTATAGTATTACCTAAAATAACACATCTAAACTTGATAAGCTTGAGTCTATAATACTTTTTTAAAAGTGCGGCGTTATTCTCGGTGCGGTGTTAAACTAGTTCTATAAATAGAAATAATTATCTATTTGCGGCGTTATACACGGTGCGGCGTTATTACCGGAAAATACGGTAAAGGAAAAAAAAAGTTTTTCGACGCCTAAGTTATAAGTTTACATCAAAACTGCTTTCACGGGATTTACTCAGGAAACAGACCGCATGGAAATACAGGATAGAAATGAGGAAAAACTAAGGGATGTCAGTCAGCTGATTTAAATTTCGAAATTCCAATTGTTTTGGAAGATATTAACAAAAACTGAAAAAAGAGCAGTTGCTGGTTCGCTATGTTTAGCGATTTTAAGGAGATAAACTGCAAAGATTGTAAAAAAAAGGAGGAGGTGGGTAGGAAACGATAAGTACTAAATTATTGAATCCAACAGATTACTAGAACTTTTTTTTTCTCCGGGACGGAACTGAGATTAAAGTGTAAATTTTTGCCACGCTCTGGGCGTTTTGAAAATATGCGAAAAGATGTTTACATTCCATGTATAAGTGTGTAAGAATTTAAGGACCATGTTATCTGTTGGTTAACCCAATTGAGATTGCCCCACCATGGCCGAGTGAATAAGACACTGAACATGGTAGACAGCTGAAGTATGAAGGTCCCGAGTTTTGGTCTACTGCGAGGCTGTCGATCTAACTGTCTGGAACTTCGGTTGATTTTCTCCAGATGTAACGTGAATACGCGTTAGAATCCCTTAAAAGGTCCTGCGAGTGAGGCACCCTCCCGTATTCAGATGACCCTCGGGTAGACTTGCCATAACACAAAACAAACAATAATGTATTTGTCTTTGATTCCATGTTTTATTTTTTTTCTCCTAATAGGACACCCCCCCCAGAAAAAAAGAAAGAAAGAAAGAAGGAAGAAAGGAAAATTCCCATGTCTCCACAAAAATGGACCCATGCCATTTAAATCTTCTTAAGTCATTATTTTGACTAAACGAAATTTGGATCAAAAACCTGTAATTTTTGAGTGATTTTGGCTGTCTTAGCAAAACAATAACTGCAGACGATTCTGTACAGATGTAAAGCGGCGTGACTTGAAGAGTATCTCATCTAAACATGTATCTACCTGCGAGTTATAGGTTTTGGATGCAAATTTATTTTTGTCAGAATTGTAACTCAATGGTTTTTTCAAATGAGTGGTTCAATTAATAAAGAGGCAGGGTTATTCATTGCTATCAAAATTTATTGCCAGCTTTTCATTCCATCTTCATTGTTTCTGATAATTACCGCCATATAATTTGATTTATTTTCCCAGATTATTTGGTGTTAGTTTTATATAGGTTAAGGTTAATAAATAATATAAAATTCTTTCACATTTCATTTATATACCTTTGATTCATTATATGTGCTACCTTTGATCTCATTGTATTAATTAAAAATGTTTTGTATCTGGCAAAAGATGTTTAGGTCTTCTAATAATTTATAGCAATAGAAAAAGTTAGTAGTAATAAAAATTACACCAAAGCAACCGTAAAAATATATTTCAGCCGAACCAAGACTTTCTTGAGTTAAAAGTAGTTTCTCTACCCATTTAAACTAGCCATTAGCATTATGTGTGTTTTCAAGAAACCACATAACATTAATAGTTTGTTTAAATGGTTAGAGAGACCAGTTTAACTAAAGAAGATTGTTATGTGGTCAAAATATATTTTACGGGTGTTTTGGGGCATATTTCAGTTTTTATTACTATATACTGCAATCTGTTATTTCTTAATAATGCTTATAAATTTGAGTTTATCTGCAGTTTGATAAACGTAATTTTGATTTCCTTAATCAAATGTCGATCATTATGAGAGTTAAAATTTATATTTCAGTTTCTTTGTGGCATAGTCTTGAGCTATTGAAATCAAATTCTGTTCCTTAGTTTTGCTATTTTGCATTGTAAAGCTAAAGCTTTAATTGTTTCACAGCACACTGATCATGGTTCATTTTAAAAGTTGATTACATTTTGATATTAATGCAATAAAAAGTACGATTTTTATCATTGTTATGTAGTACATAGATATCTAGTGTGTTTATGCAGTATGCCTACTGAAGTCACTTGCCATCCTCTTAACTTCGGTACAGATGCTACACAGTCATGGAAGTGGTGTCCGGGTATAGTAAAGTTGCCATGCGCTACGTAAGAACCGTTCGCAGTGCCACCTGACGGCTAAATTTGAAGTTAGAAATCTTATCTTAAAAACGGTACGAGATACGAAAAAAAGTAAATTACAAAGTTGTTCAGCATTGTCGATTAAGTAAGAGAAGATACCTTGAGTGCAATAACGTTGAAAATATTAAACGTAAAATGCAAGGGGTAAAAGCATATTACTTTTACTTGAGCCAGCTGGCCACCCCTCATGTTGTACATTATGCAGTGGGAATTGTTGACAAGACATGATATGAGTATTTTGCTGATGGAAAACGCTTTGAGAATGAAAGGTAAATGAACTAAATTTCAGGCAAGTGCAGTTTTAGAAAACTTGACCACAAAAATGTGCGTTTTATGCCTTCCATTCGTAGCATTATTATGTACATTGATGTCCGCAAGATATCTTTTCCTTCTAAATCGATGAAGCTGAACAACTTTATAATTGACTTTTTTCTCTATCTCGAACCGTTTTTTATATAGAAACACTAACTACAAATTTAGCCGCTTGGTGGGGCTATAAACGGTTTTCTTGCTTAGCGCATGACAACTTTGCTATGATTCGACCCCACTTTTATGTGACTATAGCAGCATACGATCTAAAGTAAAGAGGGTGACAAGGGAATTTAAGGGGCATATACTGTTTAAATAAAACGCAACCTGTCTGTGCATTGCTACAAAGACAAAATCTTAACGATTTTTATCCTTTACAAGCACTAAGTAATTTTTTAAAGTGTATTTGTTTGTATATGACATTTTATTTGTTAGCTAATCACATAAAAATGGCTAATGTTTACATGTTGGCTAATGGCTAATGTTGTCACATAAAAATGGCTAAAGTGTAGAGTTCATAAAGTGAAATTAAATAGCATTACAGGTAGTCTCGGAACTTAAAATAGTGTTCAATTTTCCGAAACATGGCATGCAACATATTGCAAATTTTGACAATTTCATGCATAGAACATTAATTTTAGCCCAAATGAAATCGTTGGCTTAAAATTCCCCAAAAATTCGTTCATGGGGTATAAGTCCCTCCAGTTATATGTATTTAACTTTATATTTCGCTGAGTATAAGTTGCCTCCCTGTAATTTTTAAATACTTTGCACAAATTAAGCATAAGTAAGAACCTGGCTGATGTATGAACTATTTATAATACCTTTAAAAATCGTCATACTTGAAAATACTATCAGAAAAAGGCTGAAATTTTCACTTTTTTAGAGGAAAACAATTTTGATAGCTAAAAAGAACCTAATAAATGTCAGAATACTAGAATCGTCTTAGGCTACAGGATCTGTTTAATGAGACCGACAGTACTTCTTTGTTATCTTCTTGAAATATAGCTAAAATAATTGGAAAACGAAGACAAATTTTTTTTGTTCACTTTAATTTAGTTCTTAACATTGAAATACATTAACAACATGCATTTTAACATTCAGATGCGTACAAAAGATTGAAAAAACACTGAAAACTGGTTTTTCTTTATTTTTTACTGGGAACAAGGTGCAGTTTTCTTACATGTAAGAGCCGCAATACTTCGCTTTTACCTTGTTGGAACATTGCTAAAATAAATAGAAAACAAAAACATAATTTGTTTGTTCACTTTCATTTCGTTTTTAACATTGAAAAGTTATAAGTTATTAAAATGCGTCTTAAAAGTCAGATACATACCAAAAAAAAAAAAACCACCAACTGAAAACTGAGTTTAATATCTGTATTGTCTTTGTTTTCTACTAGAAACAAGGTATTATTGTTACACATGTAAGTTATCTGACTCAGTTCTATCTCAGTGAGTGCTTTAATTAGCGTAGTGAAATTTTTCAGCTGATACAGTAAAAATTAAAAAGCACTTTGAGACTAGTACAGATTTCAAATTTAAATTATAATGATATTTAAAACTCATTCTATAATTATAAATCTTAGTTATTTTTTTCCCTTGTATTTACGCATTCCTACATTTACACAAGATTGACAAAGACAAAAAAGTTCACAAAAGAATATTTCACAGGACACAATTAACAGAAAATAACAGTTTCTGTCAAATTTCAGCAATACCACTCTAACGAAATATCTCAGACCACAACACTGACAGTTATGGTCAGTGGCGGCTCTTGGGTTATTTAAATGGAGGTTCACAAAATCAATTTCGAAAATTAAATATGCAGATACGACGCACCTTACAATTTAAAATATAGTTGCATTTCCAGCAGTTAAAGGAAAACAATGCATGCAACTAAAAGAAAACAAGTCATCTTTGATCTTACATTTCGCCGCTAAGATAAATTTTAGCAAAACTATTGTCTTGATGTTTTCTTTCAATTTTTTTTTCAAAGGATGACATTGAAAAATGTCATTGCTGTGGCTCTAAAACACTTATTTGACTCGCATCTTAAGATATTTACACTAGTTCGTAAAAAATACTATAGTGAAAAATCATAACAATTAAGAAAATAATAAGAATATGAACAAAAATGGATTAACTAACCGAACACAACAAGCCAAGAGAGAATCCAGGGGAGAGAAAGGCAAAAAAATCTGCTGTGAGCACAATAAAATTGTGCGAACGAAAGCGCCTCGCTTCCCCCCGCAACTCTCTCTCACTCTCTCGGCGTCTTTCCTCAGAGACCGGTTGAAAGGACCACTCGGGTCGATCGCACGCGCGAGCGACGAAAGAATATGCTGTAGTAACCTACGATACAGTGCGTTAGCTATAATAAACGCGTTTAATAATAGTGGGGGATGGGGGAGAGTAAAACTCATGTTTAAATTCACAAAAATCTAGAAGTGTACTTAATATATTTTTTAAAATTTAATTTGTTAATGTGTTTATTCTTTAGTTTTTTCTCTGGGGGTTCACGTGCTCATGTGCTCAAATGGAGAAGCCGCCACTGGTTATGGTATGGGTAAAGGAGTGGGGTGGGTTATACCAGATACTGAATATTTTAGAATAATGAAGAATAGTTATTTTTTTGGACTAAGCATAAAAAATCTATTTTATATACTCTATATTCGATCCAACGTTACGCCCCTTTCACCAAATGCTAACAATAACACATCTCTTGCAATTTATTGGTTTTCCTGCTAGAATTGATATTGCTTTTAATATAAAATATTAAAAAGTAAGGTAACGAAACATCTATGCCTAATAGAGATGAGACGGGCTCAGCCCGAGCCCGAAAGCCCGAGCCCGAGCCCGGGCCCGACTCGGGCTCTGTAATTCACGATTGCGTTCGGGCTCGGGCGGGCTCGGGCTCGTGAAAAATTTCTCCTTTGTTGAACATACTCCTTGAAACAGATTTTAAAAAGGGATTCATGGGATAAATAGACGTACTTATTTTAAAAAATAGCGGCACGGGGGACTAGAAGGTGTGTGAAGCTCCAAAATTTATTGTATCCTATTAATGAAGTAGTTAAATTTATTTGTCTTTAGCTGAAATTTCGGGCTCGGGTGGGCTCGGGCTCCAACTTTAATAATATTGCTCGGGCTCGGGCTTCAAAAAATGAGCCCGAACTCATCTCTAATGCCTAACCATTTTCAGAAATCTCATACTTTGGAGTAAACTATCTCAGCGTTCAAAAGGCATTAGTAGATGACGTAGTATCAATGTAATAAATTATCTAAAAGGTAGCTGTACGTGTACATGGAACCAAGGATGACTCCAGAGAGGTAACTCCGTTCACCCTGAACATACTACGTTCTATTCTTTTATCACATTTTATATGGCTCTTGTAAGAAAAGCGCATTGCATTTCCAGTGTATTCTTTGTATGAAATTCATTCTTCCAGATTTCATGAGACTCCAATGAACGCTCTGTAAAGAAAAGGCATTTTCGTAAACTATCGTCCGCCACGTTGACTTTAAACAGGACAGGGCATGCTTCTTTGTGTCATGGCTTAAGAGATCGAATAGTTGTTCAATGAGTCAATTTGCGTTTTGAACAATTTGTAGACCTATCTATAAAGGCCAACGGCCCCTCTAAAAATTCTGCCTGGAGTTGCTCTTGCATGGAACCATGGTCAGTTGGTAGTATGCGTATTTCCCGAATAAGATTTTGAGTTCTCCGCTAATTCACTGGATGGTAAACTTTTAGTACAGCATCTCCGATGAACATGTTTGTCAGAAGCCCTTTTCTTGCTTATGTATACTGCTTTCATAAAACTCAGTGCATCAGAATAAAACTTCATTTCGAGAAATTTCATTAGGCTTGTACTTCCAGCAAGTTGACGATGAAATTCATCTAGCGAATATTGTCCTCGAAATCCTAAATGTACTCCTAAATTTTATCGTATTTCCATTGACGCAGCTGCCTTCCAACTGAAAGGCTGATCCAAAGGGAGGGGTGAGGGGTCTCACCCTACCCTTGAACACACTTAAACCGAAAAATCTGTTAGGAAGTTTAACACACTATTGATCCATAGTTCAAACTGTTTAACACAATCGCTGGCTCCTGCTCATTGCACCTTCCTTGAAACAATTCTGGATCTGCCGCTGCTTCATCTAATAATTCGTCATTGTCTTATTAATGAAGATTCAACTATACCATTTACTTTGGGCAGAGATGAAGACAGAGGGTGGACCGTGGAGCAACCGCACACCCCGCTCCCATCCGAAATTTGGAATTTTAACAAAATGATAATCAACAAGTCTTAGGGTAAACCTTTTATAAGGGTTCAACCTTTTGAGCTACGTTCGTTTTTCTGTTTTGTTTTTTTCTGAAAAAGTACCGGAGTCGAAGCATAACAATACTGAATTTTTTTTTCTTTCGTCTAAGCATAAGACTTGTATAACATTCATCATCATCAACATTGGCACGACAGCCCCTTGTGGGCCCTGGCCTTCCCCAGAAGTCTTTCCCATTCCACCCTCTTCCCTGCAATGGACCTCCAGTTTCTTATTTTCAGTTTGGCGAAATCCTCATCCAGACTGACCCTCCATCTTTTCTTAGGTCTTCCTCTAGGTCTTTTACAAAAAGGAGTGGCATTGAAGACCCTAAGAGCAGTTCTCTCAGCATTCATTCTCAGAAGGTGACCTGCCCATCTCATTCTATTCAGTTTTATGTATTTAATAATGTCGTCATCTTTATAGATTTTATAGATTTCAAAGTTATATCTTTTCCTCCAAGTATTATTTTCTAAAACGGCACCAAAAATAGTTCTTAGAACCTTTCTTTCGAAGATTGCCAATGCTGCAGTCCATGTTTCTGAGGCATAGGTTAAAACTGATCTTATTAACACCTTGTGCAACAGAATTTTTGTTCTTCTCTTTATTAGATGGGATTTAAAAAAGGTCATAAACCAAAGAAACAGCGATTTGCGGCAATAATCCTTTTTCTGATTTCAGGATTAATATCATTTTGATTGTTGATCTCAGAACCCAAATAGGTGAAAATTTTCACGGATTCAAATTTAAATGGGCCAATCTCAAAAAATTAGGTGGGTTTTCGTTTTTCCCACAGTACTTATATTTTGTTTTCTCTACATTTACTCTAAGCTTCAATTTCCCAGCCGCCTTCTCCAATGCCATAAAGGCCTCTCCTAGATCAGCAGCAGATCTTGAAATTACATCTACATCATCAGCATATGCAAGAATATGTACTGATTTATTAAATATAGTACCTCTTGTATTAATACCAGCATCTCTTATGACTTTCTCCAATGCGAAATTAAAAAGGAGGCATGCAAGTGCATCCCCCTGTCTTACTCCATTGCAGATCTCAAAAGTTGTAGACAACTCTCCCTGCACTCGCACCACAGTGAATGTCTCTGAAAGAGTGAGCTTCAAAAGCTTAATTAACTTTGTTGGAACATTAAATTCCAGTAGGGCTTTTTGTAGACCAGCTCGATCAATGCTATCATAAGCCGCTCTGAAGTCAACAAACAAATGGTGGGTTTCGATCCCGTACTCTTTACACTTTTCCAGAGTTTGCCTCAAAGTAAAGATATGATCAACCGTCAATCGTCCTCTCCTGAACCCACACAGATAATCACCGACAACAGTTTCCATAATAGGAGACAGGCGATTAAATAAAATATTAGAGAAAATCTTATAAGCAACACACAATAAACTTATACCTCTGTAATTCTCACAGTTCAATACGTCCCCTTTTTTATGTATTGGACATAAAATACTTAATTTACATTCAGAAGGCAGAACTTCTTTTTTCCAAATAGATCGTATAATTTCCCAGATACATTTTGTCAGGTCTTTTCCACCACATTTTATTAGTGCAGCGGGAATAGCATCTGGTCCTGCTGCTTTATTATTTTTCAGTCTTGTATAACATTAGAATCTTTTAATTCATGAGAGCTTTTGTTGACACTATTTTATGAAAGATTTTAAAACATTTCGCCTCCCATTCCGAATTTACATTACATTATGTGAGGTATGACTCTACGAAGAATTAAATTTCACTTCCCCATGCCCAAAATCGCGCTAAATTTGACTTTTTATTTATCATATCGCTCATTTGCTGCTACATCATTACAGCTCAAAAATCATGATTTCTGAGTTGGTACCTCAGGAACAATTTCAATGATGACTGAGGGTAATTTCTGAGGTTTAGAAGTTCCCTAGAGGAATGGCGGAAGAATCATTTTGTGGAATTTAAGTTTCATCGCTTTTTCGGAACTTCAAATGCATTTACTGAAAAATCAGGATTTTTGATTTATGACTTTCTTGTTGCAAATGAGTGATATTTTGTTTAAAAGTTTTTTTCTTTCTTTTTTCTTGGATACTTCATTATTTCTGCATGATAGTAATTTTTCTAACTTCATCGTCCTACAAAACCTGATTTACGTCCCACAAATTTCGACACGGTGCATTAATTTTTCTTTTCATTTCAAAATTAAGGAAATCAGTTCAATAAACACAGTTAGAAATATATTAGTAAATTCTAATTTTCTGTCTGATAAATTGAATATCTTTGACTTACTTCATATTCTTCCATCTTGCTTTTTTCAGCTTCATCCATCTACAGGGGAAGAACCATCATTACTATTGTTAATCTTTTCAATTAAGCATTTAGAAATATTGTGAACATAAACAGCATTTTAGAGGTGACCGTTAATGTAGAATGATATTTTTTTAATATTACTTACGATCTTTTTATTTTCATGGCTCATCAAACAGTCATAAAACTATAAAAGAGAAATAAACAAGTTTTATTTCTTGATGTTTAATGTTTTTCGAACTAAACATAGCTGAAAAGCAAAGTTAATATAAATATTACAGATCATTTATTTTATAAATCCGGAATCCATTCTAATAAGATTTATGTTTAATACAAACATGATCTTTAAAATTTTGATGCATTTATCACTTTCCTTTCAGTGCACGATAGCGAGAAAAAGAGTCGGGCACACTTGAGTAGAAAATGCTACTAAATTAAGAGAATTTTCCTATTTTATCGAATTTCGTGAAAAGAACTGAACTGAATTTAAAACTATTGCTTCCAGAAATAAATGCAAATCTTGTACGTCCAATACTTGAGCGTACACGTGTATGTAGGCGGAGCCAGTAGAGAAACAGGCTTTGTAAGCGCGCGCATTTCGTTTGCTAGCACACCTCGGCGAATTTCTAGGTGCTATTTTGCAGCAATCGGTTAATTTCAAATTGTAACAGTAAAAATGAGTAGCTACCAACGTTTAGATGATGGAATGAACTGGCGAATTGTGGGGAGGCTAGAAGCAGGCGAATCTCAAGTCGAGATTTGTAGGAGTTCAATTTAACGGACAGCGTCGTGTGTAACTTATAGAAACAGTTCCAGGATACCAAATCCATCGAGAGAAAGCCTGGGCAAGGTCGTCCAAAGAAGATCGCCATTTGTCCATTATGACGAGGCGTAATAGGAATGCTACAGCTTCTCATCTCTCACGTGACTTGTATGCAGCCACAAGAACCAGTGTATCAAGGCTGACTGTTTCAAGAAGACTTCATGAGAGAGGGTTGTTTGCTAGAAGACCTGCTGTTTGCGTTCCACTCACTTCTACGAACAGGAGAATCTGTTTAGCATGGTGCAGAGAGCATAGAGATTGGAGTATGGATCAATGGGCGACCGTTGTCCTCACTGATGAGTCCTGGTTCAGCCTAAACACCGATTCTCGCCGTACGTTCATATATGGAGAGAACCAGGACCCTCTACCTACCCTCCAATGTCCGCGAAATCGACCATTATGGCAGAGGAGGTTTAATGGTCTATGCAGACATCATGTTGGATGGGCGCACACCTCTCGATGTCTTTGAAAGAGGCACTGTGACTGGTGTGAGGTATAGTTATGAGGTTTTGGAGCCCTAAGTTCGCCTTTTCAGGGGTGCAGTTGGCCCTGAGTTCATTTTAATGGACGATAACGCCAGACCACATAGAGCTCTTCTGGACTACGAATTTCTAGAGCGTGAGGATATTCACCGGATGGATTGGCCAGCTAGATCTCCAGCCCGTAACCCTATAGAGCTTGTCTGGGACGCTCTGGGGGGGGCAATTGAACTTACAACGCCCCTCCGAGAATCATCCAGGGAATGTAAACAGCGTTGCTGAACGAGTGGGACCAATTGCCACAGGAAATGATAAATTGCCTTATTTCAAATATGAATTCACGCTGCGAGACCTTTATATCTGTAAAAGGCAACCATACACTCTATTAACGCATTTTTTTAATACTGCAATCGGTGTTTCATATCTTCCGACTCCAGCGTGTGTTACGCTCTATCATGCGTGTGTATTACGATTATTGAATGGTTATTTGTTTTGTATTGTATTAGCGTATGTACATATCAAATTTCATTCAAATCGTCCCAGTAGTTCTAGCGATAATCGACCAAGACTACAAATTCTCTTAATTTCTTACACCAGTGTATAAAAACAAAAGCAAACGCAAATAAGTCTTTCTTACTAAACAAGTCATTTGTAATGTATTTTCTAAACGAATTGAAACAATTATAACACCAACAATAAGGTTTTCCTCTAAAGTGAAATAAAAATCTCTTCCAACGTTTTCCAACCGATTGAATACAGCCAGTAATTTTATCATCAATTTGAAAATGCTGACTGGACTACAAACAAATGGCAATTGCGCAGTACTAAACCAGAGCTTTAAGGACGACGGGGCCAGAACTTCGATTTGAAGTACTTAATTCATATCTCTGATTCAGTTACAAAGGACGCGAATGCCTATCTGGATTTATTTTTATTAATAGATTTATTTTTAAATGCATTTGATAGTTTGTATACATGAAAGTTTAATGTATATTTTCTGCGATTAAATTTAAAATCTACTAAAGTTATACTACCAAATTATTCTTCAAAATTATA
The DNA here is from genome assembly GCA_038373885.1 of Cheiracanthium punctorium. Taxonomy (NCBI): domain Eukaryota; kingdom Metazoa; phylum Arthropoda; class Arachnida; order Araneae; family Cheiracanthiidae; genus Cheiracanthium; species Cheiracanthium punctorium. The sequence goes on from JAWZYV010000542.1 coordinate 87,807, forward strand.
AAATAAATCTACGTAGAACAAAAGATAAGAGAAATAGGGAAAGGACGTAATTTCAAAACACTAAATAGCGAATTAATGAAAGTTAATATGTAATATTTTATGCATTTAACTTTGCAGCCACAAGAACCAGTGTATCAAGGCTGACTGTTTCAAGAAGACTTCATGAGAGAGGGTTGTTTGCTAGAAGACCTGCTGTTTGCGTTCCACTCACTTCTACGAACAGGAGAATCCTCACTGGTGAGTCCTGGTTCAGCCTAAACACCGATTCTCGCCGTACGTTCATATATGGAGAGAACCAGGACCCTCTACCTACCCTCCAATGTCCGCGAAATCGACCATTATGGCAGAGGAGGTTTAATGGTCTATGCAGACATCATGTTGGATGGGCGCACACCTCTCGATGTCTTTGAAAGAGGCACTCTGACTGGTGTGAGGTATAGTTATGAGGTTTTGGAGCCCTAAGTTCGCCTTTTCAGGGGTGCAGTTGGCCCTGAGTTCATTTTAATGGACGATAACGCGAGGCCACATAGAGCTCTTCTGGTCTACGAATTTCTAGAGTGTGATGATATTCACCGGATGGATTGGCCATCTAGATCTCCAGCCCTTAACCCTATAGAGCTTGTCTGGGACGCTCTGGGGGGGGCAATTGAACTTACAACGCCCCTCCGAGAATCATCCAGGGAATGTAAACAGCGTTGCTGAACGAGTGGGACCAATTGCCACAGGAAATGATAAATTGCCTTATTTCAAATATGAATTCACGCTGCGAGACCTTTATATCTGTAAAAGGCAACCATACACTCTATTAACCCATTTTTTTAATACTGCAATCGGTGTTTCATATCTTCCGACTCCAGCGTGTGTTACGCTCTATCATGCGTGTGTATTACGATTATTGAATGGTTATTTGTTTTGTATTGTATTAGCGTATGTACATATCAAATTTCATTCAAATCGTCCCAGTAGTTCTAGCGATAATCGACCAAGACTACAAATTCTCTTAATTTCTTACACCAGTGTATAAAAACAAAAGCAAACGCAAATAAGTCTTTCTTACTAAACAAGTCATTTGTAATGTATTTTCTAAACGAATTGAAACAATTATAACACGAACAATAAGGTTTTCCTCTAACATGAAATAAAAATCTCTTCCAACGTTTTCCAACCGATTGAATACAGCCAGTAATTTTATCATCAATTTGAAAATGTTGACTGGACTACAAACAAATGGCAATTGCGCAGTGCTAAACCAGAGCTTTAAGGACGACGGGCCAGAACTTCGATTTGAAGTACTTAATTCATATCTCTGATTCAGTTACAAAGGACGCGAATGTCTATCTGGATTTATTTTTATTAATAGATCTATTTTTAAATGCATTTGATAGTTTGTATACATGAAAGTTTAATGTATATTTTCTGCGATTAAATTTAAAATCCACTAAAGTTATACTACCAAATTATTCTTCAAAATTATAAAATAAATCTACGTAGAACAAAAGATAAGAGAAATAGGGAAAGGACGTAATTTCAAAACACTAAATAGCGAATTAATGAAAGTTAATATGTAATATTTTATGCATTTAACTTTCATAAACATTTTGAGTCCTTGAAAAATATTAATTTGTCTTGAGTAGTTCTTGAAAAGCCCGTGATATATATTTTTTTATTTTTACGAATCCTGATACCAGAAACTTACGTGATTTGTTAGCGCCCTTCTACCATTCTTTGGACCTGGGTTCGATTCCTGGTTCGATTATCTCATTAATAGGCATATTAATAAATGCTCATATTAATAAATCATTGTTAAGTTGCTATTGAAATGCATAACTGTACAATATGTGGGAGACGTTTCGTGAGAAACGGAAACACACTAGATTTAAACATTTTAGACAGTTTGCGTAAGAAGTTAACTTACTCTCTCCCTCTCGTTATTCTCGTTTTTGCAGAAAACGGGAAATCGATCGTATATGGTTTCGAGTCCAGGCATGATTTTATCTCTGCAGTCTAGAATCATCTGTTCACCCTGAAATTCAAAATTTAGAAAATGTTAAAATGTGATATTACCTATATATATATGGGTGATTCACAGAAAACGGGACAAAATAAGTATCTGCTAGTTTTCTAGAGTTTCTTTTTCAATTATTTTTTTGAGTTTTATAAGTGAAGAAGCAATTTTTATAAAAAACATAATTTGTCGGGTAGTACTTTTTATATATTACATTTTTAAAGCCGTAAGAAAAGTTAATGTTATTTGGTTCATTTTCGCCAATATGCATAGTTTCTGTACCACCAGGCCTACAGAAAATACTAAAGTAAAAAATCTCTTAAGACATTTTATTTTATTTCAAATAAAACATTTTGGATCGAAAGAAGTAAAATTTGTTTTTTTTTCTCATTAAAAATGTGCGACAGAAATGTTGCAAAATCATCAGTCTTATTTTGTTCCATTTCGTCAGTATCCCCCATATGCTACATATACAGCGAAAAATGTTTGATAAGGAATTGATGTGAGTGAAATATTTTTTCATTTATAAAAATGCTGTGCTGAACGATAGCATACATAGTACACTGTATACCGCCGATAGGTACTGTAGTATTATTTCATTTAAACAGATATTTCAGGTTAAGCGATAGCATACCTTTTACACAGTATACTGTCGGTACTGCAGTATTATTTCATGTTAACAGAGATATTTTGGGTTAAGCGAGGAAGTATATTTTACATAGTACGCACGTTTAAAAAAATGGGATTAAATTCACTCCGAAGAAACTAAAATAACTCGGAAGGATTTAAAACCAGGACAGGTTTGTCTCGGTTTTAAGTCCTTCGGTGTTATTTTAGTTCCTTCGGAGGGAATTTAGATATCTTTTTTTTAAGTGTGCACTGTTGACACTGCAATATTATTTCGTGTTTTGCGGTAAGCATTTTCGTGTTAAACGTACTTTACTGTATATGCATTAGGGGGACCGGAAAGTAAAGTAGATTTTTACATAAAATTCAATTAAATAAAATTTCAATAACTTTTTAATTACAAACAAGTTGTGTGAAAAAATAAACTTGGGCCAATCTTCTAGACCTAAACCTACTATAGATGACTCCTGTGTTAGCAGCGATGAATCATTCTACTTATACGCATCATTTATAATGGATTTCATTCCATCAACTAAGGAACCAGAAAGCTAAGACAATGGATGTATTTTCAGTAAAAAAAGAAAAATCTCCAAAGATTAAAAAAAAAAAAAAAAAACTGGATTCACATCTTTAGTTATTCTCTATATGCTCACCTTCAATGTACTGGAGCCAAGAAAAAAATTATATCTGTGACTTTTGTAAATATATTTGAAGCTAAAATGACCTTCACATAGTCTTAGTATGCAAAATAGTATGTAAAAAACAACTATATATTAAGAAGTCTAATCAGCTCTTCTGTAGTTTAAACTACAAATTCTATATTGTCCGATTATTTTACATTAACCTCCATTTAAAACTTTAAAAAATAATTTTTAACAACAAGATAACTAGTAATTTTTTTACAAGTGGCAGTTCATTACAATTAGTTATAGTAGGATGAATTTGTTCAAATTGTTTTTATAAACACAGTGTTAATCTGATTTTTGTATGGCTTTATGGCTTTAATCTTTTTAATTTTATTATAATGGTTTCTTAGGCGCCTTTCCTTCAACAGTCATTTTAATAAATAATTAATTAACTAAAGAAAAATTTTTAAAGTAAGAGGACAGGTGGCATTAATATGATAAAAAAATTATTTAATTTATGAAATAGCAATAATTATTTCAGGTGTCAAAAATACATGTATCTTCCTCTGGATAAAAGCATAATAAGCATGAAACTAATAGCATTTTAATAGCAGCAGAACCAGCTTAAAACTTTAACATATTCGTTGTAGAGAGAATCGATTAAGACCAAGCATACTCGAATAAATACTTACTTGTGTATAATAAAAAAATCTATCGCTAAGTATTACAAGATTGAGTAACATTTAGAGCTCTGAACTTAAAAGAAATATACCAATATATTACCCTTTCAGGTTTCAGTTCTTTACACTTTATATAGTCTTCTAAAGCCGCTGGATCTTCATCTGTTATTAAAAGAAACAAAATTTAAAATAATGAACTGTGTCAACATGTTACACTAAGTAATACTTCAAAAACAAAAGTTTCTTTTAAAGCTTTTGATATTGAGATAAAAATTCAAGCCATTACAAAAAATTCGTTACTTTTCACTTTTCCCCGTACATATAAAGAAAGGAGTAAATAAAAATTAAAGTTTGAAATTTGAAGTAGATACTTATAAAAAGAAACAAATACTCCACAAAGTTTGAAAACATAACTTAAATCTGCTTATTTCCCGTACTGAAAGTGAATTTCATCTTCGAAAGTGGCTGAGACAATCAGCTTTCACAGCAACTCACCTGCGGAAATTTTTAAAGTAAGTTTACGATGGATTATTTTTCAACTTTTAATCTTGAAAGTTATATTTTAAACCAATTTTCCCTTAAAGTAGTTGAGTCTATCATAATTTATTTTTCAATTTATTATAATTTCTTCAGATCAGTAGCTGCAATGAATGTTTTCCGAAGAGCTAGCTCATCCTTTACCATTTATAACATTGAACTTAAGTTTAACCCTTTATATCACAACAACTGAAATTAAAAAAGAAATTACTACAATGTGCAGAAACACATTGTAAACATACTGAAAGTTTTCATTTTCTAGATTTATAATTCACGTAAAATTAATTTTTGTTTATTGAATTATGTGAAAATATATCTGAAGAATACCAAAGTGTTAATGGAGTGTTTATAAACAGTTTAAACAGAGAACGTTTTAAAAAATCATTAACATTCTTGTAAGGTACATCAACTGAAAAAACACTATAACAGCTGCAATAACCAATAGTTCGACTGCTGAAGGAGAAAATATAATTCCCTGTTACAATATTGATTAAATGTCACAATCTTTCCAGCATAAACCATTTTTGAAAAATGATTTTATGCTATTATAAAAAAAGATTCATTAAAATACTTTTTAATACACTATGATTAATTGGTATATGTGGCTGGTAAGCAACACGGCGATAATAAGTGTTAATTTGTGTGCTGTTTCTACTTTACTTCTAACATTATTAATTGATTTTTTAAGATTTTTTAAAAATGTTTTCACAGTATATTATTTTATAGTTGGAACGTACTACAAGAATGTGCGGGTGTATTTAACATAATGACCTGTTACAGAAATCATTACATCAGCTGAAACTTTAAAAACATTTTTAGAAACGCTCTAAAACTTTTACTTAGAAGTTGGAAGAAATAATTTCCTTCATTCTCGCCATAGTGAAACATATTTACCCATCAAAAGAAAACTTATTTAAAGGAGGTATATTTAATTTTTGAAAAATTATCTTTTCTGCTGAATAAGTTTGGCGTAATTTGTCGTGGTTTACAAGAAAACCTCCCTTAGGTTTTCTTTTAGCACGTACTTATGACTGAATTAGACTTGTTACATTTCATGAGTGAGCTTCGTTGAGGTTTCCTTGTTAGCTTCAGGTGTGGTTTCCCCTTCATACTAGGGGGAAAAATTTCTCGCAGATGATTCTTCCACCATTGATTAAAAAATTTGTCAAAATTAAATATTTATATATTTTGACAGTTTCTCTTTAAAGCGATTTAGGAGCGAGCACTCCGTATTCAGCGAGATTTGCGATTAGACAGAATGTATACTTTTTTATAGCACGGTGTAAAGTAATTGAAGGCAATAATTGATCATTATTTCAAAAAATTATTAAAAATTAATAATTTTAGAGAATAGAAACTTATTTCATCTTTTTCTGAATCAACAGAACTTTCCGATAGTGGAATGATTACAAATATACTATGAATTGTTACGAAGATGCTAGCCGACAGGTGCGAAAAAACATGACTTTAAGAACAAAATATTTTATTTAAAAATAGAATTAGAGCACCGGAAAATTAAAAACTACAGTACTCAAGTATCATCAAAGTTACACGTATATGCAAAGTGTGATCTCGATCGGACGATATGAAGTGGGTAGAAATTTGTACATACATAAATTTGAACTGGAACGATATACACTGACCAAGCCAATGAAAAGCTTGGGAAAAAAATAAAAAAGGGAGCTGAAAATATTCGGATTCTAGAAGTGATTTACTTACGGCACTGAAAACATTTCCAGATTTCCATAGTTTTAGCTTTCTCATCGTCACCTGCAGATGAAGCTCCTAGGAGAGTTAAAGTTACAGCGACGATTGCAATAACTTTCATGTTTTCTTGTTTGAAGAAATTCACAAAATTTACTGCGAAGAAGTAGGATTTCGTATAACTTTTTGCATTTATATATACGAGTATGTATACGAGGCAGGAAAACTCTGCTGGTGATTTAAAAATGAAGAAAATAAATAAGGAGAGAAAAATTGTTTTCGTGTCAGTCAATTTCGCAACCAATTTTCACATTGTATAACGTTGTAATTGTATCGAGTAATGCCGTGAAAAATGTTCTTCGCATGGTGTAAGATATGTATAATTCCTATTTCGTGTCGAAAGCTTGGTTGCTTACATAAATAAAAGGCAAGTGATAATGCCTTTGACCGTTGATTGAAGGTCATTCCTTGGCAGTAATTTTCACCTTTAACAAAGGGCTCGCACGCTTTACACATTATTAATTGAATGCTAGGTGTCATTTCTTTCAGGAGGGGGGGGGAAGGGGGCTAAAGATATGTTTAGGCTGATTGAATAAGAATCATCTGAGATATTTCTTAGTTAAAATATCCGTCAACTTCCTTCGTCTGCATAAGGAATGTTTCAGGTTTAAGTTTGAGAGTTTATGAAAGAAGTTTTATACTTAAATTAATGATTGTCCTTCGCGTTACTTCTAAATGTTGCAAATGTGTAACATTTTGTTTATTTTGCCAATTTCATTAGATTAATCTACATTTTTGAATACAATTTTCTTTTTCCCACTTTTCTACTAGCATTTAATAGTATTTGATTACTTGACTCTAATGTTTTACTTCAACTCCTTTCAGATCATAGAAAAAGTGACGCAATAATTAGAAATAAACAAAAAAAGTATCCTTAGTAGCTATGTGGTTATAGCGTCGAACTAGAAGTAAAAGAGTTGCAAATTCCATACTCTACCAAACATTGAATACCACCAATAGTATAAGGGCACACTAATTCTACGGTACCTAAAGATTTTGCTGTGGTTCCTGTATTTTTATCCTGGTTCCTGTTATCTCCCCTCTCCCCCATTTTTTCCTCTTGAATAAGGATTTGTTATATATGTTGATTGTATAGGATATGTCCATAAGGATTTGTAATATTGGGGAAAATTATTTAAGTCATTGTGAAAAAAAAGAACATAAAATTTTATAATAGAGTCTTTTTTTGAATAGAAATGGCACACAAATATGTTTTTCCGTGCACTTAGCAATGACAGTATTTGGTAAGGACATCTTTGAAGAAGTAATTTAGTTTTGTTCGATTAAAAAAATTGTAATCTTAACCCAAATAAGTTTAATTAAAATAATGTTAAAACAAAGGAACATGATTTAGTTGAAATGAATCCAGTAATTTGCCCAACAATATAAATTGTGGAGAGAATCTCAGAAATGATGCAAGTATCTCTAAATGAATTTAGTGATGAGAAGAGATGGGCGAGATCGTTCAGACATTGAGAAGGGGAGAAGAGACCGTTGGATATATAGAGTACGTAAAAGTTTGGTACAATATTGTTGCAGTATATTCTGCTTAGTTTTTGGGTTCGGCGCTTAAAAATCCAGTAAATATGGACAATTCTAGTAAACAGTCCAGTTGGCAGGACGGAACACAAGTTTTATAGATTCTAGAACTTCGTCGATCAATCTGCTATATACAGCTCACAGGTATCAACAGTGAGTATACTCACTCGATCGTCTGCTGGTAGGTTTCGAATTATTATTCTGTAACCGTCTTTTTAAACTGCAAGTTCTGTCTATTGTTTGGGATAGATTGCAGCCAAGGTCCGTTTCTTTGTGCTTTTCCAAAACCATGTATATTTTCCATCTAAAAATGAGGATTATCGAGAACCTCCTGTGAGGTTGGGATTACATGTAAAATATTGTGTTGGATGTACCTTTACAACGCTTATTGATATATAAAATAAAGATTGATGTCTCAAAGATACGGCACTTGACTGCTTTTCTCGCCGTTTCTTTCCCTAACAGGTTCTGCGTGCTTTTACAGGATGAAGTCGGCCAAAGCAGCAGAGCGGTCGAAAAAGTAGGTTTTTCAGAGGTTCTTCTTTTTCAGGGTCAGCGTTGGAGTATATGACATATACGTCACTTCCGTCAGAAAAAAAAAAATCTGAGTTACTCCCTAGTTGCGCCTAAAGAAGTTTTACTTCAACAAGCGAAAGATCACTTACAAAAGCATGAAATTAAAAGGAACACAGCTTTTCAGCGGAGATAACGTTTGTCCGTTCGCGGAGACAGCTGACAGACTGCAGCAACTGAACTCAGAAATCCCATTCAATCACGAACCTTGATTGCGTGATAGAAGTGCAAGAGTAATACTAGGTTATTGCGTTATACTAACGCACTGAAGCAAAACATTATAGGCCAAATAAAAAAAAATTCGCTAAATGTTTCAAATGTCGCGAAGCGTGGCGAATTTTTAGCCAAGTTTCGCTAAATTTGAGCGATAGTTTTTTCTCGTTTCTCTTCTCTATTCTATGTTTCTCGAGAATTCGAAAAAACCCTATGTTAAACAATGGGGACACCGGTAACTCCCTATCTCGCGTTCTAGTTAACCGATTTTTATGTAATAAATTATTTGACGCGTAGAACACTAATTTTATACTATATTTAACCCTTGAAAGGCAGATCAAACCAAAGACTCGTAACAATATCACTCAGTCGTTTGATCTGCCGGATGTTTCACGAAGGACACCTAATTTTGAAAATAAGTAACTCAAAAATTGTGACTGACAGAAGCATGAAATCAGTAGTATATTAAATAAACTATAAGAATTTGATACAGAAGACACCAAATTTTAGTTACAAATTGCGCCGATAGATGGCACTGCAAGTGTTTATACTCAAAAAGACAGATCAGACGCCGAGTATGATCATTCTTCGAAGATTTCGGCATAACAGACACATTTCGCGGTTTTGGAACACGAAAACTCACGTTTGTCTCATGTAGGACTACTCCATTGCCCATAATTTAATATTCGGGCTGCAGTCTCCTGCAAAGCCATCATCGGGCCCTTTCCCTTGCGAGAAATGGTGACGACTGGCCGGTATACTGCGCTTTTGAAACAATTTGTCGCTACTCAGCAAGCGTTGAATGATCGACCTGGCACAGCAAGATGTATCTCACACACACTGTACAAAAGACGGTTTTGACTTTCTGGGCGAATACTTCGATTTTAGAATTAATTGCGTTGAAGTATTCGACAGTTAAGGGAAAAGGCACGGATTGACCTCCTTATTCTATTCTCACTTCCTGCGAATACTTTCTGCGAAAGGTAACTGAAGGACATTATTTACGGTAAGAATCTATCAACACTTGACAGCTAGAGGAGGCTATTTGCCAGTCTAGCGTATCGATTTTCGGTAACACACTACAGAGAGTTACTGAGAACTTTATTCTTCCTTTGCGACAAGTGTGAAGTGTGAAAGCTGCGCTTCGAATCGTTTTTGATGTGATTCTTCTCAGCGTCTGAGCTCTTTTTCTGATAGCCGTATTGCCACTTACAGCGCCATCTTGTAACTCAAAATTTGTGTCTTCTGTATTAAATACTTGCATTTCTTTCTTTCTTTCTTTAATAAATGTACCGTTTGTTTCATGCGTGAATTAGTCACCGTTTTTGAGTTATTTATTTTTGAAGTTTAGCTTCCTTCGTGAAACACCCTCTACAGTTTTAAGCGAAATATACAATGTAGTGAGAAATATCTAGTAGAAGATAAATAAAAACACCTTTTTAAAAGTACACTAGCTGTACAGAGAAACAATCGAGTGGAGCGTTGGAAAACCTTTCTCTCAACCTTACCCTTTCTCTCAACAGAAATTTTCCTTTCTGATAAATCCGTCTTGCCCTTTTGAAAGAAATGTGAACACTGACACCGTGTAAAGCGGCGAACGTGCAAGTTAAGCCTCTGGGGTCGTACATTTCCTATCCATAAGTGGGCAAGAGGTACGAATCCAGAACTGTCCTCTATCTTCTCTAAATTGCCGCAAACAGCGAAGCTGCGCGCAATGGAGAACACCCCCACTACCCTCCCTTCCAAATCTGACGTTCAAATCATCAAAAGCGAAGCTATGATGTTAGGCTATGAATTATGATAATAAAATGAAGATTAAACATAATGTTACGAATTAAATATATTGTTACGGACTTCGGAGGTGATCTGATCTTAGGTTTAAATCTAGAATAAAAATGGGAGTTGGCGGTTTCTCAGATTGTTTCGGCGATATCGCTTAGCTGACTTCAGATTTTTTTTGCCGTTAAATTTGGCAATATTTCGCCAAAAAGGTGCCAAGCATGACGAAATTGGCGCGAATTTATTAATGGGCCTGTAATGTTTGCTTATCTGCATTAGTATTACACAATGGAATTGCTATTACGAAATTAAATGCCCGGAGACTATTCTCGAAATGCTTCTGAAGGGAAGACGGGGAATGTTCGCGAAACATGTACGAAAAGTATAAATAAGAGCAAGTTGCCCCAGACTCGTTTTAGTTTTGAATCAACTCTTTTGGAGTTCGGGTTGCCTTGAGAGTCATGTATTGTGCTACACTAATTTGTTGTGAGAGTCACCACTTTCGCTTGTTTTTCTTAAGCGAAGCTTATTTTGAAAGCCATTTGGAATTCTGCATTTTTGTACCTTGTAAAGTAGTTTTGAGTGGTCTGCTCGAGAATTTAACGAAATTTTCAGACTGTTGAAAGATTTTTGTTGTGTGCAAAATATAGCATTTGAGGAAGTCTCTGAGATCGGCACTGTTTCTTTTAAATCGAGTTATTTTTTGTTCATTCCTGTGAATTGTGCACAGCAAATTATTCGTCGAATTTCTAACACCAACAAAGTTCGTGTTTTGTTTTGTAAATTGGACTGATTACTGGAATTTTCCAGACACACTAAACTTTCAAGCTGACGAATCTGAAAATTTAGTAGGTTTTCTGCAAAAGTATTTATATATTTTAAGTCAAAGTTTATTTATTTTAAAATGAAAACTGTCTATCGAAAAAAGTAAAGCAATCATAAAACCAACGAAGTCCAAACTAACCTCAAAACAAGAATTCAATAAGGCAGCGAACAAGCAGTTCTGTATATTCTGTACTGCATTTCTCTTTGATGTAAGGAATGCCGTCAACGTAATTTCTTTAAAAAGTACGCGTTGTATCAAATTATTGTAAGAGATTTCATGAGTTTTATTCACTTTTAAAGGCGATCTGAACAAATTTTGTTGGATATTAATTCGAGAGTAACATCAAGAGATCAAAAACAGCATAACCAAATTTCGTGAAATTTTCTAAATATGTGTTTTTCTGTGTCAATAAGGAAAAATCTACTATATATAAATAAATATAAAAAAATCGAAATTTTAAAATAATTTATTTTCTCTAAAATTCTGAAAAAATTGAAATTGATCTAAAAAAGGACATCTTTTGTTTGAAAAATAGAAGCATACCAAAAAACAACTGAATTGTGTGCAAGCATTCAAATTTAAAATTGGATTTACAGAGCACTAATGGGAAAACTGGGCATGGCACGGGCTATTTTGTGAATGTCGGAATGCAGTTACTTTAGTTGTCACCAATGAAAAACCTACTGGAAGAATTTGAGAAAAAATATTATATTTCTTTTTGTGAAAGTGTTCAAATTTGTACAAATGTCAAAATTTTTGCTGAAATTTCAGAGTAACGCACCAATATAAAGGATGGGAAAACCTATTTTGGTGAAAGTCAGTATGCAGGTACTTTTAGTACCACTAATGAAAACCAACTGAAGAAATGTGCAAAGAACTGACATATTTATTTTTGATCTTAAGTCATTATAAAAAGAAAAAGAAAAAAAAAAGCTGAAATCCCCTAAAATATTTTTTAAAATCATGAAAATCATCCTTCTATGAAACAAAATAAAAAGTAAAAAAAAAATCAATACTTAAAAAAAAAAAAGGAAAAGAAACAAAAGAGTGACCAAAAAATTATCCGATATCATTTGTAGAATCTGGCCGTTTGTGTTTGATTTAACGAATATAAATAAGATTATTCTTTAAAAACGTACTATTGCAAACATTTATTTGCAATATTCCATTAAAACAGCCATTATTTTCAGGTGAACAGCATAAAATTTTAACTAAAGTGTTAGATAAAAGCACCCAGAAATTGAGAGGGTACAGCCTTTGTTTCAATAGTTTAAACTAAATGTGGGTTGAGATCTCTTCCTAAAGTAGGCGTTACGTATTTCACATCTCAGCTGTTGTACTGTAATGTACAGAATTAATAAACCATGCAGCAAAACTTGTAGAGATTTCCCTTCTGTGTTCAGTATAGCATTTCAGCTCATTCTTGGAAATTACAGAAATCAGAGAAGGGGAAACTTAACCCCTATATCTTCTATGGATTAAAGTAAATTGGTTAAATATAGTATTATGGTATATAGCATCCCTACAATTCTTACTTTGAATAATTTCTATGTCATGATAGGAAATGAGTAAAATTTGATAATGTGCACTAAATTTTTTAAACTAATTTTACCAAATATTTATGGGGAAAAATCGGCTCTAAATAAAGTTTAATATATTTTTGAATTCAAATTAATAAAACTATATAATTCTTTTTCAGGTGTAAAGGGGATGAATGCATTGCATAACGTAACACAAAAACGTTGAATATGTAACATCATAAATAACAGGAAACAGACCATAAATACGCATTTTATCCCACCACCAGTGGCGTAGCCAGAAATGTTTCATGAGGGGGGGTGTTACGAATGCTACAAATCACATATATGCATACATGTGTGTGGTAAGGGAGTGAAGAATATACATTTTGTATGGCAAAAAATTCCTCATGGGGGGAGTTATGACCCCCTCCCCCTTGGCTACGCCCCTGCCCACCACACAATACTGTTTTGCTTGATTTAAAAATTGCCATCTATAAAAAACATGAACATTCGAGAATGTTCGGCCGAATTTGTATAAGTAATATTATATAGAAATGTGCTCAGTTCAGTTGAAATCGGTAGTTCATGTGACAGCTCTTAGTTTGTAAATGAGACTGTCGAGATATTGTTCATTTATTGGTCTTACTGTTGCAATTATTTCGAAAATTGGTGTCACTGGCTTAGACTTATTTTGTTAAAAGAAATCTTATTTTTTGAATTTTTAACAAAAATAAGTATTCTGTTTATAGAAGTCTAACTAGTATATCTGATACCTTTTGTATTTTCTCTTGGCGGGATTATTTATGCTCTGCACAGTCATGCCACGTTGTAAAGTATGAAATGGTAGTTACGCCTGTGGGATAGTTTTCTGTACATTATATATTAAAAACAAAAAGAAGAGTATAAGGTTTGATAATATTTCATTTTTATGAGTGGAAAAAAATAACATTTTATTTTTTAAGAGAAAAAAGCAATTACAGAAGAAAAATAATTTTTCATCTGTATGGTTCAGAGAATTTTCTCATTCCTTAACATCTGCTCAGTGCTCTGGACAAAACTTTTCTTTTATCTTCTTAACGCATGTCTGCAAAATAAAAAGGAATAAACTTTGATTATTTTTATTACTATTGTTATTGTTATCATTTGGAAGTTATACTAAGTATAATTTATTATAAAGGGACATCTAAATTCCACTACAGTATTATTCAACGCTTGGAGCAATTTTATCATCATTTAGAGGGGATAGACAAATCATATAATGCTGAAAATTTTTAAATCGTGAAAGAAGGAATTTTTCCTGGTGTGTAGAAAGTAATATTTTCTCTTTACTTTAAGTTTACAAAAACTTTTATCAGTTAAAAAAGTTAATAGCAGTCAAAAGTTATTGTTACATAATTAACTCTTCTACAATACTTATTAATTAACCTTTTGGGTTGCATTATCAGCAAAATTCTTTCATTTTCTATAAGGTGAATGGCATAAGAGTGCTTTTAAAAATTTAAAGACATTTCTAAGCTTTCTTGTTTAAAAAATTTGCTACAACAATTTAAAACTTTTTTTTACGTCTATAACCCTGGAATTGATCGTTAAATTCCAACATTTTTTCAAACTGTAGTCATCAATAACTTTCGAAGTCTGAAATAGATCATAAATATAACATGAGACGTTGAGGTTAACTGAACGATTATAAAATTATCCTGAAGAAGAATGATCCTGTTTGGATTTAGCATTTTAAAAAGGTTAGCATTTTCAAAAAGTGTTTAGCATTTTCAAAAGGTTAATTATGCGAGGAATTTATTCATCGTTTAAATATTTGATTTTTGAAAAGGAATGAATTCTTTAATGTCTACAAATATAAAAAATTGTGATGATTTAATTTTTAGTTAAAGAAAATTACTGATCATTTCGAAAATCTATATCCTTAGAATTTTAGTCGTATTCTATAAATGGAGAAAGGGTAAAGATATAGATATTTAAATACAGCGTGTCCCATAATTATTGGAAAAAACTTTAAGATGTACTAGGGCAAGTAATAAGAATAAATCACAAAGCAATATAAGGTCGGAAACATCGTCTTCATGTTGCTGTTAATAATCACTTTGAAACCAGTGCCAAAATAATTGTGATATGTCTTACCCTTGTTCATCAAAAACTAATTTATTTTTCGTAGAAAAATGTGACTAAAATTAATAGTTTCAAAATTCTTATTTCATGGCTGAAATTTTTGGGGAAAAGTTCATTATCAATCAAACTTGCTTAAGAAATACTGACATTTTAACTTTTTCCCAAAGTGATTATTAACAGGTAAGGGAAAACTGGTTTTTTGACCCCACATTGCTTTGTGATTCTGAATCCTTATTATGTGCCTTACCTCACCTTAAAGTTTGTATATATATATATATATATATATATATATATTTATCTATGAATCCTTACTATGCGCCCTATAGGGAGGTAGGGCGCATAGTAAGGATTTGAATCACGTAGCATTGTAAGGTCGGAACATTAACTTCGTGTAGCTATTAATAATCAGTTTCGAACAAGTGCTAAAATAATAGCAAATATTCCGACCATTGTTCTTCAAAACCTAATGTATCTTTCACAGAAAACACGTTGTTAAAATTGATTGTTTGAAAATTCTATTTCATTTCACTGATGAAATTTTTGGAAGTCAAGCCTATTTTTCGTAAAATTTAGCTAAGAAATTACACAGTCACTAAAACATTTTCCCCAAAGTGATTATCAACATATAATGAAAATTCTTTTTTAAACCCACATTGCTATATGCTTCTGAGACCTCATTATATGTCCTACCTCCCCATAAAATTTGTCCCAATCACTGCGGGATACCCTACATGCAAATGTACATGCAAAACTGTACTAGAGGAATTTAAAAAAATCATTTATGAATTTTTGTGTTTCTTAGAGTATTTCTTCTGTTTTCCGGAACAATTTTACAATGTATTTAAATTTTTTTGAAAAAATTTTTTTTTTCAGGATTTGCTATACTGTTGTCTTCAATTGTACTTTTAATGCTAAAAGAACACAAGTACGCTCCTTTAAAAAACCAATTTTTATAGAAAAGTTTTATAAAAATTATTAAAAGACATTCTGGAGAGAGCGAAAATTATAGAGACAAGAACATCAAAATTGAAGCTTGAATGTATAAATTTTTAATAATTGAGTGTTAAAGAAGTGTTTTATTTGTTTTTTTCTCATGTCTTAAATTGTTTCTTTAAAATATTTTTGAAAAAGATTTTTAAGGTGCAGTTACTGGCCGAAGGAAACATGTAATCATTATACCGTCGTTGTCAATCCAATCTCTGCTATGTCCAAAAAATTTGTTTATTATTACTAGTTTTTATTAGCAGTTATTATTTGACACTATTTTCGCTAACTCAGATGGCATATTTTTTAGCAATTCACAGTTCACTGTACAGTGCTTAGAATCACATAGAAGTCTTTTTATACGAAAACTTAGTAAACTTGTCATAATAGTCAAAATGTCGAAATCTCCAAATAAGTGAACATAGCAGATATTCATTTGACAACGATGATATGCTATTTCTATGATTGGGATTTTATTATTGTATATGCTTTCGTATTAAGTACTGTTAAGTAACTCAATAGCAATCGATTTACTAAAAACGATCTTTATTTTTATTTCTAATATAAGTATATATAACAATTTAAATTCACTTACCCAGTATTCTTTCATTTTGCTTTTTTCGTCATCATCAAACTAGAAATTCACATGAGAAAAATCATTATTATAATGATTGTTATTCTTCATTTTTTAAAACATTAAAAAATTACAAAGAATGAACCGTGTTTCTATCATTGCAATCAAAAAAATTTTGCAAGAAACAAAATGCATTTAAAAATTTAACAAAAAGTATTTTTAAAAATATCTGAGTAATTTATTCACTCAATTTTGGTTTATATCACAGCACGGTGACATTTTAAGTTAGCAAATTGGACCGGCAGTTTGAATGTTGAGGGCCTTTACTACTCTATGCTAATCGCCTAAAGCATACGTTCGTGGTTTCAGTTCCCACACTATCCCCTGGCTATATATGGTCAAATGTTACTAAGAACAATATTGTGAGATATTGTAAACTATTGTAAACTAACTGCTTTTATATTGTATAGATAGCACTGATGCATTTTACCAACTGTAATCCAAAAATTGTGATTTAAGAAAGAAAAAAAAAGCGGGAAGCCGCTGTTTGCTGGACCTGAGCCTGCCGCTGGGGTTCAGCAGGACAGTAGGACACTTCAAGAAATAAAACAGGCTTTCAACCTAATAGGTAGGCCGTTCCTGAAGGAAGTATCCTATAATATCAATCCCCTGGCTGATTAAACTTTCTTTCTCTGTGCTTATATAGTAAAGGATTTCTCTGCATTTTCCACTTCATTTGACTGTTATTTATAAACTGTTCTTGAAATGAAGCACACAAATCCGAAAATAAATGTAACAAAAACAGCAAATTAACTGAAACGTAATTTCTAAATTATCTTTCAATGTTTAGTTTGAAAGTCAGCATTAAAAAAACCTATATTTTCTAAAAATGACCTATTTTATTTATTTATTTATTTTAATAAACAATTAAGTGTAAAGGATGTTTCAAAAGTCTCTTCACATTTTTATGAAAAAAAGTTTTATCTTGAAAATATATGATACAATTTTATAAGACAACAGTAAGAATAATATATTCCTATGCTGTTTTTGTAGTAACAATAATAATTTCTTTGTTTTCCATGTTATTTAAGAAGTGCTTATAATTATGTAATTTCTTTGCAGCTGTAACAGAAACCCATGGGATAAAAAAGAAGCACAATTGATTTCCTGCAAGAAGGTGCTCTACCCTATTATGCACGAATTAGTAGAGACTACCTCGATAAGCAATTCCCCTATAGGTAGGTAGGTCGCGGTTCACTCATATCCCTGTGGGTGCAACGCTCTGCTGATGTAACTCCCCTAGACATTTTTGTGTGGGGTTCATGAAGTCGAAGGTGTATGCAGTCAAGTATTATAACTGAATCAGTAAAACAACGAGTAACTGATGCAACAGCACAGATAACAGCAATATAATGCAGATGCCAATCGTGCCACCCAAGAAAGTCGTAGCCTATGTTTAGAGTTACAGTGCAACTACTGAAATGCATTATATTTTGTACTTCTTATTTTTGCTAAGTTCACTAATAAAAGGACTTTTCAGGAAAATCTCAAAAGGCTTTTGAAACACCTTGTATATTGAGTTAAAAGAGTATGGAAATATTCGATAGTGAAAACAGAGACGTTTTGCTGTAGAGTATCAAGTACAACACTGTACCAGGTGTTGTGAATTCATACAGTCGAACACACATTGTTGGGATGAAAGTGCTTTGAAAATTAAAAACTGGAAAATGAAAGGAACAAAATAATTAAAAATGTTGCTTACATCTTTCTTGCCTTCGTGTTTTCCCATACAATCGTAAAACTGCAAGAGAAAAAAAAAACAAGAACATTATAGTTAAGTTTTCAGTTTCTAGCAAATCTGAATAGCAACAGTAACAACAAATGAAGAAATACTGCGTATCTCAAATAATTTATTAAGCACAGTTATTGAAAAACTCATTTGAGTAGAACCAAAACCTCTTACCTTCATTTTCAGCAGCCCTTTCATTTTAATGGTGTCTTTATGCATAGAATAATTAGTTATTTTTTAAATAACGGTATGTGAATTTGTGCTTTACAATAATTACTACTTTGTGAATAGTTTTCTGTGTAAAATAGTCTCAAGTTTGATCCATTGTACTATTGTTCTCGTTGTTTAGGTACTACCCTGCATTCTTGCCGATTTTAATTATTTCCACAATTTATCAGTTTTTTTAACCTATTTCAATAGCAGTCAGGAAATTCAAAGAAAGCCTTTTAGTCAAATTAACTCTTCTTATAAACTTTTTATAATATAAAATAGTGGTTAAAATACAGAATTAGCTTTCTAAAAGTCATGAAAATATGATATTAAGAGGCAAGTTAAAACAGGTATATCAGTGAAGGTAATAATATCATACCTGTGTACCATACTGTGTAACATATAACCAGGTATCAGTGGCGGAAACAGGATTTCCTGTTGTAGGGGATCCAACTCATTAAGCTATGACACTAACCACACCACTTTGAAAAATGTAGAATAAATTTTTTTCTCTTGAGCACCTTTGATAGACTGCCCGCAATTCAAGATACTTACATGTTCTTGAACTATGTTTCTATTTACTTATCTTAGATGCTAAAAATAAGAATTTTTTAATCTTAAAATGTCAAAAATTACACGATGATTTAACGAAGCAAAGTTGATAACACTCTTCGGAGGCGTCCAGACCCCCTGAACCCCTCTCTTGTGTGCGCCACTGCCAGGTGTACCAAAGTCGGTTTTATCTATATTTATTGGGTATTCAAGTATCTCCTATTAATTAAACTACTCGTATCTTAATTCACGATTGTTACTTCTATTAAGATTCCTGATTTCATGAACAACTCCACTCCGCTCGCGCTCTGCTTACATAGCTGCAAGAGTTTTAATCTTTCACCGATATTTGAACTGGTGGCCGTCACAATTTAAAAAGTCATAAAATCTTTCTCTTTCCCATGTGCGCCAAATGTACTAAACTTTATTAGAAATACCTTCACAACATGAATAAGCAATAATAACTTCGATTTTATTTCAATCTAATCATAATTCTTTAGAAATGTTTCTAAAGAACTTAAGCTTCAGGACAACTTAGTGAGTTAAATTAGCATAAAACTGAGCAATTATCCTACTATATAGTTACACTGATCCCTGACTCAATGACTCACTGACTCTCTAACAATTCTAAACTCTCTAACAATTGCAAAAAAATTTAAATTTTAAGCACTAAAAGCCTAATAACATCTACACCGTTTGTACGATTCGCTTAAAAATTTTCATAATTAGTATAAAAATATAGAAAACAACCTGCACTACTTTAAAAATCTGAAAATTCACCCTTCCCCCATTTTTAAGCAATTTTTCACTATTTTCAGCTCTTTTTTTATTTCTAAGAGCATAAAAAGTTAATCTTTGCGTGATAAAATTTACCATTGCCAAAATTTACCATTACCAAAATTTACCAAGTGATAATGACGTCATATTGATGTCACAGTTATCGGACTTTGATGGAAAAATTGCGACTCCAATTCGTTTAAAATAGTTTTTCCAGATTCATAAGTTTAATTTTTTTTTTCACAAATAAAATGATTTCTTCGGGATGCTCCCAGCGAAACGAAGTCAATCGAATGCGAAAAGTTTTCGAACGTTCCCAGAAGAGTATGAAATTCCATTTGAGTATATTTAATAAAAATTGAGTATGGAGTTATTTATTTTAGGTGGACGAAGATTTAATGTATTGAGGGCAGACATACTTTGTTAAATGTCTTTTGTAGCGCCCATTGTAATTGCCTCCGGGCTTCTAGTTTTGAAATATTTTAGTTGTCGGTTCGGAATTAACTCACCCGTTCTCTTTCTTGATTCTCGTTTTTGCAGAAGTACGGCCATCGATCTCGAACGGTTTCTAGGCCAGGCATGACTTCATCTCTGCAGTTCTCAATCAGTTTTTCACTCTGAAATTATATCGTTGAAAAAAACTTAATATAACTGGTAATTTCATAAAACAGAAAGAAAAAAAAATCTAATGGGATAACAGGAATTTAAAGTGAGATTAGATACCACCTATGAGTACATATTTGCTCTTAGACAGATATACACTTTGCAAGATAGAAAACGATGAAATATTTTGTTATCTGTTCTAATCGTGTTGTTCCTTATGCCCGCTGTCAAATGCGAAGCGATGACAGAGGCAGAGCCTAATTATGATCAACTGGGGCCCTGGGCATTGATGAATTTGGGGGCCCCCATCTATGAAGTTTGTTTTATTTTTCATAAAAGTTTGATATAAAAAAGGATATTTCAGAACAACATTTGATATTGGGGGGGGGGCCTTTCGAGCCGAGGGCCCTGGGCAAAGTCCCGATTTGCCCATGCGATAATAAGGCTCTGGACAGAGGCCATATAGGACGGCGATGGGAGAAAGGTGTCGGCTTTCATTTTAATGAGAGCCAGTGAGATGAATTCCGACTTTGCTCGGGGTCTCCTAATTTTCGACCAATTTCGGATGAGAGACTAAGCACCTGAAATCGGCATCCTCATAAGTATTGTTTGAGCAAGAAGAACATTGGAGCCACGAACAAATTTTACGTGAAAAAGCTCCCACTAGCGTAAACCACAGCAGTCCAGCCGAGAGAGGCTTTTACCCTCCTAAGCACTCGCCAAACCGGTGCTGCTTTACTTTCTGCTCTAATCATAAACTGATGTGATCTCATATACAGATATTCAAACGAATTTTTGTATGTATGTGAAATTATAAAAATATGCGAAAAACATGTTTAAGAATCTAATGAGATTTTTGACGATGTTCTGTACTCTCTGAAAATTTTCCACAATTGTAAGCTTTGATGAAAAAGCAGACTTTATAATCTTCTGAATTCACGTCATTGGGGAAAAATTTCAGTCTCCTGTACATTTTTGCATGTTTGTGATATTTTACCTGATGTTACTGATTAAACATTTATCAATTATATTAGCATTTTCAGGCGAATTACTCTACTTTGTCCTTGTATACAAGAAGTTTGCACAGTGGAGCGAATTCATTTACTGTGATGGATATTGCATTAAAAATATTTAAATTTATTTGTGTTTAAATTATTCCTGTTATAGGAATTTTTCGCTTTCATTATTCAGAATAAGAACACCACAAAATGCTCCAGATTGATTGTTTAACTTTAATCAAAGCGAATAAACTTCATGACCAGTTAAATCAAAAATTTTATTTATTAATTTTATACTTTTGTTTCCTTAAACGTGTTATGTATTTTACTCTCGAACCTAGAGTGATTTAACCGGGTAAAAAGAGATACATATCGTCATTAATGTATTTTTATTTAAACTTGAGTTATTTTTTGTTTCTTGCATGATAATTCTCCGATTTCTAATGAAATATCAAAAGATTTACGATTTTAAGTACAACACGACAGTTTAAAAATTATACAACACAGAAAGTAAAAGAAACAAATTTTTACCTTTTCAGGTTTCAGTTGCTTACATTTTATAAATTCTTCAAGAACCACAGGATCTTCATCTAAAGAGAAAAATGGACAATAAATATGAATTTGAAAATTTTGACTGATTAAATTTTACTACTTGAAAATTATGAATCGACTATTGGAATGTTTTAATATGTAAATAAGAGAAAAAAACAATGCTGTACGAAAATATTTTGAAATTTAGTTCAGATAACTAGGTGATGGCTAATGAATTTTGGATATGAAATTGCTGAAATTTCCAGATGATTCAAACAGTTTGAAATCTACTTTTCCAGATAACCTTAGACTGATTAAACATTTTAATTCAAAAGGTTCGTTTAAAAACAGCAGTTTGGCAATACTAAGGATAATTCATAACTACTTTTACGTGCGACTTTGGAGTATGTCATTAATGCCAATTTTGTTAATTACAAATAACTATCTTGTAAATTTATAAAAATCAATTAGCATGGGGGTTTGAGAGAAAAAGCCGATCAAATGTTTATTTATATGATATATAGACATTTTAACAATAATCGTAATTTAGCTATGTTAGGATCTGTTTTATGTTTCTTTCGTAAATTTCTTACGGTTAAACGGCTAGAACCTCATGGGCATCTCACCTGTAATATACCTTTTGCATACTTGGTAGTTTAACTCACCAATCAACAATGTTGCATCGCAAATTTCAGAATGAAATTATGAAAAGAGAATTTTATTTTTAGTTAAAAGATCGGGGATCATTAATTTAGATCGAATTCAGTGTTTAAACTGTTCAACTCTGGTTGGCGAATGCATGGAGATCTTAAAAACTGAAAAATACTACAATGGACAGTTATTGATCAACGTTTGGCTGCACCAAGAGCCTCTATTGCCAAAAAATTGTGAAATTGGCAGAGTATACCACCTTATTCTAAGTTTTCTTGTTTGAAACCCTATATTCACAATATTCTTGGTTCATTCTTTTGTACCTGAAGTTTTTACAAAGATCTTTGATGCACCCTATACATAAAGTTATTATTATTGTAGTTGAAGAGATCTGCTTAAATGGAAGTTTCGGCAAAGAACGACTCTTAATGAGACAGATAATTTTTTTTCTAATCACAAAGATATTTAGTTAAGAATATACCAAAGTACATAAAATACCACATATTCCCCAAACGGACAGACAAAGAAAAGAAAAGAAGACCAGGGCGTCAGTTTTTTACATTAAAAAATACATTTTCAACACGTTTATAATTTGCTGTGTCTAAACACTGTTTATAACAAGCTGCGTCTAAACATAGGTTTAATATTTTTTATATTTTAGCGTAAGAATTTTGTAAATAAATTGTTTTCTGACAAGAAAGTTGTGCGGCAAAAAAGGGAAGAATGGCCGTCTACCTTCCTTGCAGAACAAATTTCAAACTGCTCTGAAATTATTTTCTATGTATTCGTGAGTGTTGTATTTTATGCCAAGAATTATACGCATTGTTTTCTTAGAGAGATATACGTGAAAAGAAAGTTTTGGCGCTCTAACCATTCTTTCCCCCATACGCACATACACATACAAACGCACACACACATGCACAGGTCACGAATGTATGAACATGCTGTCTAATCTAACACCGACGTTGAAAAACTTACATAGATGCCAAACTTCCTATTATGAGCTTCGGTAGTTTTGGCTAAGGGAAATACAGACACACCAGAAAAGCACATTACTTTCCGTTATACCTAATTACTATGGGAGTGAACTGGTTAAATGGGGATTCAAGATTAACAATGAGGAAGAAAGAAAGAAAAAGAAGTATGTTTTCTTCCTTGGAAGTAGTCTGCGTATTACTCAGTTGCTTCTTTTTTAATCAGCTTTTTTAAGAGCATCTATAGATTTATTCTGATTGAACTGGAAAGTTGATACGATAGCTAAGTACTACCCTTAGGAAAAGAGTTTGGTGAATGTAGTTCTAAAAACTGGAGCTTCTGTGGCCAAAATTTAAATTTCAACTACTCAGAAGAGATACGAAAAATAAACAAAAAAGAATAATAAAAACAACATTACCAAAGAAAAACTACAATTCTTACGCAATTTTTTTACTTACGGCAAGTCATGCATTTCCAGAAATTCAAAATTTTCTCTTTCCTGTCTTCATCAGCATTTGAAGCTGCCAATAAAGCTAAAGTTACAGCTATGATGGCGACAACTTTCATTGTCTTTGATTTTAGAGAATCCAATGAGGTTTAAACGGCAATAAAAATCTGAATGTTTGCTGCATATAAGTACCCCAAAGTTTTTCGCGTGATTAAAAGGAAAAGGGAAAAGATTGCAGCTTGATTGCTGCGTTATATAAAATAATGAAAAGAAAGCTATAAAAGTAACACTAAATATGTATTTTGGTTGTTATAAGTACATATTAAGATAATGATGTAAACTTCTGGAATGGTGTAATGGCGTGAAGAAGTTTTCTTAGTTCGTGCGAAAGCGAAACACTTGATATATCGTGCTGAACGATAATTTTGTTTCAGAAAATGTTCTGCGTTTCATAAAGGTCGTTCAAAGAACAATATGATGAAGGAATTCTATTTTTTAAAGTGATGTAAAAGAATAAATAATAAGAAAGTTTTAAAAATCAGATGTTCGCTTAATTTTAAAATAATGTTATTTTTTCCAGTTCTGATTTTTTTTACAAATTCTTAATAGTTCTTTACCTTTTCTTGATTTGTCTTACCAAGCTTGCATAATTTAATTATGAGAAATAATGTAATATACATGTAATACATATGTAAATTATACCATACATCAATTGTAAATAACTTTCTAACATTTTCTTGGCTTCACTCTGCAGCGCACTTAATAATTAAAGCATTATAGGGTGATTTCATGGAAAACTAACCAATGGTCAAGACATTAACTTTTTGGATACTAAGGTTTTTTAGTTTATATGAAGTACTATCGTATTAGATGAAAAATGTAAATTTTCAGTTGTTTTAAATATTTATTTCCGAATCATAAATTTTTGAAACTTGAAAGAATAGAATTTGGAAATTTTACAGCATACAGCAATTTTTAAAAAAGCTGTAACTCAAGACCCTGTCATTTTGTTCCCTGTTTTGAGGTCTTCATAATGCATAAAACCTGACTATAACAGTAAAAATATCTTTATTTCCGTTGTAAATTAAAAAATAATTTTTGAATAATTTACGGAATTTTTATTTTATTTATTTATCTATTTATTTTGAAAAAAGAAACTAACCTTTTTTATCAATATGTATTCCAAATTTGAAGGAGTTTGCATTGTATCATGGTGAAAAAAATTATTACCTGCATTCATATTTTATTTTCCGTGGTGGAGGGATTTCATTATTATTTATGTCATTGTGCTTTACTGTTCCTTTTCTGTTTTAATGCTTTCATGTTTCTATATTTTTGTTCATTTATATTATTTCATTGTTTATTTACATTTTCTACTTATTACTCACTTTTTGCTAATTTCTTCAACACAGACCATCTCTTTCCACTAATTTAACATTTTCTTTCTTACAATTCTTTCTTGTATTTAGGGGGAGAAGGCCCAAAATGATCCTAGCAGGCAAAACGATCCACATGTTTTCTTCCAAACAGGCAGCGCTATCTACCAGGTAACACATACACTAGTTGTGCCAAGTCAAGAGGAAGCAATGAGCGATCGGTATTTTTGAGTATATTATACGTGCACGTGTCTAAGTAGAATTCTTCAAAAAACTGGGTTTTATCATATCTCTTATAAAATAAGCACTAAAATTTCCCTATTTATTTAGAAATACAATCTTTAATGTGCAGATATATGACTTGGTTTGCTGATTAGAATGTGTTTTTAGATGTGACTTATTTAGTTTTTTATATTTCTCGGCGAGTTCCAGTAATATGACCGAAATTGGGCAGCCATACTGCCTGGTAAAATGATCCATCGATTGAAGGAACTCCAGTACCGGGTCCTAGTCATCATAGCAGCCCTTCAGACGTTCTCAAAATGCATGACTCTCCACTACATTATTTAATTTGCTTATGCGTTTATTGTAGGCCATAATTTTTGAATTAAAATTTTGAAATGTTCCATTTTATTGATCGTGACACTTTTTTATTTCCAAATTTTCATAAAATAAATTATGCATAGTATATGATTGTAAAACGTATTTGATTTCATTATATATAGTCATAATTACTTTTATATCTTTTATTTTCCCGATAAGAAACAATTTACAATTATTTTCAAATGAAGGATCATTTTGCCCTTGGGTCAGGGTAAAATGATTCTTTGGACTCTTTTTCAAAATTCTGTTTATCCATTCTCAGTTTGGGTTTAAAATATTATTAAAATATGTTTATGGTTCAAAATACAGTATAAAACATAGTGGCAAAGGGCCAAAGTTTTATTTAACATACGTGTTATTTTATGCAATCGCCGTCCATGTGGATGTAAAAAATTTTGCTCATTTTAAGAAGCCTACTTTTTTATGTATAGCTCTGTAAATTGTTAATAGAAAATAATGTTAATAGAAAATAATGTTAATGAAAAATAATGCCAATTTATTTGTTTTTGTTTTTTCCTTAAAATTTACTAAATATCTATATCAGATTCAAATGGATGCAATAAATTTTCTTTTCAGGTATCTATGCATCCATATCTACTTCTTTCTCTATCTCCAAAAGTTATCAGTGACTATTTTGCAGTGACACGTCAAGCTATCTTAATTCGAAAATGATACCGACGTTCACAGTGTCAAAAACCATTTCTCAAGAAAGTGACTTCCTGAAAGGCTGTCCAGGTGGTATAGTAGCTAAATAACCATTCTATCACACCTTGGGTTCGGGTTCGAATCCCGGCTTTGGCATGGATATTAACTTGTCTCTGGTCCCTTCATAGGGTGTCTCTGGCTGCCCATTGGGAGCTCCCATAATAAAATGGTCAGAGTGATTCGAGCCTTAGTAGAGGCGAATGCTTGATGAACAAGTACCCGCCCATTGAAAAAAAAAATCTAGGAAGAATTAGATTTTAAGACCATTTTCTAGAAAAGAACAACGATAAGCTACCTCTCATGTTTCGGCTCTGCGCACAGGTATTTATTCTTTATCCTCTTCGCACCAGATGTCCACATATGTGTATCTTTTTATTTCCAGTGTTTAAACGATTCTTTAAATTTTATTTTAGTTCTGAATTGACGTACATATGCGTTGATGCTTTAATTTTGAAGAAATGATTTTAATGCATGTGAATGTGTAAATCCTACACACTGACATGCACATTTTGTTTATGTTTGCCGTTACTTTACCTTTGTTTGCCGTTTCAAGAAAGAATATTTGAATGTTATTGAAATTTCCTAAGTTGAATTTGTGAATATTTTTTTCCCCGAAATTCAGGCAGCTAAAAAGAATTTTCAGGACGTCACTTACCTTTAAATGTGTCTTGACAGTCTTCGTTTATAGGTGATATCAATTTTTATTAACAGGGATTGGGAATTAGTTTTTTTTTTTTTTTTTTTTTGAAAAATTATTTGAAAATACTTTTTCTACTTGTTGTTTTTAACCCTTTAACGCGCAGTGTTCCCGCTCTGGGAACACCAACTCTGACGTTTTGACTGTTGCCAGTCACGGAGAATAGATTTGATTTCTATAAAAATAATTGCGGGTGACATAGCTCCATGAGAATCCTTTTTAGCACATCATTTCCCGTAAAAAAGTTGTCATGATTATTTTTAACAGCACTGACATCTGCTTAAAAATGGAAGAATGCGAGAACAGCTGGATAGACTGCCCAATGCTGAAAAAAGGGCAGCCGTTGCCATCGCTCGACTTAACTACCAGCAAGATGGCGGACGATCGAAACATTCATC
Organism: Cheiracanthium punctorium; assembly: GCA_038373885.1. Taxonomy (NCBI): domain Eukaryota; kingdom Metazoa; phylum Arthropoda; class Arachnida; order Araneae; family Cheiracanthiidae; genus Cheiracanthium; species Cheiracanthium punctorium. The sequence continues at coordinate 115,491 of JAWZYV010000542.1, forward strand.
GCGTGCCACAGATCTAGAGATCCTTTTTTGACGCAGCTGGCTGTGCCCGCACAGCCGGCCGTACAGCCATGTACGACCGGCTTGCCGGAAATTTGACGCCGGCACAGCCAGCCGTCAAATGAAGATATCAGCTGCGTCAAAAAAGGGTCTCTAGATCTGTGGCACGCGATGAACGTCTCGATCGTCCGCCATCTTGCTGGTAGTTAAGTCGAGCGATGGCAACGGCTTCCCCTTTTTTCAGCATTGGGAAAGGGTTGCGCCTCAAAGGGTTAAGCGTAATAGGCTTTTTTAAAACAATTATGAGATTGCTGTTTAATTTGAGATGTGAGATTTTTGTCGGGTCTGAAGAAGTTGTCGAGAGTGAACTCATGTAAAAAGAAACAATCAGTTTTCACTGTGGCCGTCAAATGACGATATCATTGATATCAGAGTGGTATAGTATATATTGCAATTAGTAATTTAATTTTATTACTCTAAACTTCTGCGAATAGAGTAAAAAAAGTTTACCTTTAAATAGTTTTAATGCAGCATTCCCGATGTGCTTAGATTTTATCATCAGGATGATACTATCTCTCTCAAAATTTAAGAGAGTCGAATCAGAAAACATTTATTTTTTTTTTTAAACTTCAAAGTCAACTCTTGCTCATAAGAGTATAACATCATGTTTGTGTTGCCATTCTTTTTACAAAAAAGTCGGAAGTTTAAATATGAGTTTATTCCATTGTGAATTTGCAGCGTTTTAGAATTTTTGATTAAATGAAACTACCATTTTTTTCCTCAGCGAAGAAGAAACAAAATAACACACTCCAAAAAATAAATAAAATAAAATGAAATGAAATGAAATAACAAAATACCAGGTAAAACTTTTTTATGTGCATGTGTGTATGCTGGTGAGATTTTGTGCACGTGTGCGGGCGTGTTTGTAGGGAAGTGTAAATGACAAAAGGCATTTGGTATTATACAGAATAATGTCAACGTTCAATACTGTATTGAATATTTGTTTTATTACTCAGACTGATAAGGAAATTTTAATTCGTTTTGCTGAAACTTCCAAAAAAGATTTGAAAAAAAAAAAAAAAAAAAGTGTTCGTGACTTCGGCTGACTGTCAGTCAATGCTTTAACTTCCGTAAATGCGATTGAGACTCATATTTATGTTTTCAAAATTTAATGTAGCATGTGCTATTTTTATAATGGTACGTGTAAGATTTTTTTTATAAAGAGGAGTGAATGAACAATAATTGTTGGAAGGCATTTTATTGAAGTCAGTCAGTAAAAAAGCACACAAAATTAAAATTTTTAAGATCGTTCTGATCGTAAAAAATAGTAGGAGTATTGCTTTATTATTACTATTTATATTTTTTATATTTTCCTACAAGACTTGTTACTAGATATTAACAATGTATTCCTTAAGTATCTGAATATCAAAGTTGAAACATAATTCAAGTTAAACCTTCCTAACAGCGTGGGAACAGACAGGTATATAGTGGGCAAAAAACGTTTCGTTTGCAATTTATTCATTTAGATTATTTTATTTTTAGGCTTGACTATTATTAGAACCCAGAAGACCTTGAAAAGGCATTTAACTTTAATTATGATGACAAAACAATTTAACAAATGAAGATAACGCAGTGGACATTGAATAAAAATACGTACCTTCATATTTTAATAAATTTATTTCTTCCAAAGAACCATTTAAATGCAGTTAACAGCCATGCAAGAAGTAAATGTCAACATTAGATAACTGTTTAATAAGGCAAAGCCATACGTTGGAGAGTTCAGATTTAACATTTTAGTAAGATGTTGAATAGTTTAAAAAGTTGTGGGGGACAAAATATAATAAGCAGAAGAAAAAAAAGCTTTGGATAGTTAAAAGAAGCAGAAGTGTAATACTTTATTAAATGTCGCAATGTTGTGAAAATCATGTTTTATTTTCGTTACTTTATCGCACATCATGATTTATTTTTGGAATGACTCGTAGCCTTTTTTTTTATAAAAATAAACAGAATAAATTCACATTTTCGAAATGATAAAACACCCTTTGATAATTTTTAAATATGTGTATTTTATACAAAATGATTTTCTTTTATTTTTTATGATCTTATTAAAAATGTAGATTATAAAGAATGCCAATATACTTATTCAGTATTGTTTATTTACAGCTGATAATATATATTTAAACCAATTTAAATTTATGTAAAATGTTGTCAATGTCATACTTTTACGATAAAAAACTGTTTATCGATACTTGTTTTCTGACTCTTATCAGTTGTCTGTAAATTGTATTAGTTGCATGTTTTCGAATTTGAACGGTATTGTCCATTAAACAAGTAAAATGTTCACGTGCTTAGTAAATCATAGTACAATATCTTTGTTCTGTACTAAATGCTTTCAATATATATTAAATTCAAATATTAGTAAATTAATCTATAAAATTATATGCTTCCTGGTGATATCTTAAAATTTTTCAATATTTTAAAGCTCCCTTTTTAGCATAGAAGCAACTTGATATCTGAATGCATAAATTTTTTGTTAAGTCGATTTAAATAAAAAATATTTTTTAAGCTGTGACTTTTACAATCTACTTTCAAACTTTCCATCAGTTCGGATTTGATATTTAAAAGTTCTCTGTTACTTTTAATGCAATATTTTTATACAGTGAACACAAAAGTATTGCCAGCAAAATTCAGAATTCATATCCGCGGTTCTAAACACGAAACCCGTACCTGCGGATTTAGAAGAAATTAAGTCATGATCTTACTCCTATTGGTAGATATAACCTTTCTAATAATCTAACACACTAATAGAAGTTCAAAATCAATAAATTGTTATTTCGAAATTGTTGGGTGAAGAAAATGAGGGCTTAGAAAATTAAAGTTTTCTTCTTGAAGACTACTGCGCAAAAGAAATAAAAATAAAGGATCTTATAAAACAAAATAATATATCGCTTTCTCGGCTGAAATTTTAAAAAATTTTAACTAAAACTGTCGTTATTATTAGGTAGAACTAACAATAACAAATGTTTGTTTTTATTGTTCAATAGTTACTTTTTGTTCTGTTGTGATCATTGTTAGAGTTTTTATGTAAAAGTAAATTTTACATAATCTTTGTTTCACTTCATATATCGGTGACACGCTCACTATAATGAAATAGAAAAAAAAACAACAGAAAAGAGCTGTAAAATAATAAACAGCTTACTTATGTTTATTGGCAGTGAAATCCGAGTATAGCAGACTAGTATAGTATTGTTGTGTAATGGCAAAGCTTTACGAGGGCTATCTACGTAGGAAGGGTGACTTGGGTAAAAGACTCTTTAAGGGGTCCTAACAATTATTTACATTACATCTAAAGAAAACCATCCAAAACTCCACACCGTTAGATCGACAGCCGTGAGGTGGGCCAGAATGCTTGAACTCCATAATTAAGCCATCTACCATATTGAGTGTCAGTAGAGTAGCAAAATCTCCAGTAGCATTGTTACGGAAGAATAAGGATCCTTAATGAGTTTTCTGGAAGAAAATCCAACATATTGCAGAAGATTTCCTTGCATCTACTTCAGATAGTTTTAAAATAGGGTACTCTGTCAATTAGTTTAAAAAAATTTATCTTAATGTAGTGGTCATTGAACTCCAATTGGTTAGCATAGGAAAATGTCTATATCTCACCAAGTATGCACGATATTATCACACAAACTAACAGTAATTTTTTTTAAATAACCTTCACCGTCAGTTAAAAATATTTTGGTAAATGTTGCTAAAATTGTCAGTTAGGAACGACTTAGTGTATAATTTGATTTTCTGTGCGCCAGTATTGCCGATGTTTATTAGTTATTCCATAAATATCGCCTGACTGGTGATAAAATTACTAGAATTAAATAGAACTTCGAGAATGATTCACAGAATTTATGTTTTCGTGTAAGATTGTCCCAGAAATCCCGTTTAGTTTTGTGTGGTGCTTTTCTTGGCTGGAAGACATTGACAGTATGGTGTAACATTAGGCTTGAACGGTAGACTATGTTGAAAATTCTTTGGAAAATATCGACTCGTTTTGATGAATATATTTTTTCATATTTGATTGTAATATTGATTGTTTGAACAACTTTAGCAGTAAAATATTTGTTCGTTTTTAAAAGCTTGTCAGACAATTTGGCTTCATCATCTATTACAAACCTGTATGCAGCTATTATGCAGCTTTGCACACTTATGACAAATTGCAAACCATAGTTTCATAGTTATGCTCAAAGTTCTGTTTTCGTAGCTTACACATAATCAAAACAAAACAAAATAAAAATTACAAGAGTTGTGCAGTATTCATTTTTTAATTTTTCTTAAGACAATCACAATATTTAATTTTTTAGAGTAAAATACCGTTTAAAGAGCTAAAATGATCCAAGTGTTATAAGTACACTAAGGGTTTCTTTCTCTTTGATGAGAACTGTTTGGTGCTATGAACAGAACTTCTCTTCTATCTTGTTAAGGCATTTCTGTAAGAAAAAAAAGAAATATACATAATTTATCTTGACACTTTAAGGAATAAAGTTTGCAATATGGTCATAAGCCTGAATAAATTAGAAAAAGGATTTTTGTCAGATACTCGAAAAAATTAAAGCTATTTCTTCATAAACGATATTGTATGTTTTCATAAATGACAACCCTAGAAAAATAGTGGAAATCGCATGATAAATTTTTCAACGTAAAATTTGCAGGGAAAATGTAGGTTTAGGTAGTATTTAAAAAAATAATCTATTTTAAAGAAATGTTTTTAAATCGCTACGATTCTCACAGTTTTACCGTTTCCGTTACATTGTAATAAAAATGATTGTATGGAGAAATCCTAAATTATTTTCACCTTCTCGTTAAATTCTTTTGACCTGCATAGTTTTTTAATAAATTACTTTATTAAAAAACACAGCTTTAAGTTACTCACAATATCAACTGTGATTGATACAAAAATTGTGCATCTAGCTTTAACCTTTAATATTATTTTCTCAAGGGAGCTTTGTGCATGGTTTTGATCAATATCTGTCAAAAAATTTCAAAAATGAAGTTACATAAATTTTTTAAATACGTTGAAAATAGAAAATCTATATCATTAAAATACACAGATTCCAAGAAACTGTTATGCTCAACTTAATTATCATAAACCATTTATATTTATGTTACAAAAGCTAGAATCAAGAATTTAAAAATATTTTAATGAAAATAATTAGATTTTTAATTTATAAAAATAATAAATACTTTGATTTTTGAACGGTTGCACATTTTAAATTTCCTTACATAAAGACATCATATGTGATGACTTGCATTGTTTTAATTAATATTTTTACTTCAGCTTAGGAATTTGTGAAGCTAGTTAAATTTTAATAATACATGGATGCACATGATAAATTCATATTATCTCAGATGTATGCTTTGGTTTACTGTTCATATTTATATAAACGTTAATATCTTAAATTTAGAGTATGTTTATTGACATATACGAAATGTGTAACTATGCGCAAAGTTTCTAGGCTTTCTGTTATGAAGTAATGAAGTGAAAGTCATTAACAAAAGTGTATAATTTTGAAACATTGACTAGTTTATTTCGCTTAAAAATTCAATGTTTAAATACACATTTTTAATAAAAACTTCCTTTCACAGCAGAATTTTCTGAAAATTCATTTTGCATCATATTTCAGTACATCTTATGCAATCTCTGTATGTAAAACGTGAAAATAAAATAAATTTTAAATCCTCAGTGTAACCTTCTCCTTGAAATGTAATTTGAAATATTGGCTTTTTCAAAATAGTACGTATGAATAGTACTATTAATGAGTTCTGAAAGTTCTTACTATTTTGTCATTAATTATGGTGATTATATAGTTTTTGGACAAACTATACAGAAGTATTTCTCTATTTGTTTAAGATTTTTAGGCTCAGCTTTTGAATTTGCCAACCTTTGATTATGTGAAATATTTGGTAGGCGTTACTTACGTCATTAAAGCAGTCTCCAGCAAGGGTAACGTAAGGATATGTGTTTCACTGGCAAACTTACTAGAAAATGTCTATCGATTACACGCATGGATAAATCCTCATCGATGGCACATACCAATGCTGCTACGTGGTTTAGGTTTTAATGCGAGAAACGAATGAATCTTATTAAAAATGTTTTTATTTACTTACCCTGAATTCCTTCATTTTGCTTTTATCGTCATCATCGTACTAGAATAAAGAAAAACGGTCACTAAGAAGGAATTTATTATTATAATAGTTTTTTTGAAATAGTAAAAAATAAACTGAAAAACATTAATGCTTCTATCATGGAAATCTGAAATATTCCTTATAAACATAAAGTTTTTTTTTTCTTTTACACAGAAACACTAAATAAACATGCTCTTCAGAAAGTAAATAAATAAATAAATCGGTCGTGTAATTGAACGTACACAGGAATAAGACCGCACGTACATTTCGAATAATACAAAAAGTTCAATTATCTGCTACTGCAAAATAGACATTACACAGGCAGCATACTGGAAACTGAGGTCGCGATTGAAGCAGAGTAAACACTTTGTGCCATCAAATACGTACATACAGTCTTATTTCTGTGTAAGCCAGTAAGCGTGTTTGTGCAATGAACACAATACAGATAGGACTTAGTTAACCTACATCTGTTGAGAAGGTTCTAAGACTCTAAAGAAATTTTTGCTCATCGTTGAACCATTTGGTGGAGCCATAAAAGCAAGCTCACCAGTCATTAATTCATTTGATTTTTCAAGACTTCTGTAAACGGTGAAATTTCCTTCATAGTTCAGCATTTTCCCATCCCATGACAATATCTTCCTGCATCAACAATTGGTTCTTTTTATTTTTCAAGTCTACTCTAAATGGTGAAAATTTGCTTCATGGTTGAACATTTCACCATCACAGGCAGACCCGGACTGGCCAGGTCTGCTGGTTGGCGATTGCCGAGGGCCCCCGTCTCAAGGGGGCCCCAAAGAGCCCCCTCCAAAATGGATATACTATTTTATAATTAGAGTAATTTGATATATATATATATATAAGAGTAATTTCATTATTTATGTCCCAGCAATCTTGCGTCTTTACGCTGTGGTGCAGCAGTGGACCCCAGGAACCAGTTACGGGCCCCCAAAAGCTCTAAAATAGTTAAATGTGGATTTTAGGCAAGTAAGGTTAAATTCAAAATATTGCATATTCTAACATTCTATTCCTTCTAAATTGATCTGTAAGGGGCCCCTTTACAATCTCTAGCCGAGGGCCCCCAATGGAGCCAGTTCGGGCCTGATCTTATCAGGGCAATATCTTAATGTATCCACTGTTAATTTATTTGATTTTTCAAGACCAAAGTGAATGATGAAATTTCCCTCATGGTACAACATTTAGCCATCACATGGCAGTATCTTTCCTGCTGCTACAAAAAAGAATGGAACAACGACATCGGTGGTTATGCTCCATAAGAAAAGTTTTATTTTTTAATGACATGTGAACTAGATGGATAAACTAGGTCCAATACCGTGGCCACATATATCTACAGACACAGCACCTTTAGACTTCTTCTGGGAAGGCAAATGAAAAATATTGTTTGTCAATCTTCAGTTCGTGACACTGAAGATCTGAAAACTCAGGGAAGGTTTTTGAGACGCATTATTTGTATTGTGAAGCCCAGTAGTGTAACGGTTAGCGCATTGTGCTATAGGTTTGGGGTTCGATACCGGGCTGAGTACGGTTAACTCAGCCGTTCATCCCTTGAGTGGGTTGATAAAATGAGGACCAAGCTTGTTCGGGAGTTAAACAATGAGGGCGTCAGGCCGACCACTTGACCAAGGCATATGATTCCACATTTCAGAGTCCATGGTCGTAAGGACATGGTTAGGCAACGTAGGCCTTTGCTCCGTGTAGGGGCTGTCGCGCCAATGTTTAACTTTATATGTATTATAAGACGTAATATATCAATTATTATTATTAATATTGTTTTTATTTTTATATTTAACCACTCGCACAGTGTAGTCCCTGAGAAGTGAAAAATATTCTAATTAAACATGAATCTATAACTGTGGTGAAAAATATTAATATTTTTTGAATTAAAAATGTACTTACATTCTTCTTCATTTCATGCTTTTCCATACAGTCATAGAACTACAAAGGACAAAAAATAATTTTTAAGTCTCTAAGTAACTTTTTGATTAAAAACAATAGTTAAAAGAATATTCCTGGAAATACTAGTTTTGGTTCAATTATTGAAAAACTAATGAAGAATTCGAGTGCAAATAACATTTCCAACAATGATCTCGAGAAAAATTAGAAAAATTTCTAAAATTCTTCTTTTTTATAACATAAGATTAAATTGAAATTTTATTAATAATATGTCGTCTGAATACATCCCTTATTCTCAGATAAATAATTTATAATAGTAAAAAAGAGGGGTTGACACTGGAATAATTTTTTCTATTTCGTGTAAGAATATTAGTTTCCATATACAGTAAAACGCAGTTTATAGGCCTCTCAAGGAAACTATTTTCACATTCATACATCGTTTTTGTGAAGTCCCAATTCATTCCTGTTAATTTTAATAGAAAAATTCTTCGTCTATAAGACGCATCCTGTCGGTTATACGTCGAGATTCTTCTTGGAAAATGTTCTGCGTCAGTCATTATTTTCCTATGTAGGAAGAAACTTTTCCCAAATAGAAGATAATAAGGATTTAGAGAGGGTTGCGCCTTTAAGCACCTTCCTTTAAAGGCACGATCAAGAATATTGAAAAGCTTAGAACTTATTTTGTTTGTCAGAATACGAGTGAAAAAATATTTTATGAACTTAGTTCAGCACCTAATGTTATAATTAATAATCAAAGATAATTAGCACATCAGACGACTTTAAAAGATAATTTATTAATTTCAATGCCTGTATGAGGATAAATCACATTTTGATTAAAATGCACTGTATATTACAATAATAGTAAAGGTCTGTAATGTTTAATATAAAGTACAATAAAGGCTTTTTTTTACTTTTAAGATAAATGTTTTATTTTAAAATTCAGATTGATTTCAGTGTAAAAACTATCATTTGTTTGTTAATGCTTCATTTATACGTCGTTTTGATCGGTCCCAAGACGTATAAACGTTGATTCACTGCATTAAGGCCAGCGTCCATTTCCGTCCGTTTCCGGACGCAGCGGGGTTCTTTTTCATGGTCAAGGCATTGTGAAAGGGGGGATACAGTGCAGGGGGCGAAGAATTTATTGCCTTTTAATGACCCATCGGGATTCGCCGCCGAAGGATAACGCGTGAAACCACAAAGCACGCAATGGGGGAACTTTTCTCCGCAATCCGTCTTCCAGATACTGAAATATACTAGCGTACTGAAACGCACGTAAATGGACGCTAGCCTTTATACTGAAACGATAAAAAGAACTTTTAGGAGTTAAGAAAGAAATTTAAAAACCTAAATAAGTAGTTGAGACTGAAATGACAAAATAAACTAATGCAGCTAGTACAATATCTTAGGTAAATCAATACCTTAGCAAAATAGGGATCCAGCTATGACAACCCTTTGACACTAGCTAAGTTCAAATGCAGATGTATAAAACAGAGTACTGCTAGATTTACTAGAAACGAAATTCTTGCGTGATAACGAATGCAAGAAAAAGGTAATATATTAATAAATTTCTCTAACGTTTGACATATAATTGTCTAAATGTAACAGTAATCAAGGCTAAAGTCATAAGCTGAAGAACTATGAAAATTCGAAAATTTCAACTGTAATAAGAACGATAATTGAGAGATAATTTAATTAAGTCACGAGAAAAATCTGAAAAATTACTAAAAACAATAAAAACAGCTGGTGTTAAGATCAAAATGAGAATAAAAATATCTTTTTAGAAAGACACGTAAATTAAAAATAGTTAGTATATGAGTTTCGGTTCTTACAAAAGGTTCATCTTTCACTAGGATAATGAAGGGGAGGAGGGGCTTTTGAATCACACGAAACGTACGTCCTTCCTATTTTTATATAAATTGTTTCTAACACTTTTTTTCATAGAGCTCTGAAATCTATATTTTTACTGAACTTAAAAAAAAAATCTAAGTTTAAAATATCAAAAATTTATTCGTATCACAGCATGTATCTTATAAACTAGATTAAAACTATATGAATCCCACATCAAAATAGACTCGTCAAACGCATCCTATTAGACATCACTTTCGATGAAAGTTTGTCCAGTTAGAAAGTCTGTCAAATTATAGTCCACGCGTCAGGGCCAAAATTGGCGCATTTTCATTTTCGGTTGCAGTTACCTGCGTAAACTTAAACATATGATCCTAAAACTGAGCCCGAGCTGGGTGTTAAGCAGTGACTAATAGATGCATTTATACACTGTTGCCCAAAGTCGGCAATTATCTAGAAGTAGAGAGTATGCATCATATGCAGAGGGTGGACAGCGAGGTCACCAGACCTCAATCCCATTGACCATTTTTGGTTGCAGTTACCTGCGTAAACTTTAACATATGATCCCAAAACTGAACCCGATCTGGGTGTGAAGCAGTGGCTAATCGATGCATTTATGCACTGTTGTCCAAAAGTAAAGTTGCAAAGTCGGCAATTATCTAGAAGTAGAGAGTATACATCATATGCAGAAGGTGGACAGCGAGGTCATCAGACCTCAATCCCATAGACCACTTGCGGAATGCTCTAGAAAGAACTAATACACGCTGGCGATCTTCTAAAGACCCTTCAGGCGTTAGATTGACACTTTTGGAATAATGGGAATTACTGCCACAATCATTGATCAGTATTCTCATTAACAGTATGTGAAAATTTGATATTGCACTTCTATAGCTGAGCTACGACTATAGAGCTACGACTAAGCTACAGAAATAAAGAGCTACGACTTAGCTAAGGCTGCTCCCATTTGAATATTAATCTACATTAAACTCTGCAAATATTTTTGTTACCCTTTCCTACCTTACAGCAAGAGGTATTAGTATACCAAATTTCCGAAACCCATTTTTGTCGAAAAAGCTCATATTTTTTTATGTTTGGATACCAGGATATTTGTCATACAGAAAGATTTACTAAGTAAGTTTCTCATACAGTAGCTAAACCTCCCGCAAAAGAATGTGTAAGGTACAGTGAAAATTTTTGTTTTCATTAATATTCTGAAATTAATTACAGAAATGCTATGTGTTATTAAAAAACACAAACATTTAGGATGTTCAAGATTCTACAACATTTCAAATTAATCGCTGCAAGACAAACCAACTCACTCGTTCTCTTTCTTGATTCTCGTTGCTGCAGAAATAAGGCCATCGATCACGTATGGTTTCAAGTCCAGGCATGACTTCGTCTCTGCAATCCTCAATGATCTTCTCACTCTGCAAATGTACAGTTAAGAACGTTTTAAAGGATGTTATTTTCACACAATCGCAATCTAGTTTTGTTTTTCAGAACATATTTTAAATCATTTTCTGAAAAAAAAAAAAAATACGAACAAATGAGCTTGAAAAAAATTGTGTTGCCCTGTTTAGAAATTAAAAAAAATGATTTCATGTTTTTTTGTTGTTGTTATTGCTGTTTTTTCCTGTTTCCTTTTATTCACTTTTCTATTTTGTGCATTTTTTTTCTTCCTTTTTATTTATTTATCTATTTCTATATTTATTTTATTTTTTTAACCATATTTTATTTTTATCTACCCTCTTCCCCCCCATTCCCTTCTTCTCGCTGGTTTCTTGCTTTTTCCCCCTCTTCCGATCGGCAACTCGTTCTTCGTTTTTGTTTTCTGTTTACTTTTTTCAGCTCTCGCAAAACACGTGCAATAGTTTGATAAACATCTTTTATGTGTGTTATTTTACGAAGTTTTATTTACTTTAAGCAATTGAACTGTCCAATAAAAAAAGTACTTTCTGAAACAGCCGGAAGTGTGCAAGTGAGTAGTACTAGATCTTATTTTAACGAAAGAAATGAGATTATCTGGCTTCATGAAAACTTTAAAGTGGAAAAATACCACTACGACTAAAACTCTTAGTTGAATTAACATTTAGATTCCCTTAGATTACGTCATTTCAAAAACATTGTTAAAAATCATGTCTCTTACACTCAATGAAATTCAAATTTTTAATTTGTAGTTACAACTTCAGTATAATGCTATTGAAAAAGGAGATAGACACAATATGTTATTTGGTTTTTTTCAAAATTAAATATAGCTGAAATAGCGTCCAAAATATATACACAACATTTGACTTTCTCAAAATCCCGTGTGCTGCTACACAAATTTTAAAAACAAACCGTCGTAAAGTTATAAAAAATAATTTCTATTAAAGGGAAATTTAATTAAACATTTAGTTTTTGGCTTTTTTAAACACTATAAATAGTTAGATTTATGCTGAAACTTTTTATCTGTTGCTTCATATTATAATTTCTCATCGAGAATTTTTTTATGATGCCAAATGTTTATTCCAACACATGACTCTTCCTTATTAAATTTCCTTATGCTTCCATTGGTTTCTTCTATGGCTGTCAAATGTATTTGAATGGTTCCTTTTTGTAAGAAAATATTTTGATTAAAATATTAAGGTGAATACATTTATTTAATGTTTAATACGTAACCTACCTTCTTTATGTTAAATTGTTATGTAACCAAGATGAAAGTTAAATGCCTTTTTTAAAGCCTTATGGAGCTTGATGGTAAGATAAAAACTATGCCTAAATTCGTACAATAAACTTAAAGGTTTTGTTTACTCCTGACTATTTTTGAGTATGTTTAACTTTCATATTGGGATAGTTAAGGCATACTGAAAATTTAGTAACTAGGAGAACAATAAATTTATATTTATACAATAATAATTTTCCTTATTTTCTTATCAAAGAAAAATTTATTGTCTGGGCTGAACATAAGTACCAGAGCAGAGATATATTAATAAATAATTTGAAGAAATGAGTATTTATTTAAATATCATGGATCATTGATACTTGTTACCTACCAGATTGTCACCATAGGCTCTAAATGATTGTTTTATCAGGTTGTAACGAAAGTTTTCCGCCATATCTGTCTGAAAAAACTAACTTCTAACTCCTTAGATACCTGTTTTTGAACTTTCGGTACCAAACCTGTACCGTGTCACATGATACAACAATAGTACTTAAAGCTGTACTCATAATTCGTTGATATTCTGTAGCTGACTTTTTGCAACACAACTGCAAATAAATGATGGTTCTAATCCTCTAGAGTGATAGTTCCATTTGAGACACCTTGTTCTTAATGATAACTATATTTTTTACAGATTTCACAACACAGTGTCATAAAGCAAGTCTCTTTCTTTCAAATGCGAAAAATCATTTGACAAAATATGAGCAAATACGCCAACGCGAACTGTGTGCTTCCGATGTTTGCGGTGGCGGGAAACTTTCGTTACAACCTAATATTTTATTTTTATTTATTGTAATGTCTGGTAACTGAGTCGACATTTTTCATCTTTCTATTCAGCGAAAAAATAAACTTTGTTACAACGAGAAAAGTTTATGAATTTTGATACATTTGATTACAAGAACTAGTTACGTATCTAATAATTAGCGCAAGTTGAAAAAAAAGAACTTTTTTAACCTACATAGATAAAGGGATTTTGCAGCATTTTTTGAGAATGATCCACGTACAAAGCATTACCTTTCATTTCTCAGATCTCTCAGAAATCTTAATAATTTTCACATGTTTCTGTCACGGTTTACAATCGATCTTTTGCCCAATGATTTGAAAAGTTTGTTAGATTTTTGTCGAATTGGATTACTGAGTACATCATATAATCCAAGTCCTGCTTTGCGTGACCAAGCGCAAACAACGGTATCAATCTTACAAAAAAATTCTTACCAATGGACTCTACAACTGTTTCAGTTCTCAACAGTTTTATGCTTTGAAGAATAAACACTGATTTCAGACTTACAATATTCACATAAATAACAAAAAAACACTCAAAATTACTGATGTTTAGAACATAAAATAATAAAAAATTTCATAAAATAACATTAAATCATTGGACAAAAGGCAATAAGGCTTCAGGTGAACGGTTGCCACCGACGAAGATGAAAAATTTCTTGATCAAATCATCTGTATGGGCCGTTCACGTAGCTTTTATGGTGTTATTTTATACAGTTTTTATTATTTTATTCACATAAATATTAAAAATTTTCAACAACACAACTTTATTCAACTTAATGTGCTTTCATTAGGTATTTTCTATTAGCATTTTATTTACATCCGAAAGTTTCTCTTATATTTATGTTCTCATACTAGTGTTACACTAGGCTCACACTATCCTTAAGAGGTTAAATGGTTCTAACGCTGAAAAAGTGCAGCCGTTGCCATAGTTCGAGTAACTACCAGGAAGATAGAGGTCGATCGAATCGCCAATCGCATGCCACGAAGATGAAAAACTTCTTTTGCACAGTTGGCTATGCTGCCACCCATTGACGATTCGAACGACAGCCATTTGCAGGTAGTTACATCGATCTATGACAACGGCTGTACTTTTTCAGCGTTCGGGAGTATATCTATTTGTTCTTCTATACCCTGTGGTTGAACTGGGACGATTCAAAGGTGTAAGCCATAAAACCTTTTTTCCCCACAATACTTTGATTCAAAAGAGAAACGTATGTTTATGTTATTCTCCTGTCAGAGAAGTTCGTACCTAATTTTAGTTATTCAGATTTCTAGAAAAACTACGTCAAAAGTATGATTTATTCCGAGTTTTAATTTTGAACAAAGCACAGAAATTTCTAAGCACTAGCATTTCTAAAATTAGAAATTCTTCATTTTTTTACAATACTTTTAATAACATTTCTGCTTGTTCATATAATTTTTATAACTTTTTTTGCTTGCTCATTATTTAGTCTGTTTTTACTAGCTGACAGAAAGACAAAAAAAAAAAACAATACAGTCTTAGTCATTTCTCAAATTGTCAAGTAACAAACCGTGCAATTCAATAGTTGTTAAATGTAAAGCTCATTGTTTAATAAGAGTTAAAGTGTTTTTACCTTTTCCGGTTTCATTTCTTTACATTTGACCATTTCTTCTTGAACAATCGGGTCTTCATCTAAAAGTTTAAAAAAATGAAATAGTAATGAGTAAACGTTCTGAAATGTATTTTTAAAAGTTTTATTAGAAAAAATGGAAAATTAGGTGATTTTTTTCAGATGAAATTGTTTAATGTAATGTGAATACACATTATCGGAATACACGCACACGCTTACCAACATTTGTACAATAAAGATACTATCAATATGTTACATAAACAATATCAAATTTTTTAAAAATTGATAATTTAACAACCTTTACTCAAAAAAATTAGATAATTTATTAAAAATATCAAACCATGTAGCATTAATTACACTGTTTTTTATGTGCTGCATCTTTTAAATTTTAACCAGCAAATAATTTTTAAATTTTAGGAATTGAAATATACACAATAATCATTTCAAGAAAATAAAAATCAATTAACTATTAAAAAAGTGAGGCATTGCAATAGATTACTGAGGTACTATTTAAGTAAATATTCATTATTATATTTAATGGATGTATTTCTTTAGAAATCAGCTTTTATGAAGGGTTAACAGATTGTTTGATTTGAAGCAAGCATCCCCAAGGTTATTGTGATTGTTACTGATTTTGTTGAAAGAGGTTTTTGAGCTTTCTCAGAAACTGGAATACATTTCGCCTACAGAAAGTAATTATTTTATTGGAGGGGGGGGGGGGCTCGATTTATATTTTTAGAAATATGATATAAGAGAAGCTTAAAAATGCTTTAAGCTTATGCTGTATCTTGGTCCTTGTAACTAGTTTATTGCATTTTAATTGCATGTAAAACAGTATTCACATAATGTTTTCTAAAACTACTACATTAGTAATATTTTCTAAATTCATCATTTGTTATCATCTGTGACGGGTACATCAACACAAGCTGTGGCGGCTGGTACTTAGGTGACAGTGAAACTGCATCACCCTCTTACGTTTTTCACAAGTCCCTTTTATGTTCTCGATAATGAAAATTGTACCCGCTTTTAAAGGTGGAAATTACGTTAAACTGAAAAAAAAAATAACGAACTGCACAGTAATAAAGTGAAAATATTGCTGTGTCGTTAAAGTTAATTACGCACTATAAAAACATTAATAGCATTCACATTCTGGAAAATAAATTTCTTGTGTTAGTATTTTTTCCACTGTCGTTTACGTGCTTGACGTATTGCAGAAGCAGCTTCACAGGATATTAAAAGGATTTAAAATTCAAATTTTGTGAAATTTTACCTGTACGAAAATTAAAAATTTACAAATTTTGCTCGTCTTAAAAGCAGGTATTTTGTAAAATTTCGTACTTACAATAAAATACTCGTGCAGATGTAAAGAGTGCATATTGGACTTTCATGCATTTGTACCTAAAAAAATCAAGCATTTCTGAGCTTCTACACATTTTGAATTACTATGCATGTCCTTGTGCGGATTAAAAGCTCTAAACATAAACTTTCATAGAAAACAAATTATTCATTTAAACAATAATATCTTAGTGGACTTATGAAAAAATAATACTTTTCACATATAAATTTGTGTAAATTAGAAATTATTATTTTTATATATCATAACGCTACTGGACTTTTTATGACTCACAGGTTTTTCTTTATGTTCGCAAATACGTAAATGCAAAACTCAAAAGTGCACCATTTAATGTAAAATGTGTAATCTTGATTTCATTTAATTATCTTATGTAATTTTCTTTATATTTATATGATGATGCTTTTAAACAGCATTAAAATAACAGGCTAATTTTATGAGCAGCACCCCTAAAAACTGAAGCTACGATCTGCCACTGATCGCAATAATAGATTTTCCAGGTAGATGTAAATATTTTCTTGTTTCGCTCCCTCTTATGTAAACCGTTGATTGTACGAGTGACAATCAACGATCTCTCAACATAATTAATAAAAAAGTAACACAAATTAGATTATGAATAAATATTAGAACATATTAGAATATTCAAGTTCATTACTTACGGCAAAACATGCATTCCCAGAATTTCATAACTTTAGGTTTATCTTCAAATGAAAATTCTTTATGGGCAAATGAAATACCCAACAGAGTTAAAGTTACAACAGCAAGGGCGATTACTTTCATATTTCTGCTTTACGAAATCTCAATGTTTGCTGTTCTTTAGAGACGCTGTGAAAGAATAGAAGCTCGTTGAACAATATAAGTAAGCTGAAGCGTTGAAAATATAAAAATAAAAAAGGAAAAATAAGTCTGTGTTCATTGGGTTTTACTAGTAAAAATTTGAATAAAACCATTAGCATTTTTTTTTGTATATACGCATGGGATATAATGCTACTATATGTTCAAGCAAATCAGTGCCGCGTAAAATTTTCTCAATTTGTGAAGAAGAGAAACATACCTGATATTTCGTGCAAAGAGCTAGTTTCTTCTCCGCATTGAATAACAATGATAATGTTTTGCCTTTTATGAAGGTTGTTCGCAGACTTAATGTGATGCAGTGTTTATTTTACATTCTTTTGTAGCATCGAGGAAGAAATTGCAGGAGATATGGTTGAATGAATAGTTGGTCAGTTGATTATATAAAGAACATTTATAGTACATTCCAATAAAAATTGGAAAGGGTTTACGATTTCGGTTTGTCTGTCTTCGAATATCTATAAATATGCGTCGACTGTGCTACGAAATTTATATAATTTACTGTTGCGTACTAAACGTTGTTCTCTATTGAAAAAGGTGTATTTATCATTAACAATTAATTGCTCTTTTATAGGGGCTCACAGAAGACTTTCAATACATTAAGCTATATAAGGCACTTTAATTTATAGACACAATTATAGCAAACAAAGTAAAATCACTACAGTTTATTCAAGGTTATAAAAAAAATGCTCTCCGTCGAAAACAGTTTATGCAACATCTGTAGCACATTCACTGGGGAAAACAAAGCTCCCATTGATTTAGGCTCCGATAAAGAGTTTGTTATTAGAAAAACTGCAGAAGTTGATAGGGATACTTCTAAATTATAGACATCAGTTGTACTCTTGCTTAAAAAGATATCGTTGCTGATCTATTTGGTATTCCCATTGAAAAAGTATCCACTTTGCGACAAATAACTAAAACTAACTTTCTAACTGCGACAACTTGCAAGATCTAGGTTCAGTTTTATTCACAAATCAACACCACATATTCTTTTGGTAAGATTTACTCAGCTTTACTCATAGGATATCGGTAACGGAAACTACTTTTTCTTAAAAAAAATGGCGTTAGTTTAAAAGTTAAAATCCTTATTCTGGCTTCCCACAGGTGACCGTTTTTCGAAAAACATCATCATTTAAAATTATTTGTGAGACTTAATTAAGTTGTGTGCCTTTTTAATAAGATGGATTGGACTAAAAGACGATGCTATCATGGTATATTTGTTTCGCCCGTGTATACGTTTGGAGTGACTGTACTGTACAGTGTGAGTTGAACACTTACGGTTTCTCCTTTATTAATAAACGAAGTGCAAAGTACGAGACTAGAAAATAAGAAAATAAGATTATTTTATTTTTTTTAAACACAAAGTAATTTTGGGAGTTAGG
The DNA here is from genome assembly GCA_038373885.1 of Cheiracanthium punctorium. Lineage (NCBI taxonomy): Eukaryota > Metazoa > Arthropoda > Arachnida > Araneae > Cheiracanthiidae > Cheiracanthium > Cheiracanthium punctorium. Next base: position 134,085 of record JAWZYV010000542.1, read on the forward strand.
TATATTCATGGTATGCACTCATAATATCACAGATACACGCATCAATAAGAAGTTGTTTTTCGCTATAAGATCGTTTTAGTGAGATTCACAAAACTTCTCTTTTATCTTCATTAGACATTTCTGAAAAAGAAGAAAGAAAAAGCATTATTTTTTTGGTTTTTTAGGTTTCAAGTTACTCAAAAAATTCAACTTAAATCATAAATGATTTATGCGAAACCAATTTCTCCCTTAATGTTAGCTGTATGGAAAATTTTGCAATTTATGATAACATTGGACAAAATTTTGACCAGTTCATTACTTTTACAGTTTCGATGATTTGAAATTTTAACTTTTGCTCTCTAAATGTAGCGAGGTGTTAAAACAAATTAATAAATTAGAAAAAAATTATGAAGAATTACGGCTGGAATAATGTCAGTACTGTATGCAATTATTATATAATCTTATAATCAAAACGCTTAATTATTATATAATTTTATAACCAAAAAATGCCCCGCTGAAGTTTATAACCCCTCATCTAAAACAAAGAAAAAGTATGATCTGGCCTTTGCTAGTTTTTAAAAATTAAATTTGGACATATCTTGATTTGATCCATCCTAATTTAAACAATTGCTAAAAATTGTGGAATAATGTTTCATAAACAAAATAAATCCGTAACTATTGAACAAATTTCCAATAAGAAACGGAAGAATTAAAAATTTAACTTAAATAAAATCCATATTTAGGATGTTTGCTTAACACGCTGTTAATTTCAGAAATTTTTTCCCTTCTAGAAAATGTCATAATTTAAAATTGAAAGACATCAAAATCAAAACCAAATGCACACTGTCTGCAATGTAGGGTAAGGTGGCCCAAAATGATGCCCTTAAGGTTATAAGTTGTATAATATAACATAAATGTTTAAATAAAGCTTTGAGTCTTTGCCACCATATTTTACACTATATTTTGGATCATAGACATATTTTAATAATATTTTAAAAGCACAATGAGTAATGAAAAAAATATAGAATTTTTAGAAATTTCTAAAGGATCATTTTACCCTCAACCCAAGGGCAAAATGATCCTTCATTTAAAAATAATTTAAAATTGTTTTTCATCTGCAAAACAAAAGATATAAATGTTATTATGACTATACATAATGGAATAAAATAAATTTTACAATCAAATAGTATGAATGATTTATTTTATGAAAATTTTAATATAAAAAAGTGTCACAAACAATAAAATGGCGTATTCTAAAATTATAATTAAAAAATTATGGTCTACAATAAACGCAGAAATAAATTAAATAATGTAATGAGGAGTCACGCGTTTTGAGAACGGTTGAATTGCTGCCGTGACACCTAGGACCTGATACTGGAGTTTCTTTAGTTGAGCGGTCATTTTACCAAGCATTTTGGCTTGCCACATTAGTTCAAATAACTGGAATACGCAGAGAAACATAATAAACTTAGCAAATGTAATTAACATCTAAAAACATAACCTATTCAGTAAACCAAGTCATATTTCCTCTCGTAAAAAACTGTATGCATGCAAAAACTGCCTGCATGGAATAAAACATATGTGTTCTCTTGTCCTTGTGTTGCTTTGTCCTCTAGGATCATTTTGGGCCACCTTCCCCAATATTATTAAAGAATAATTGTTTGGTTTGTTTTATGAATTGTGCAATTTTTAAGCTTTTAAATAATTTTAAATGTTTATTTGAAAGAATATTGTAGTTGTGAAAAATGCATTAGGTTATCTTACCTTGTAGTCCTTGTTTTTGTTCTTATCATCATCGTCATACTGAAAAACAAAAGAAAAGTTTAACTGTTCTTAAATTTGTCAACGTCCTATTACAGTATTTTTGAATCGTTTTAAAACACTAAGTTTCTGATTAATGTAAACAAAAAAAAACTTTTATTTGACATATAGCTTTCAAAAATATCTTATCGAACAAATTTATTAGAAAGCAAATTTAAACTAATGTAACGAACCGCAAAAAAGGTAGGACTCATCGGAACAAGCAATTTTATTTTGTAGAAAAGGTGTTTCTAAACACCCGTCTCGACGCATCAGTTTATAGCAACTTTAAAGAAATGATGAAATGACAGACAGACTTCCGAGCACAGTTTTCAAAAATCTAATGATTTATCAACGATCAATTATAAAAATCGAACATTAGAAGTTATTGAATTAGTGTTGAATATAAACCCATTCATAGTAAATCATAGCAAATTTCATCAGTACTTCAGTACTTTCTTAAAAAGATTATTAATGACTTGGAAGCGTCACAAAAAGTTGCAATTACGATCATATTCTCGCCGTGTTCTATCACCTCTTAAATTTGCGTAATTAATTTTGAATCATCTTGTATACATAAAGAGTTCCAGAAATAGAGGTGTAAAACTCAAAGGGAAGTGAGATACATGAAAAGGATTCAAAATACGTAAAAAAAGGCTCAAAACCATTGTTTTTATGCTAGATTTGAAAAAAAAAACTTGTTAAAAGTGGTTGAGTCGTTAGTGAAATTTCCTTCCATGTTTTTCTAAAATCTATTTATATATTGGGTAAAAATATTGAACTAAAATGGATAATTACTGATACAATTGGATTGTATTTCCTTTTCACGAGTGTAGTTATTGTTTTAAAAAATGCTACAAAACTTAATAAGAAATTTTACCTTGCAATTTAACATATTTTTTCAAGTGAATGTTTACCGATTTTAAAAACAACTTTTTTGACCCAAAATTTTCATGGAATTCTCGACGCTCTTCATGTGCCTTATCGTACCTTAATATATGTACCGCGATTTATCAGACACCCTGTATATATTATATATACGTACTGGATCTAAAAAAAAGTGCTTCAGAACGTTTTTAATAGCGCAATGGAGTAAAGTTACGCGTGCCCAAAGTTTAATAAGCGTTATGTAGATCAAAATAAGCTTAATGGTTGATAATAAGTGAAAAAGAATAAATTATGGTGACGCTATGCTGCTAAAGCATGCTGAATCATTTACCTTTTCATTACAAAACTATAAAGTTTCATATCACTTTTTAACTCACTCATTGACTTATTACATGCTTGATCGGAAACTGACATAATGTCAGGGTTTTATCAATCACATCCATCAACAATTACAACATCCAATGAATAATAAATCACATGTATGGTTTGATCTATTACATGGATTTACTTAATCTATTTATAAAAAAAAGCTTCCTCTTAAAATTTAGTAAACAAACTTTATTTTGTTTAAAAGATTAATTTGTAATTTTTCACCTATATTTTTAAATCAAAAGATGGTGATGCAATGATCTGTTTATCATGTGACTTTTGAGAGTAAACTTAACCTACGAAAAATAGGTCAGATTACCTATATTTTAAAAGGAAATTCTTGCTGTAATTTTCATTCAATATTATCAACAGTAAAATGTTATATTTCGGCAGTTAACCAAAACTTCTCAATACAAAAATCAGTTCTCGCAATAAATTTTTATTTTACACCCTTTTCATGGAAAATTTTATTTTTCCATTATTTTTCCATGAATTTACTGGAAATGTATCACGAAACTGAAATCGCTTTGGGAAAATATTATTACTCTCCTCACATAGTGAAATTCCTGTTATTCGTTATTATCTCTGTATAAGCTTTTGAATAAATACTAATTATAGGAAGACATTTTATTAAATTTTACTTACAGCCTTTTTGCCTTCGTGATTTTCCAAGCAGTCGTACAGCTATAATATATGAAAAAAATTAATAAAAAGCACGTTATTTTCATTAATTAGTTTTCCAGTTTTCAAAATTGGCAACAATACAGTACAGAAACAATTAAAAATAGTTTATGATGAACATTCCGTATCACAAAATATTTTGATACGTACAGATTGAAGCGAAAATTCGAATGCAAGTGAATTTTCTTTTCAAACTGCCGTCGAAAATTCGACGGCAGTTTGAAAAAAAAAAACCATGCAATTTTGGTGCATAGCTACAAATAAACTAGTTATGTCAGTAGCTTGAAAGTTTTTATGGTGTCTGCTAACAATCTGCACTATAGACTGTGATGAATGATAATCTGTATCTGGTTACGAAACTTTCAGAAAAAAATTCTTAAAAATTGAAAATTTAGCAACATTTTGCTCTGCGATTCCACATTTAAGAGCTTTTCTGGAAGTTTCATGAAAGACACAATTTTTCGTTTATTTCAGTGTGTAGTACAGCTTATAAAGAATCATTCTGAATATAGATTAAAACATATGATGACAATGCATACATCCATCACAAAAATTCTTCAAGAAAAAAATATACAAAAAGAGGAGAGTATGACTTTTCAGGGAATAAGTATGAAACCCTATTGTTAAAAAGAATTAATTTATACTGAAGACTAACTACTCACCCTACATTAGTTAAAAATGCGATGAAGAATGTAGTTTAAAATATCGATTAGGTGTCCATTAGGATGAGCCTATTTTTTTAAAATCATTCTCTAATAGTGCGGAAAAAGTTCTCTCTGCGTTCAATAAAGACGGTGTAAAATGTTATTGCGATTAGATAATATCTTTTGCCCCGCACTGGACTCGAATTTTTGGAATTTAGATAAGCTTTTTACTCGGCGTAAAAGACATAATTATTTTTCCTATGCTTATTATAATACTTCTGGACATTAGCCAACTGGGTTTCATAATATATACCTAAACTATTTTTAAGATCAAGTAATATCTTCTGCTTTCGCATTGCACTTCAAATTTTGCAGTTCTCGATGAAAAATGCACTTCTTCATGTAATGCCATATTGGCGCTTTGTGACCAGTACAGAAGGTAAAAAGGGAATAGTTTAGTTCCTCCAACTGCTGATCGCTGTGGGAAGTTCTTTCTTAGTACTACTAAGTCACATTGGGCAACTGAGATTATGCATATATGTACTGTTTATCACGTGTGCTTTTGAGTCTATGTGCATGGAGCACTAGAACCAATTCAATCATGCCGTAGAAATTTGAAAAGGTCACAAATAACCGTATAGTTACCAAAAAAGCTTTTCAACTGGTAATAAAGCATTTCACCAAGTAGCATGCACAAAGCAACGAATTTCTTCGAGCTTAACCGAATATTTGAAGGGATTTGAAGAAATATTTATAAACAGTTAACAATTGACTGCGACGTCATATCTGTTAATACCTCATGGAAATGTGGTATAGTTCAGAATTTGGAAAAAAGAAACTTAGGTAGGCTTTTACAATGGACTGTATTTCTCCTTCATTTTAAGAAACAAAATGTGTGTCATCTTCGATCGACAAACGGAGAAAGAACACATTGATACAGTACTGGAAATTAATGTTGTTGGGTACCACTTTCGAAGTTACTAAAGACAAGTTAGTAACAACTGGTAAGATAAATTTAAGGGGACGGTGGACGTTATAAGTTTTTTTTTTAATTTTTGACCAAAAATTATGAAATTTTGTATATATATGCCTTTGTATATATTTTCACACACATAGAAGTATAAAAAAATTAAATACTTAGAAAAAAGCTAAAAAAAAATTACTTTTTTGGAAATTTAAATTTAAAAAAAATGAATTTCTAAAAAATGTCTCTTGCGCACCAATTTTTATGTTTTTCCTTCAATTTTACCTTGTTATTATTCAAAAATATATTCCGAACAAATTTTCTTGTTAATTGTTTCGGATTAGAGATTCAAAAATAAGTAAAATTTTAGGAAGAATTTTTATACGTTAACACTGAATTTTCAGAAAATTTTCACCTTTTTATAAATTTATATTGACTTTTTATAATCTTAATAACCACCAAAATTAAAACGAATAAGAAAATTTATAGTTATATGTATCTTGAGTCTCTGTAATGAATTTTATAAGAATTCTTCAAAAATTATGTCGGAAGGGACATTTTAAAGACACAGAACTATGAAAAATATTTATTTTGCACTAGACATTTTTTCGGACTTTTAAAGGGCCATTTATGAGATGCTTGCATTTTTTAAACGCTTATAACTTTTTTACTAATTAAGTTAGAGACATGCGGTTTTTCGTCTTTCGTCTCAGATACGGTAAAAATCAAAGAACATTTATTTATACATTAAAGAAAAAATTTGGGTTTTTTGGGCGGATTTTTGATAATGTTATAGCCCACCATCCCCTTAAGCAAAGATAAAAACTAAGTATTAGGAAATACATCAAGAGGTTCGACTGAGTAATTATTTTGGTGACCTGCATAGCGTAATCTTGTACCATTGTTGCATTCATAGTGGTTCATCCCTGAGAAACAGAGTTGTGACCCTTTATATTAACTCCTAGCGCATTGAAGTTGAAGCAAATCTCTCAATTTGTCATGAAATTTTTTTTATCAAACTGGTTTCGAATAAACCCTACCCATTTGCTGAGAGATGGAGTTAAGAACATATGGAATACAATTTCTAGATTGCAGATGCTACCTCCAGATATGAAAAAAATGTCGTTGATGGATTAAATAATTTGTAGAAATTAGTAATTTTCACACATAGAATATCTTACTGTGTATGTTGACTAAAAAACGACCACGCAACTTACATATTTTTTTGCTAGTTGTATAGTGGAAACTAGTATACAGAGAATCATCTTCCAATGTAAAAAATCTGTTACCATCAGTTCTGCACAATTCAACGTTATATTTCTACAGACATACGAGAGAAACCTAAACTAGGACTTTCCATGTCACACACATTGTTGAATAGCGAGTAAAATTAGTGACAAAAACATCCGCAAAGAATTGGTAGAATCAGACTTTAACGCTTTAGAACCTGGACTTTTTTTGCTTCATTCGCATAAAACACTATTTGAGTGTAAGATAAATAAATATCCTATTATAGTTTTGTGAATAATTAATTAATGTTTTTAATAACGCACAAATCAAAAAAAATATAATAAATTATTATTTTATATAAGATTCATTTCTTATGTAAATAATATTATTAAATAGAAGAATAATATTTTATATATGAAATCAACAGGAAATACGACTTACATTCGAGTACTTTTTGAAATTATGTACATCAATTACACATTGTATAGGTCAGGGCTTAAAGTGATAGACGACTTCGTCAAATACGCATTTTTTTCTCGACCAATTATGCCTGATTTGATCACAGGGTTTTTTTTTTCTTCTACCTGTAGATTAAGTGCAAGTACTCTTTTCACATCGGAATAATACAACATTTTATAGTTACTACATACTTATTATATATTTTAACGTATTGTTGTGGTATTGTATTGTATTGCAGTTGTATTGTTTTATGGGGGAAATGTCTTCCGTCCGCATACCATACAGTAAAAATCATTATGTTTTTTACGCGCAGTAAAACGTGTTTATTTTTACCAAAATTCCGAAAATTTAAGTCCCGTGCCGGGGCTGAAGCTATTATTCAATCACAATAATAATTTAAAAAAAATTTTTTTTAACCCAGCGAGAACACTTTCCGCACTATTAGAATAGTGATTTCTCCAAGCTCAAAATATCTCTGGGCATTTACATTTTGTCAAAAGCCGCTTACAAAGCGGGACAAAAAGTGGTAATTTACCAGAGACGCGAAACTGGCAAGATTATTTATTATGTTAAAAAATCCAATTGATAGAAGAAACGAAAAGTTTTTTTTTTAATAAGGGTAGAAATATACGTAATTTTCGAGTGATTTTTAATTGCATAAAGTCTTTGTTAGAAAGTATTTAGAATTAGGATATTTTTATCCCCCTTTACACGCTACTCCTACACGGTAAAAACATTCGGAAACGTTACATATTTATTGTATTCCGAAAGTAAAACGTAAACTACTATTGCTCAGTTCTGACTCTCAAATTCGGAAACACAACACCCGTATTTCGAAGTAAAATATTCACGGTGGCAAGAAAATCGTTATCTCAGACGGTTTAAATCTTTTTGGTATGTTCCATAAATAGAGATTTGTTTGTTTTTCCATTCATAGAGGGCACCACTAAAATTTAAATATTAAGGAGAAAAAAACGTACTTGATTCTTTTTTTCCTATTTTTCAGTTTATTAAGTTAAAGGATTCATTATTCCATTTACACAAGGAAAACACTATAAATTCAATGAGTCGTTTTAGTGATCACTTCAACATTTGAGTAAGTTGTGACAGGTCTTATTCCGTATAGTGGTTTAAGCTTTCATTCAACGGTCCTGAGCTCGAAACCAACAAAGGGTAAGTGATTTACTATTGTGTGTATTAAAACAATGTTATATCCACCTGGGTGTAAAAAAAAAAAAAATGTTTCTAAGGGTATTAGAAATACAAAAAAAATCATCGTCCGTAATTTTTAGGGTAGAATCTTTTTAAGATCAATAAAATTTCTGAATATCTCTTCGAAATATACAGTAACGTTTCCGAAAGCGTTTTCCTACAGAAGCGGAAACATTCCAGAAATATACATAAACGTTTCTGAATACTTTTCTATCAGATGCGAAAACGCGCTCGCACGTTTGTAAAATATCTTTCCGCCGCATGTGTAAAGATTTCTACAATTTTAAAATAAAATTGCTGGCCCATATTTTGAAGCACCGTTTCTGTATTTTTCTACAGTGTTTTGTCAGCGAAATCGCTTGTAGCCTAAAAATTTAACATATAAACAATAGAATATATGAACTAGCCCACTGATATGAAATTCAATAAATACTAAAAGAGATACGCTTTCTATAATTAATTTTATATGTTTTATAAAATGTTAGATACACGTTATAAAGTAACGCAATTGTTGTAGCAAAAGCCAACTTACCCGTTCCCTTTCTTGATGCTCGTTTTTGCAATAAATGGGCCATCTTTGGGGTATGCTTTCATATCCAGGCAATATTTCTTCTCGGCACTCCTCGAGTATTTTTACACTCTGAAATTTCACAGTTGAGCATATTTATATGTAAAGCATGACATACTACTTGTATATATGCATAACAGTTACAAAATTAAAAAGAAATTAATAATATATCAATAGTACAAAAATGTTTCAAGTAAAAACGTGTAAGTAAATTAATTAAAAAGTTTATATATATATTGTTACGAATTTTCGGAGCAACCCGCTGCTCTCGGGCTTAAAATAGTTTAAAATTCGTATTCTACGCTTCAAATAAATAAATTTTGCTTTTTGTTGCATTTGTTGTTTTCTGTGCTTTTGTTGCATTTCCAATCTTCTGGCAGCAAAATAATTCTAGTGACAATTATACTCAGTGCATTTTATTTTTATCCACTTAAAACGAATAATTAATTTAATATTCTATCTTTAACATTAACATTCAAAAATGTTTACACCTTTCGCAAAGTGTAAACATTTGTTTCATCAGCAAATATGTGTAAACATTTGTGTAAACAATTGTTTGTTCAAAATGTGTAAACATTTGTTTGCCCATCAGCATAAACCTATGAAGCGAATGAAATAAAATTTATCATCATCATAGATGGTCAGATAAACTATAATCGACAGAGTACTTCAAAAATTTTAATAGATTTTTGAGAATTTGTGAAAATATAGTGAATGTTTGTTGCATTCCTGAAAAATTGCAATGAAATAGAATGAAATTTGGACTTATGTTACTTGTCAAGTTAATTTACCCTATAGATGCCAAAATTATTTTAAATATTTCATAGATTTTGAGATTTTGTGAAACTTGTGTAAATGTTCGTTCTGGAATCCCTCAAAAAGGCTTAAGAGAATTGAATGGAATTTTGTAAAATGATGAGTAACAACTGAAACAATATATGTTCAGAAATTTTTTTAAAATTTGAATAAATTTTAAAATTTTGCAAAAATTGCATTTTTAAAAAATATAATCACTTTGAGGCGTCTGGTGTTAATATATTAGTTAGCTATCTAATTTTTAAAAATTTCATCAATTTTTTAAATGTGGGTCTCTTTAAGGCATGTGGAGGCAATATATTATTTGGCTATTAACCTATGCAAATTTTATAGATTTTTTAAATGTTAATTTGCTTTTCACTTTATTTAATTTTTTGAATATTGTGCAAAATTTTCTTCTGGCATAAAATTAAAATATCAAAAATGAATCAAACAAAATTTAGTTTGGACGAGGGATAACCTTGAATTTAAATTCTCATTCCACTAAAATAAAGCGTTAATTTTGAAAATAAAATGTTTTCTCTATTGACAATTTCACTTAGCAAACTGTTGCCCTGTAACCTGTAATCTTTTTAAAATATACGAAAGTTTAAACTTTGCTTTCCATACTTTTCCAATACTGTAATTCCATTCTTTGTAGTCCTACAATGCAGACGAAAATTCAGGCTTTTTAGAAATCTGCATTATATACTGACCCTCCAACGACGGTACTCCAGCCAGTATTGAAAGTACTGGGAAAGATCGTTACAGAAGAAGCAGAATTTGCGCAAAAGTATTCACAATCATTTGTTTCACAAGCTGTATCACGTCGATGCACTCCATAAGAATTATGACTAACAAAAACTGATATATTCTTATAATTGTTCTAAGAAAAGTTATTAATTAGCTCTACAGATAATGGTGCGTTGATGATATTGTCGAAGGTCAACTTTCAACATGAGGTTATAGACCTTGGGCTGCGTATTGATGGAAGTTACGTTTCAAGAAACTTTTTAAAATACTGGATCTCGATAAGATTCTGCCGAATTGCATCCTTGGATCTTCACCCTCACAGCAGTACTTCTACTATTAGCAGCTTCCGATAACATCTCAACCACTCGTGGGCCCCAAAAGAAAAAAAAACAAACTATATTACCAAAAAAATGCTAAGACTCATGCCCGAGTTGATTACTTACGGCAAGTCATGCATTTCCAGAAATCCATAATTTCAGCTTTCGCTTCTTCATCGGCGTATGAAGTCGATAATAGAAGAGTCAAAGCTACAGCGGTGACTGCGATTGCTTTCATGGTTTCTGGTTTTCGAAGATTTACATCTGAACGCACGTACTGAATTACTGCGAAGAAATATAAACTACGTGAAATAAATATATATGCGCTTCAGAATGGGATAAAAGTAAAAACGTCTTATGATTACAATGTTAAAAACTGTACATAATATAAATAAAAGGAATAAATTTACTTTAACAACTATGCAAACAAATTATATAACGATAAAATCTGTTCACATGATTTTGTGTAGGAAAATTTGTTCCTCCGTTTGTGAAAAACTGAAATACCTGATATTTCGTGCGAAACGGCAATTCTTTTTAAGAAAGAAAATAATTTGGATATTGTCTATTAAATCTCGTTTATCATCAAGGTCGTTAAAATAACAATATAATGATGCTAACCTATCGTAGTATCTATTTTAACAACAGACGGAACAATGAATATATGTTTGTAAAAAACTTAATTGCTTGGCAGATTTTCGTGCTGATTTAATTGAAATTTCGAATGTGTTATTTCTGTCTCTTGTTTTAATTTATCTGCACGAGAGTAATTTCACACAGAAATGGGTTTTCACGTTCCTCTTAATTTGACAAAATTTCAGAATGAAGTACTTCTCGATTAACATTTTTCTACTTATTTCTTTGCTACTTTAAATAAAAAGCATATAGAATAGAAAAAGTCTGTACCTGCCCTGCTGTTGAAGAATATTGTTAAACGTAAGATACATATATGAAAAAAAAAATTAAAAAGGAAACAAACCTATTCCAAATGAACTGTTCAGGGATCTGTGGAATGACCAAGTAAAGTATATGAATAAATGCCACATATGCATGTAGGTTCAATGTCTTCGATGTTTCTTTCTATTGACTCATAGAGTCAGCGTCAGCGGCCTACTGTAGGCTTGACCCTTACGAAGGTTGAAAGTGTTGATTATTGCATTATGGGACTATACTATGGAATACTATGGGACTATGGGGGGATACGCAGGTCAACGCATCCACCTATCACTGGTCTCCTAATTTTTATGAAAGAACTAGCATTTAAATTAGCACCTCTAGAGGTATTGTTTGAAAATGGAGGGCATTAGAACCACGGTACATTTTACGTGCATCAGCTGCCTTTAGCATAAACAGTTCAGTATCTGACTCGATAGCATAATACCTAAAGAGATCAACAACTTTCACCCCGGTCTCGGTTAACCACCGGACATGACTATTACCTCCAGATCCAGCTAAACCACAGTGGACTGGTTACTAATGATGTGTGCAATATTTGCCTGCCGTCTACGACAGAAGGAAGGAATCGGCTCACCTGCCCAGCTCTTCACTGTCTACCATTTGATATCTGTTGCCGGTACTGGGAGGTTCGTCATCAAGTGGTCGTAAGGCCAAGGACAGGCATTGTCTAAAGAAGAAGAAGCTTTCCTGAAGTGAATCAACACCAGGTAACACTGAATTGGTATATTTGGCTTTCTTCAGCCAAAAGCAAGCCAAGCGATGATTCACCAGAACAGTACAGAACACTCTTAAAAAAGAGGATGACTGAAATTTTACTAGGGCATTTATAATTTTAATTCTTATCAAGGAGTGTCACACTTTGGTCAATGATACTTCAACTTCGCTAATAAACGTGATCATGATACTTTCAGTAATCAGAATCTCCCAAGAAAAATAAATCGTGATTTAAAGCAGTGTTCTGGAACCTTTTTGCACATGCGGACCGTCAAAAATAAAAAAAATATTTTTTGCGGATCAGCGTCAGCTAAGAATAAAAAATTATATATAAACGTGTATTTTATTTATTAAATCAACTGTTATACGAACATTAGTTGATATGACATTTGCTGCAGATTATTTTTTAATAATATTTGATATACCTGCATCGGAAGTAAAGTCCCGCTAAGCAGTGATTGAGAAACACTGATTTAATATGCATATTTCCCGAAATATTTTATCCTTTTTCTAAACCTATACCATAGTACAACAACTGCATATTTGTATTTAATACTTCTCGGCAAAATTTGCAATCAAAGTTGTTGGCTTTTTTCTTTTGAAAGGTCTTTAAATTTTGTGGACCCCGTCTTAGGCAGGTACCTTGTGCAGGTTTGCATTAACAGAACACAATCAAACTTTATGTCAATTTCAAAGATATAAGCTCCGCAATTTTCATCTGAACGAGTAAAGATATATTTCTATACACAGTAGGAATAATTCTAAATTGTTCTCTTGCATTCCTTTTAACTGACGATGAGAAAATTTTCTCTACGCTTCTTTCGATTTCCAAACTACAGTCCGTGAACGTCATGCAGTCATTTAAGTGTGGTGAGATTGCAAATATATAAACTTCTGATCATCTGAAAAGAGACTCTAGTCCGAAATGACTGTTAAAGTGCTTTGGATACTGACTATAAGCATTTATTTAAAAATTGTATCAGAAAACTTTTATTATAACTCATAACACACATTTCTCATACGTATATTATTTGGATACACGTATATACGTAAATTTCTGATTCAACTTTGATGATCACAAGCTACTTAAGGCAAAATTTGCAATCAAAGTTGTTGGCGTTTATCTTTTCAAATTTTGTTGCTTTTTCATTCAGTAATAAGTGTTTCGAAAAAATAAAGAGCTAGCTGTGATTATCAGAAAAAATATTCCACTTTTTTTCCTTCTAACATTTGTATCTGTACATTCAGTTCAAAATATGTTTCGAGATCTGGTGTAAAAGTGAATATTCCGTTTATCGTATAGATGGTTTTCTTTCAGAGTGTTACTTTTTATGAACCCAACTGTGATTTTTTTAAAAGGTCTCACATGTGTTACCATAATCATGATTAGAGGATGGCTTTCAATTTACCTACATCATTTAAATTAAATAAAGATTTAGTCTCACTAGATGGCGCTAGGAATGCACCTTGCGTCTACGCACAGCACTACGTCTGTCCTACGAGTTCTAAGTCATTGGGCCCGTTCGAGAATTCACCGGTTGGTTATGCACCGGTGCTACCGGTTGCGGTCATTCTTTGGTTAAGTGACGTCACGGTTGTCAACCGGTTTCGGTCATCCTCACCACATCCAATTCCAAGCCAAGAAAACAAAAATAAACATTGGCAACACTACGCTAATAACCGGAATAACCCACCTCGCTAGCAGGGTCATTCTGGTTGCGCTCTGGTCACGCTGAGCAGACAACCGCTACATGACCGAAACGTTTTCGAACGCGGTTAATTCCAGAGCTCCGCCCAACGCTCCGCCTTTTCGAACGCTCTGGTCGTGCACCGGTGTTACCAGTGCACAACCGATGAATTCTCGAACGCGCCCATTATAGTCCGGGAGCCCGCTGCCATTTTGGGGGTCATCATGAAAAAAAAAATTGAGAGTTTGTACTTTGGCTCATTTTATATTGTTAGTAAAGAAAATGAACGTCAGCTGATCGAGTATCGGTGGGTGTAGTCGTCCCGGCCACTCAAACATGTAAAATGATTTGTAAAAAATAATTATAATAAAAACGTTGATACTTTGTACATGCGTTTATCCCGTTCAAAAAACCCCGAATACAAATGTAAAAAAATAGTCAGCTGACTTTATAGAGGTGAATTATGCGTCAGCTGCCGACTATGATCTGCATTCGGCTGCATAGTGGTGGATTATACGTCAACATTTAAAGAATACCCGTTAACTATAAAATAATAAATAAAAATGCTGAAATTTGGTGAAGTGACAGTTAACTTTATCAGTTTTATGGGAAAAAAAATAGTTCGCTGGGCTTTTCGTGGTGGAAAGTGATCAGCTGGCGATTGAATGTTACAGCGTATTGCTACACGCACAGGTGCCTGATATATTTCACTTCATCAGCTGATCCCTTTTACACCGCGGAAAATTCAAGGGAAAACGTCTTTCAGGTAACTCGTGTTCAACAGCTGTGCAAAAAATTAACTACACGTAACTAGAGGTACGAAATTTTCGTTGTTACGAAATAGATGCGAATTTAAAATTTTTTTTCGATGTTTACATGCAGGGGAAGATGGCCCAAAATGATTCCCTTTAGGGGAAAACGTGCATAAAATAACATAAATGTTAAATAGAACTTTGACTCTTTGCCACAATATTTTACACTATATTTTGCATCATAAATATATTTTAATAGTATTTTAAGCCCAAACTGAGTAACAAAAGAAAAAAAATTGAAAAGAGTCCAAAGAATCATTTTGCCCTCACCCACGGCCAAAATAATTATAAATTGTTTTTTATAGCAAAATAAAAGATGTAAAAGTAATTATAACTATGTATAGTGAAATAAAATAAGTTTTATAACCATATAGTATGTATAATTTATTTTATGAAAATTTTAAAATAAAAATGTGTCACAAACAATAAATGGAATATTTCAAAATTATAATTCTAAAATTGTAGCCTACAATAAACGCAGAAATAAATTAAATAGTCTAATGAGAGTCATGTATTTCAAGAACGTCAAAGGGCTGCCATGATAACTAGGGCCCGGTACTGGAGTTTCTTCAGTCGATGGATCATTTTACCGTTCAGTATGGCTGCCCACTTTAGGCCATAATACTGGAACATGCTGAGAAACATAAAAAACTAAATAAGTGTAATTCACATCTAAAAACATTGTTCAGTAAACCAAGTAACATTTCTGTAAATTAAAGATTGTATTTCTAAATAAATAAGAAAGTTAGTGCTTACCTCTTAAAAGATATGATAAAACCCAGTTTTTTGAAGAATTCTACTCAGATACGTAATACACCGATCGCTTAAATATCGCCATTGCTTCTTCTTGACTCGCAGAACTAGTTTATGTGCTATCCGATAGGTAGCGCAACCTGTATCTAAGAAAACATACGTGGATCGTTTTGCCCGCTGGATCATTTTGAGCCACCTTCCCCTATATTTTTCTCATTGTTATGCATTTCCGTAATATGACCTAAATTGGGCAGCCATACTGCCGGGTAAAATGATCCCTCGACTACAGAAACACCAGCACCGGGTCCTAGGCGTCATGGCAGCCCTACAACCGTTCTCAAAATGCGTGGCATCCCATTACATTATTTAATTTATTTCCGCGTTAATTGAAGGCCATAATTTTTTAATTTTAATTTTGAAATATTCCATTTTATTGTTTGTGGCACTTTTTTATTTTAAAATTTTCATAAAATAAACTATACATACTTATTTTATTTCATTATGTATAGTCATAATTACTTTTACACCTTTTATTTTCCGATAAAAAACATTTTACACTTATTTTCAAATGAAGGATCACTTTGCCCTTGGGTGAGAGTAAAGTGATCCTTTGGGCTGTTTTTCAAAACTCTAATTTTTAGTTACTTAATTTGGGTTTAAAATATTATTAAAATATGTTTATGATACAAAATATAGTGTAAAATATTGTGACAAAGGGCCAAAGTGTTATCTAACATTTATGTTATTTTATGCAAGTTTTCCCTTTAAGAGAATCATTTTGGATCACTTTCCCCTAATATTACTTTTACGGGTTCATTCGCTTAACAGCACTTTTCTTTTCTTTTTAATCTTAAATACCTTCAGACAAGAGCCTATCGATCCCGATATCAACAGTTTGGATTCGTCTGATTTTTTAGTCTCATCAATTCATAAAAATTGAATATTTAAACATCTAAGATGTTTCATCTCAGCCAGTACCAAATAATTCATTTTAAAAATCATGAATAGTATGAACCATTTAAAAATTATTGAATTATATCACATACTCAAAAAAATCTCCTCATAAGAGTTACGGTATACTCTTAGAGTGACTCACCTGTAAGAATAAAATATTCTTGAGCACTTTTTATTTTTATTTTTAACTAAAGCAAATAGTGCAATGTGATTTTATGTGTAAGATTTTGTAATAGTTTATTTCATCAATTTCAGTGTAATTTCAAAATAATATGAGAGGGCTAATGAAGTTATATACAATTATAATGAGAGCTTTCATTGGTTACTCAATCAAGTATTTTCTTTATTACCAAGATATTACAATTCGTAAAAAAATCGTTTATTTTATAGAGTATTCCAAAAAATAGTACTCCGTGTTTATAAAAAAAATTAAATGATTTTGTAACCACTTTTTGTGAAAGGATCATTTATATTTAGCGGATTATTTATTTATGGGAAAAGATAAAAATACTTTTAATGTAAAATATGCAATTGTGGCTGATCTTTTAGTTTTAAATAAAAGGGGAATTATTTTTAAAATATCAATCTTTATTTTATATCACAAAGAAATTTCTGAAACAATGGCCACTGACATTTTCATCTCTGCAGCCGTAAAAAGTTCTGTAAATCTTTGCGCCCAATTCGATTGATGCCTGTTTTAATCTTCACAAAACTTGTTGCTCACTTTCTTGATACATCCCTATGGAGATAAAAATAAAAATTATTTGAATATTTTCGTTCATTTCTGCACTATTATATAAATGGAATAAGAAACTCAAATTTCTGCAGTTTGAACTCATTTTATCGAAAAACTTTTTTTCCCAAGAAGAAACTTTACAATACGACATTAAGATGCTATACAATGAAAACACTAGCAGTACAAACGTCATACGACTCCTTCCACAAT
This sequence comes from Cheiracanthium punctorium, assembly GCA_038373885.1. NCBI lineage: Eukaryota > Metazoa > Arthropoda > Arachnida > Araneae > Cheiracanthiidae > Cheiracanthium > Cheiracanthium punctorium. The sequence continues at coordinate 151,568 of JAWZYV010000542.1, forward strand.
TACGAATCGAGAGTCATTTCATCAGCCTAATTGAGTAGATGTAAATACACGCAGCTTCATTGCTATAGTAAATTCTTATAAACGTATAATAGACATAACACAGATACCTATCCACAGTTCGCTTATTAAAATACTTCGTCCATACTGAGATTTATTATATCTTTAACGTACTAAAATATTCCAAAATTTATTCAAAGAAAATGATTTCAAAAATAGTTTCAGATAAAACTATCTCTAAAAGAAATTAATATGCAAATGGATGGCTATATTCATAGCACAACTAAAAATAAATAGAATTTTTTTAATGAATTTTTAAACAGAAAATCCTTAAAAGTTTTTGAAAATGATGATAGAAAACGTTTATGATGTGATGGAACTTAACTATGTCAATTATTATTTATTGCTGTCATGCAAAAACATCAATAGAATAGAATTCGCTCTTTTTCCTTTTCTTTTCTTTTCTTTTTTTTTTTTTTTTTTTTGTAGAAAAAAATCCTTTTTTATTTTATGTGTGTGTGTGTGGGGGGGGGGGAGCAATCCTGGTTTATTATTAGGGCGTTGACTTCTTATAATTGTGGTTTCAATAAGATCAAGGTACTTTTAAAATTTTACTATAAACTTTCATTTAAATCAAGTAACAAAAAGATTTCCTTCAAGGCAGTCATTGTAAATTACATGAAGTGCTATGAGTAAATAAAATGGAGAAGCCAAAAGAATTTTCTGCTGTACCAAAGAATTTACTGAACCCATGCGTCACAGTCGTCCTACTTTCGTAAACTGATACTTTCATTAAAGTTTTCCTGTATATATGTATGCATATTAACATTGCAGTTTTAGAATGTATAGGACAGCTGCAATGCCTCCCAAATCTCTTTTTTCAAAAAATTAATGAAAACTTAAAATCATTTGCAGAAAAATAATGGCAAAATTAATTTCAATTTCAGTGACAATCGTCAACATCTTCAGCAAACTTAGATGAAATACTCTTGAATACTTAAAAAAAACTTATTGTTTCTTTTAAAAACTTAAATTAAAAAATTAATAAATCTTGATGCTTAAGGAATGGTTTTTAACTCTTAATTAGAAATATGTAATGTGTTCAATGCAAGTTGCTGTGCAGTCGATTATTCTCAGTAATGCAGAAATTGCTATAAGCAGCGAATGCTTCTTCGCAAGCACAAGAAACTTAGCTGCAGTTACCGCTTCAAGTTTACAAAACATAAGAATTTGTTCACGGTATCAAATTATGTAAAAAATAAAATTAATAAATAAATAAAAAATCCACTTACCACGAATTCCTTAAGTTCAGTCTTTTCGACGTCGTTAAGCTAAAACAGAAAACATTTAATAAACATTTTCTTTCCTAGTTTTGAAAGTACTGATAGATTAATTAAGAAAACTATGACAGCATTTAAAAAAATTCTATTATATATTTTAAAATTTCTTTTTGATGTTATTTAAACAGTATTTTTAACAAAAAAACGTTATTTTTTTCTATAAAACTTAATTCTATGAAACTTTAAATAGAATTGGGAATTTTTCACGAAGCACAACACATCAGGTCCAGTGGTATTGAGACAAAAATTTGAAGAAGATTTTTATTTTTAATGACCTATCAAATATTCAAACGTTTATGCACCACAATTTTATTTTCAAAGTATTTTATGAAAATGAGCAATAATTTTTACCTAGTGAACATAAATAATTTTTAATTTTAAGATTTTTATCTACAAAATAAATAATTTTGAAAAAAAGCACCAGTATTTCAAACAATAGACTTTTCACTGCACTTGTACATGGCTACTATACTTACTACCTGCATTAGATGTGTGTGACTAATGTACTTTTTTAAATGTTTAAAAGTAAGAAGTCAGTCACTGGTTCATGGTGCATTATTAGTGCTTTTATCATAATCAGCTGTCATAAAATCATTAAAAAATTTATCCCTAGTGTTTCCTTTTTGTAACATATGTTTAAATCATTCTGTTGAACACATGACAATGCCTTTCATTCTTACTTAATAAAAACATTTATTTTTTTTTCAAATCTTCTTTGTTCACGAGTATATGCCAGATGCATATTTATGATTTTATGCAAAATTTGTTTACTTAAAACTATCTATAAAAAGTAATTTAAAATTCTAGAAGTATAAATTATAAAAGAATGCTTTTGAAATCCTACTTACTTCTTTCCAAAGTTTGTGGCTCATTAGACAGTCGTAGTACTGTAAAATAAAAAGAACTTTTAAGTTCTAAAGCTTTTTATACAGACCATTAATAATCCACACTAAAATAAACATTTTCAGGATGGTTATTAAAGAAAATAATTGGAATTATATGCTCGGTTTGCAAAATACATGATGAATTTTTAAAATACCTCTATTTACCTAAAAAATATATTTTTTCTAAACATGTTTACATGTATTTAAACATTTAATTAATGCATTCTCAAAACACAATGATTAGTCACTTCAATAATTAAAAAATAATAACCCCTTTAAAAGTAAAAGAGCACAAGTTCAGTTTCATGAATCTTCGAAAATCGTTTGTGTCGAAGCGTTTTTCTAAAGAAACATCAAAATAACATCCTTAAGGCCAAGATAAAGTGCATTAACACATCTGCTATTTCACGCATAACAACATTGTATTTTACATGAAGTACTAGCGCCATCTTTGGGTAAAAAATGTAGCATATAAAATAACTATTTTTAATTATAAACAAAATTTCCCGTGCCAGAACATATCTGGGCAAACTGCATCGTTTTATTGTAGATAGTTAGGTAATTAAAATGTTTTAAAAATTCGACTGACTTTCGGATCACGCAGTATCTACAAATTAAAAAATCTTAGACATAGGATGTGTTTAGAATAATGCATAATAGGTATGACGTTCTTCTAATTTAAAGTCTTGTTATTTACAGTTTTTGTATTTAATTTTACTCTTTTGTCATTAAACTGCAAATTCCTATTTTAATATTTTAATTTTGAGTCTATAGCAATGTCAATTTTAAAAAAAGATTTCATAGAAAAAAATAGATTGCAGTAATACATAATGTATTTTAAGACAAGAATAATTGGGATCGAGAATTTTTTCATACATTGCACAGATATTTATTCGACACATGGTACTCCTCAATCTTGTGTTCAAGCATCTTCAGAAAAACAGGGTACATCAAAACAGCCGGAACTGCATAACACCTTGCTGTTGCAAGCACTATCTTTAGGCGCCAATGTATAATCCCTTCTTTATTTCATTTTATTGCAGCTTCTAAAATAAAATTTCTTAGAATTTTTCTTTCTTATAAATTTTATCTTTATTTAGAATTCTTCTTACCCTTGATGATTCATCATGCTCATCCTTGCAGAAAGCAGACCATCTCTTATCTGAAGTATCGAGTCCCGGCATCGTTTCTGCATTGCAATCCATGGACATCTGCTTGCACTGAAATAAAACATAGTTCCCTTAGAAGAACCATACTTACACTTATTCACTTATGCTTTCATCTGTTTTATAAGATCAAAACATTTTGTCTTTTAAGTTCCCATGCTTCTGCAACTTACATATTATGACATATTTGAAACGATGTCCTCGATTTAAGTTCAAGAAGTGTTGTTTCTTAGTAAATGTAAAGTAACTTTCGTTTTAAAAAACAAATGTGACTTACTGTGGCATAAAGTCACTTTTTTATGCAACTTGGAATTCGGTAATGGCATGATTTCAAGTCATAATATTATTTTCTTATAAATTCTTAAGTATAGTTATGAATTCATAATATTATCTTCTTTAAAATAGATAACTGCACCGTGTAAAAAAAATCTTAATACATTTATTTGAGCTATAATTTTTGCAATCGAACTTTGCTTATATTTTTGTTTATGGATCAATATTTCGAATCGTTTTGTTTTTAAAAAAAATACTTGTATTACTGAAAAACAGATCGAAATCGCGTAGGGGTATGGAGACGCAAATGTCGTCTTCAAACACCTGACAGTAATCTCATTAGAAGAAGTGTCAAACTTCCAACCTTAACTTGCGAAATATTACTTTCGCAAGTTCATTTTATAGCATTCGGTAGATATATTTGTTGTACTTTTATAAAGTGTACTAAAAAAATTTTACTTAGGAATAAAACCTTATTTCAGTTACTTGAACGACACTGAGTTTCTATTGGGTAAGTGTAAACTTTTATGTTAAACGTGATGTTTTTGTATGTGCAACTTATTTTTTTACTTCAAAACATGTTTATTTTTAATAATTTCTCATTGGATATTAATGCTTAGAACACTTAAATAGTTCTTTTATTATGAATAAGAACATTTTAAAGTTTATAATTTTTAAATATTATTAAAAATATATCTTCCATATACTTTTTTTTAAAATCATTAAAAGTAACAAAAAAAAGTCTCCAGGCCTGAAAGTATTAACTGCCCTAACATTCAAAGAGATTTGTATTCCTCGTATGAACCGTTGTTTAAGTTACGCTCTTCTATATGTAAATAATTCAAAATTCCGTTATATTTTACTAGGTTCGAATATTAAAAAAATTCAATATTTTATTTACCTTTACAGGTCTCAGTTTACCACACTTCATGTATTCTTCTCTGGCATTTTCATCTGTGGTTAAGAAAAGAAAAAAAAATTAGATTAAAATAACTTTTTTGTTTAAACCTTATGCAAACCTGAAACATTAATTTTTAGATCTTAACCAAAACAAAAAAATCCAAGAAAGTCAAAATATCTACAACTTGTTGCCAAATAGTAGACAATTTTAGTTATGATGTAATAACATTGCAATTGTTAAATTATTAAAAGTCATTTTGTTGAAGTTAACTTGTGATCTTTAGTTCAAATACTTAACGGTTAGAAACATATCTTTAATCTCTTTTACTCGACAGAAATAAGCTCTATTTTGTAATAATTACGTTGCTAATTAGTGCATCAAATCTAATGCAAAATTCAACGTAAAATGTTTGCATTTTGGCTGTAGATTGATTTTGAACCAAGTCATCCAACTGCCCGCAAAATGTTTTTTAAAGCTCCTGAGGACGAAAAAACTTTTACAACTACAAACTATTAAACAACAATAAATCTGCAGCACTATAGTAATTTTTTTTTTGTATTATAAATTTGAATAAGTATAAATGCAATTAACAAAACCAAAAGAACCATTAAGCATTTAGAGCTAAAATTTTGAAGTTTAATAACAAAAGACGTTAAATGAGATAAACCAATAAACATAGTTATTAAAAAGGGGTTAAATAGAATAAAATGCCAGCACATAAGGTTCTGAAAATGCAAAAATCTCGTTTTGTTATATTTTAAAGAAAATCTTAAATGTTAGGAAACTTTCTAATATTTTTAAAATAAGTATAAATGTTAGAAAGCTTAAAAGTGGCAATGTAGTTTTACAACCATGTAAGTTTTATTAGCTGTCTCATTATCAAGAGATCAGTGTTTTTCAATAACAAAGAAACAATAAGCAATAAATTCCAAGTACAAGCGAAAAACAATACTGCTTTGAGAAGAAAAGACAGAAAAGGAAACGACTCCTTTCCTGTCACACGAATTTCTCTCAGATAGCTACATTGATATTATAGAACAAGATTTAGTAAATTAGAGAAGAGTTTCTCAGTTTTTTTCTCTGGTGGAGCACTAGGAGGGTTTTGATAGAGCACCTTGTTAATTTGAGACTAATTAATTCGAGCTAAAGGAACATGATATTTTTTCGCGGAACACCTGCTACCACCGCAAGGAGCACAGTTTGAGAAACCGTGATTAATATATCACGAACTGTGAAGTCAAAAGCAATGGAGAAATTGCATAGTTTGAAACGGTATACATATTAAGGATTAATAGTATGAAAATGATAAAACCAAGCCTTTTAATATCTTCAAATACTTGTCCGTTGTTTCCAGCGGTGCGAAATTTTAAGAAATAAAGTTTTATCTCACATGTTTAACTTATGACGGATTTTTACTTCCTTGTACGAAGTAAAAAGAAGTAATGTGATCGTGAAAAATTCCGGTACCCAAATTTTGACGAAAAGACCGATTTTGATTACCTCTAAATTTACTTTTAAGAGTTTTTGCGAGACATTTCATCATGCGCATGTATGTGTGTTCATATAAATGCCGACCGCAAGTCCATTTTGACCAGTTCTTAACTGACTTCTGTACATATGTATGTAACTCGCGTATCTCAAAAACTATTAGTCGTAGAATGTTGAAATTTATATTTAGGATTGTTGTAACATACAGTTGTGCACCTGCCTTTTTGGTATATTTTAAATACATTACTCTCTATGGGCAGAAATTCATTAAAGCGTATTTTAAAGGTATTAGTTTACAAACGAATCAAAAGTGATATGTGATGTTAAGGATTACAAAATGAATCTCTCCATCGAAAATAGTCTCTTTATTATTCTCAGTTCTACGGGAACATTCAAAAGAATTTCAATTCATTACGATAATGACAGTTTTAGAGACATTCATTCATTCCAAGCCTAATTCCATCCCATCGTATAGTTAGCTAATGGTTCGACGACGGTCCTGTGCCTCCCTCAAAAATTTGCGCCAAAACTTGCCAAGAAAGCTTAATGACTTTTAGCTTACGTATGTATGTATATAATTCGCATATCTCTAAATTTATTAGTCGTAGAATATTAAAATTTTGTATTTAAAATTGTTGTAATATTTAGTTGTGCCGCTCTCTTTTTGGTTCCAATCTAGTTCATTTACAGGACCACCAAAAAATTTCAGTACATTAAGGTCTGTTCACGTCATCAAGTTTCACATGTATTACGTCTGTAGTCAGCCATTGTTTGGGCTATGCCCGAAATCTTGCCATTAGCCCAGGCGATTTTTTCCAAAAATATCGCCGAATCTGGCGCAAAAATTTATGCGTATTTCGTATAATTCTAAAATTTTTTACCGTCGAATGTTGAGATTTTGTATTTAGAATTATTGTAACATACAATTGTGCATGTCTTTTTCATTGCAATCGAGTGGATAATTTATTTACAGGGTCATCCAAAAGACTTTAAATACGGTCTATGGATGCATTCGATTCACTGAAAGTCTGTGGTCAATCACTATTTTGTCTATGACCAAAATCTCTCAAATTATCTCAAGCTCGTCAGTTTTTGGCTAAATATATCCAAATTTAGTCCCAAGAATAAATCTTTCTAACCGAATACAGCTTGACGATATCTCAAATAGTTGACTAGAAATCGCCAAACCCTAGTATCATTGCAGTATTGTACCTTTCATTTGAAATAAGTTTAGATGAAATTAACCAAAAATATCCATGATTTAATAGACGTACAAGGAAGTCGTAGTGTCCATATCAGATTTTTTTTTCACAGTTTAGTAGCTGATTTAGCAGGACTATTAAAAGTAGCAATTCGGCAGGACTTCACAGCTTAAAGTTAGATAAATAAAATGATAGATAAAGTAAACATTACTCCAATCTTCTGATTTCAGAAGTGTCAAAATGCATTGTAATCATCCCCATTAAGTTACTCAATAAAATGCTTACTATAATATATTACCGTAAACCGGGATTACTTTGTAACTAGTGGGGTGACTTTGAGACACGTGGTCAATTTTTATTACTTCGAGTCTCTCGTGGGTAACCTAAGGCGGAGCAACAAGTGGTCACCGCCATGAGTTTGTGGCACGTGTGCTGGCGCCTAGCATTCGGCTGTCGAACTCTTTGGGCCTGGACAGAGAAAGCCAGAAGCATTGTAGTCAAGCACCACTTTGGAAGCATTTCTATGTTTACAGTCAACTTTGATTTGCACAGAGAAATGCAGAAGAGGATATCGTTTAACAGGCAGTTATTATTGAACATTAATATATTACGTAGAACACATTGTAAAAGGATGTTAATTGAAGTTTTCTGTGAGTTATTAACCATTATGTCAAAAATCAAAGATTAGATCGATGACTTTGTGACAGCGTCGGTTCGTTACAACGTTCTCCCGCGGCTGTGTTTCTGTGTTTTAACCTATATATTTTGCCTTGCAGTTTACATAACGATATTTCAAAATGACCAAGACTTATAGAAAGAGGTTGGAGGTCTGAGATGATAATTTGATGAGATTCCTATCCGAGCTTTACCCACTCCGCCCAAAGAAACAGAATATGGTCAAAGAGATCACGTAGTTGTTAAGTTAGAAGATCTTTTCCCAGGAATGGTGGTAGAGAACAGCCTGAACGGTATATCTGACGGCGCTTTGGAAGAGTGGAAATAACTGGAAGTTGCCCTCGAATACGGACTAATTTTGTATCAAATAGAAAAAGTTTTGTTTCGTATTGATTCTCCAAAAAAGCTTAATAATAGAGGAATCGTTAAAGTCATTCAATTAGACCAATTTAATACATAAAAATTTTGGCTAATTTGGTTAAGAAGTAGAAAAAAGTGTTCAAATTTTGCGTTACATCCAGTATGCTTTTCCCAACCTAAATTATAATTTCCTCTCTTTAAATGTTTTAGCTCTTTCATTTAAAACTGTAAAAATGGTTTTAAATACAAAGTATGTGGTATGGCTTTGTACCATGCCATTCCTTTTTTACCATGCCATTCCTTTTTTACCCTGCATTTCTGATACAAAAAGAGCTTGTCGTAAAGTCACCCCGAGGTAGAGGATTAGTTTGTGACAACTTTTAACACTAATTATTCAAAAACGGTTGAAATAACGAGATTTATATCTATATAGAGGAAGGCTTTGGGTAACCCAAATCACCGGCTATAAAGTTGGGGTAACGAAATATATAAACGTTGCAGCACAGGAACCACAAATTCTGTCACAAAGTAAGCCCGGTTTAAGGTAACGAATTTTTTCTTTCTATTTTAGATTTTATTTTTCTAAATATGCATTGGTACATGGAGAAACCATTTAAAATTGCAGCAACGAAAGGACTATTTTCATTACTTACACAGGCAATGCAACACTTTTCACGGTCGTTTCGAGTAGTATAACAGTGTCATGAGATAACTTTCATTGCAGAAGTTTATGACTTCGGGTTAAAAAATTCAACATCCACAGGATTTATTAGACTCACTTACTGACTACATCACTGACTCACTTACTGATTCCCTAACGGTTCCGGGTTATACTTACCCACAAAAGAAATTCATTCTACAGTAATTATGCTTATAAATCCGCATTGTTCGAACCTATCGGGTTGAATTTTGCACAGATATGTAAAACAGTATAAAGCCGTAAGCGACTTCGAAATTCTAAAAATTCACCCGTCCTCTCATTTTTAGTAATTTTCAGTCGCAGAGATCTTACTAATCTCCCAATAGATTATTATTTTTCACAATTTTAATATATCGCATTGAATATTAATAATCTCTGTCGTAAAATATTACTTCATGAGTGAAATTTCACAGTGTTTATGAGTTCAATTAGATTGTAGAAGCTCTTTGAATTACTATGACGGCAGACTGAATTTTTTTCAAGAGACCAATGCATAAACGTTAACTATTTCAATGATTTTTCATAAATCATGGACCAAGCACGTCGGGTAACTAGGTTCTCGTTTGGGTCCTTGGACCCGCAGGCATTAAACGTAATGAACAGTCAGATAAGCTGGCAAAAGAAGGGCTTTTCGCTCCCAAGATGTGCCTCCTGGAGAAGATAATGTACGTCATTTTATACACAATGGATCACACAAGGAAGAGTAATAGGATAAATGGGACTCCAGCATCTAAGGGAAGATTCAAGTACTTGTATACAGACATGGATCAAAAGCCGTACTGCTGATGTCATGATCAACTGTTGGTTAATTAAAACTGGCTTGACAGAAAGTATCCGTTAAATAAACGACTTAGCTGAAATTCTTCAGTGTAATACTTGTTATGAAGATGACACCTCGGACAACATGCTGCGAATCTGTATCAAATATGACACGAAACGTTTGTACACAAAACTTGGCCTTACTTCGGACTGCTTCTTTGATCAACTAATAGCAAGAGCTCTGCGATCCCATTTAGGATAAAGGGCATTGGTCCATCTCTCCAAAAGTATGGATAAGTGGTGAGGTGCGTTTATTAAAAATCATCCGCTGTAACGAAGATGCACAAGCCGCTGTTCCGCGTGCCGCAGCATTCGCCTCAAGCAACAAACAGAAGAAATCGTGGACCATGGATTTAGATCGGGGATATTAGTTTTCAGTTGCGTTGTATTTGTGTTGTAGGATTACGTCCAGTTAGCTACACGTAGGCTCTAGGCCGTGGGAGTCCTTTTAAGGGGTACTAAGTTTCGGTAACCCCAAGTTTCGGAGGAAACGACGGAAATCTCAGAACGGTTAGGTCAGCGGACGAAACCTGGTTTTAAACCAGGAATCTTCCAGTTCAGAGCGCTGTGTACTCGGCCACTGGTTATTAGTTTTCAGAAGTTCCCTTTTAAACTGCATGCAACATAAACTACTGTCATATCTTTCAACATCTAAGTTTACAAGACATAAAAAACCTTTAGACTTTCACAGCTGTACAAAGAATGCATTCAAATGTTTCTACAGTTTTTAGAGTTTTCCAACTTAATAGAACCCATTACCGAACACCTCAAGAAATACCCATGTGTGTGATAAAGAAACATCTCTTAGTGTCATACACATAGGGGAACCCCATTATCGAAATAACTTAGCTACGACCCGCCAATGCCAGTAACTAAAACTAAAATAATACATAGGAGTATTTAACAAAGAATTAACTATGAAATTTTTCATTAAAAAGGCTTACAAGCATAGCTTATATGTTATTAAAAATGAATTACTTACGGCAGGCCACGCATTTCCAAAGGCTTATGATTTTAGTTTTTTCCTTTTCATAAGCAAACGAAAAAACTGTAAGAGTTAAAGTTACAGTGACAAAAGCAATCACTTTCATTTTTTTCGATTTTTTTCTAAGAATTTGTTTTATCAATTCATCGAAAATGACAGGGACTTCTTGCTTGAATGTTAGAATATCCACTTCCCAGATCGTTAAATACGGTCTCGCAAGAGAAAATGAATAAAAATAATATCCTGTTGCTTTGTCGAATTACTATAATTGAAAATTTTTTCAACGAGAAGAGTAATATGTTTATCGTGTGAGGCTGTAGAATGTCGCAATCTCCACAAAAGGTAGTGTACTTTTCTCTCCTCAGTAACGTATAATTTGTATTTCGTGAGAGAGGTTTACCTATATTTATAGAAATAAATAGCTGTCGCTAAGAGTTTTTCTGCTTGATGAAGGTCACCCGATGAAGAATGTGTGATAAGTCTGGGATTTAAGGTATGTCTTATACGGCAAAATATATACTGAAAAATAATGTCTTAGTTAAATTTAATTAAATAGCTTTGTTTAAAACACACTTAAAAGTAAAATAAAACCAGGCCACTTTACCTTAGGCTATTAGTACTTACCACTCAACTATCTTTACTTGCAGTTTTATTCATTTCTATTTGAACAGAAACAGTTTAACCTTTTACAGCCATTTAAATCTTGACACTGGTGTCGTACAGGTCGGAATTAATATCAAGAGACTAGCGTCTCTGCAACAGAGTGGCTGAGAGAACACCAAAGGGTTAAACTGCATACCACCACCACTCGTCTTAGACTCTCACTTACAGAGAAACCTTTCATTTTAAGTATGCTAATACATATTGGATAATTAAAGTAGAGTAGACGTCATCATTATTCAGCGTGTTTCTGAATTCATGGGCCTAACTATAAGGGTAGATAAATACATTTAAAAGAGCAGTTTCTTAAAGCAAAATGGAGTCTGGAATGAAAAGTTATTGGCAGAAAAACAGGGAGTATTCATCAGAATCGATGAAAGACGTAGACGAATGCATTGAGGTGTCCCCATCAGAAAAAATTGACACTTGGTAAGTGTAGTGAACGAGATGTCCAAACGACTGGCGCACTTAGTCCAATCTATCAAGGAAAACATGTGGCATCGAGATAATTTCGTATTCTGCTGGAAGGGCCTTAATCTAGATCGTGTTGAAACCACAACTACACTTTTCATTTCCGACACCATATTGCTGAACAAAAAATATTACTCTATGCGTATTTTATCTACCCTTAAAGTTTGGACCATGATTTAGAGCTAGTTTGAGCTCACCTTTTGATGTTTGAATGACTATTGTGTTTCTTTGGTGGTGGTTTATTTACAGTTTTAAATGCAACTTTGGTTCTGGTTGCGATTTTCCTCGATAATGATAAAAGCTTTTAAATTCTTTCAGATTTTGCCACACTAAAGTGCAATTTTTGAACTTCTATTTTATTAGGAAATTCATTGTCACAGAAATAAATATACGGTTAAATTGCTTGTAAGTAGTAAAGATTTAAGAATAAAAAATTTAAAACCCCCGATTAAAAGGTTATTCCAGAACCTTTCACATGTTATGAATTGCATCCATATACAGAGCAACTATATTTTTTCCCCCTTAAAAATATAACAATGAAAACGGAAATTAGCGCACTGGATGCAAACGCTCTCTAGAAAACTAAGGCGAGTTGGATGCTCGTGAGATCTTGTCACAAGTCAGCTAATGAAACAAGTGCCTCTAGTTTGAGTTGCCAAAGCGCTCTCTATCCCTTATATCGGCTCTATGGTTCCTTCTTATTTTAGATAAACAACTAATGCTAAGATGATTTAAGAACAATAATTATAATAAGAAAAAAACATTTAATCACAATACAGATATTTTTAATGAAATTCTATTTTTGCTAATTTATTCTTTTACATTTTGCTTTTCATTTCACATTAGTCAGTTTTCTTATTTCCTCAGTTCATGACAGTAGAAAATCACTTTGATGTGTTAATGTTATGCTTAGATCAAAACTGTTTTTCTAAAATTACTATTGGGAGAAAAAAATCATAACTCTTCAAAGGCTGTTCTACATGCTGCTTTTTGGAAGGACAGAGTTACAAAAATAGAATATTCTCGAACATCGAGTGTTTTTTTTTTTTTTTTTTTTTCCGAGTTTGTGACATTTTGATAAATTTTGCAATGCAATTCTGTATTAGAGACATTTTCATTGAGTCGCATCGATTATCCATTTTGTATGTAAGTGCATAATACATTTAATAAAGACACATTCTGAATTTTTTAAAATTTATGCAGATTTATTTATTTTAACACTGCTTTGCGATTAACACTTTTTTCAATGAACATATTTTAAAATTAATGTATTTTCAGAGCAATATGAGAGAGCTTGTGTAACTCTAAGCAACTGTGAATGCAGTTCTGTTTGGTTGCTGTGATAAGAATGGTCTTTAACAGATTTTTTAACTAAGGAAAATTTAAAACTTTTGAAAATTTACCGTTGCACTTTAAAATTGTTTTAGAGTATTTTCAATGTATTTTTCTGTATATTTAAAGGCAATTCTACGCGAGTTTCTAATCGGTATCGAACAATAATCATTTTACCTTCAGTAGATTTATATGAAACAATACTGAAAATGCTTTGAGCTTGATTCATGTAGTGATTAATTCAGTTTTGAGATTTTAAATAAAGTATGAACAACATTTTAAAATATCACTCTTTATTTTACACTATAAAACAATTTCTGGATCAAATGGGCTTAGACCATATTACATCTCTTCAACAGTGAACAATTTCAGCAAATCGTTGTGTTAAGTTCGGCAGATTTTCTTTACTGTTAACAAAACTTGCTTCCCACCTTCTTGATACATTGCTATGTGAACAAAAAAATTAAAAATCATCTCCATGTTTTACTATATTCCTGCCTTGAAATATATGGATTATAAATATTCAGCTTTCTCCAGTTAAACTTCAAAATATCAAGTAAAATGATTTCACAAGAAGACAGTTCACAATACGACGTGCAGGTGGAACAAACTAGCTGAAACATGTATAGCAAAGTAGCTCAGATTCCATTATTTTGTCTACCGTTTGTTATTACTTGTTTAGGATTTTTAATGGGAAAAAAAGCATTTTGCACCTTTTATTGCTTTATTTAGCAATACATATTGTTCCGCAAGAAAAGCATCCCAAAAAAGTTTGTTCCTTTTAACACAATAGGCGACTTAATTGAAATACGGTATGTTTAAAAAATTTGAGAGTTGAGTATCGATTGATTTTTTTTCGAATTGATTTAATGAGAGAGATTTATTTAAACTACTTGATGAAATGAATTTAAATTTTAACATTCTTTTTTGTGGTAAGTATATTTTCTACCGCCCATTGAAGAGCTTCTGAAAAGTGGCTGGATTTTTTAAGGCCGATTGACTACACTGGGATCCTAGGCCAATAAAGGGAATGCCCTCCTTGTGGGATTTTCTAAGGGATCCTAGCCTGTATTTACGCGAGGTTTCGGAGAAAACCACGGAAAACTACGAACGGAGAGGTCGACAGGCGCGACTGGGGTATGAACCTGTCACCCCCCGCCTTCCAGTTTCGAGAGCAGAACCTCTCAGCAACTGGTGGGGCCTAAAAAGTAGGAAACAATGCTTTTTGTTTCCGTGTTTTTACGTTTTTTAAATGTTACAAACAGCAAACGCTAGAACTGAATGTATGGACCTCTTTCTAAAACTAAGACCTGGATTACATACGGATCCACTAATCTCATAAGAATGGTCCACTGTTTGCCGAGCACCAGCCATAAATCGTCTGCGCATAAACTACATTTCGGCAGTTGAAGGCCGCGCAAATGGGAACCTCTACCTTAATATATCACCCGGAATTCGCGGGATCAAAACTAGCTCTCGTCATTTGCTTTCCTTTAGCCCTATATACGGTATATCGGTGTATAAAGGCTTATACAAGGGCAGTCTTACGGAAATATCAAATATGTCTCTTTTATCTGAGACATTATATTAAAAGAATAACTCATGATCAATAATTTCATGAACGATTTTCATGCAGGTAGGTATCTTAAATTATTTTACATTTTTATGGTCCAGTAAAACGTTTACGATTATTTGAATAAATTTCTGGTATCTTAAAAACCTTTCATAAAATTTCCTTTTCAAAAACATAAAAAGGAAAACTTGAAATAGCTTGCAAAAATACGGTCGATGCCGTCAGAATGCTAGACGATTCTAGGGGCAATTTCGACCTCAGACAGCGAACATTAATGCAGAAATGTCATCTTTCAAGTGAAAATAAAAGAAGAAACAATTTTTGAAGAATAAATTGTTAAAAAATTATATGCAATGAAATATTTCAGAAAAATTCAAATCTCAATGCTTTAGAAAATATTCATAGTTTTTAAAATCAAATATGAAACTTATCCAGTATAAGGTGTTATAGAGTGAATAATGTTTAGTAATGCAAAAATTGCCATGCGCATAAAATGCTTTTTTGTTAACATAGATTCATGCTTCAAGTTTTTAAACTTATTTAGCTGATTGCATTAAATTACGAAAAAAATAAAAATCAGCACTTACCAAGAATTCTTTAAGCTCAGTTTTCTCGTCATCATTAAGCTAAAATAGAAAACGTTTAATAATCATTTTATTTGTTTGCAAACTAGTAAACTAGATTTAGTAGAAAAATAGTATATGTCCATTTTGTTTTATACTACATATAGTTTTAAGAAATCGTGCTAAAAAGAAAAGCTATTTTCTATCTTCGACAGCAGAAAAGTTTGATATCTGAAGTTCTAGCGAATACAATGGAACACAATAAGTCAGAAATTACACTTACTTCTTTCCTAAGTTTGTGATTCATGAGACAATCATAGTACTGTAAAGTAAAAAATAAATAATATTTAAGTACATGGGACTCCGCACACATCATCAGAATACTAAAACAAACTGATTATGAATTAAAAAGAAACACAAAAAAATCTGATTATTAGAACAAATAAATTCAACCTCTTCCTGTATACTGGTCTATGTATGCACCAAACAGAAAAACTGCAGCGGCTCGAAAGTATATATTTTTCGTACATGCATGATAGATCTCCAGTGATTCGCATTAGAAAAGTGTTTTCATGTGAAGTGTTTTCAAGTTTTTACTTATATTTTAAAAAGTAGTAAGATCTTTTTCTCTCAAATTTTCTGGTAAATATGATTTAGTAACCTCAAAGCCCGATACAAATATATTTAATTTTTCACTAAAAGAAAAAATTTTCCTCAGAAAGAAGTTAACAAATCTGTGTAAAATACTAGTAATTGTTATTAAAAATATAGGTGCGTTTCAAGTAAAGTATCAACAGAAGTTCCGTTCCGTTTAACAAAAGTTTTTTTTTTCATTGTAATAATTCGATTTTAGAAGTTTACCGAAATTTTTTTATTCATTTTCCCGTTATTCGGCAACACATGGTCTGCTTGTGTTTCAATTTCAGGAAGGATAGGGTCCGATGGAACGGTCAAAATCGCATGTTATTGAATACTTGCAAAAGTTGTCTTCAGGCGTCAGAGAATAACCACTTTGAAATGTAGGCTGAACTTCTGTCGAACTTCTCTCTCTCTTTCTTAACTGAATTTCATTAGTGATTGATTATTATCTAAAAATTGTAAGTTCAAAATAAAATTCGATTTTCAGTTTACCTATAGCTGAGATTTGCATGTGACATTTTTTTTTTTTTTTTTCACGTCATGGGCGGAAACATTTATCTAAAACTTCAGGCTGCACGCCAATTTACAATGAGAATCCGAATCGTGTTCCGATTTAACCCTTCTAAAAAATTTGTTGACGAGCTTTTGAGACACCAAAGTTCCCAAATCGAAATTAAGCGTTTTATGTATGTGTATAAAATAAAAATAACAGGGTTTTTAAGTTACCAATTCCTCAGTAATTGAGCCTATTTTAAAAATTAAATGCGCTACAACAGCAGTCGGATCATTAACTTGTTGAAAATTTTCTAAATGCTTTAGAAAAGCAATCCGTAATGCTAATTTTGAATAATAATCCTAAAACAAATTAGCATTCCTTACCCTTGATGGTTCATCATGCTCAGCCTTGCAGAAAGCAATCGACCATCTTTTATCTGAAGTATCGAGCTCTGGCATGATTTCTGTTTTACAATCAACGGACATCTGTTTGCACTGAAAAATAAAAGAAAAGACGATAAAGCTCAGTTACAGTGACCTCACTACGCTGGCTGGCAGCTCATTTATGAACTCCAAATATTGTGTTTGATTGTCTGCAGATTTCATCACTACTGCAACCTGCATATAGCAACATGTTTCAAAATTGTGACCTGAGTTTCAACCAAGAAATTTTTCTCCCTAGAAAACAGGGATGTAAAACAACTATTTATTAGAGCAATTTTTTAATAACCAAACAAAACATTCTAAAATTGATAAGTACATGGTGTGAAATCATAAATTATAAATTTACAAATTTCATTGTTTTCTTGAAAAATGCATACATTATACTTTCCGCAAAAATATACTGTGTAAATTTATATCTATGATTAAATGCTTTCTAAAGATTTTATAAGAACTTTTTATGGGATATCTTCATATATTTTTGACCGAACAACAGAATTTCTAATTCAAACTATACTTACAGTAAATTTTGGTTATTTACAATTACCTTATATCATTAATTTCACGCATAGTATTCACTTAATCTGTGACCTTTAATGCTAAGGTAAGTACCCAAAGATTATAGTTGTGTTCTCGTGTGAGCAATTGCTTAAGTCGCTTCTCACGGTATGATGAAAGGGAGCCTAATAGTCGAAAATGTTTTGTTTACGGATATGGGTAAGTAAGTACGTGGTAGAGGTTTACTTGGAAATAAAAATTCTGAACAGTTAAATTATGTTCGAATGATATTAAAAATACTGAAAAATCTCTTGCTTACCTTTTCGGGCTTCAATTCGACACACTTCATATATTCTTCTCGGGCTACAGCGTTTTCATCTATAAGCAAGGGGAAAAAAATACTTCAGAAGGGATTTTGGTGTTTAAATCATGAATATGCATATCCGAAAAACAATTTTATGAAATAAGCGTATGCAGACAAATCAATGTATTCATGGTTTCTTGCGAAATATAGACACTGTCAAATACGACATAATAGTTACAAAAATTTTTATGTAAGAATAATTTATTATCTTCAGAGTGAAAGATTTAGAGGTTAACACCAAAATTTTGACGTTTCCCCTTGAAACCAGTATGTTTTTTTAGGAGGGAGGGCAACAAATACTTTGCAATTTATTGTGTCTATTGCATCAGGTTCCATGGAGTCATATTAACTGAATATACTCTCTTTTAAACCTGAGAAGCAAATAGAGAAGAGAAAATGTAAGAAAAAAGAACAGTTCTCAGTATTATTATATGAAGTGACTTTATGATTGCCGTTTTATGTGTAAGTAGTTTTATGAATGAAAAGTCCGAATTACGTAAATAAATATTAAACGGTTACAAAATAACTTATTTGCTTGGATAAATTCGGTAGTCTCATTTTATTAGTATAAAGGAGATTTTTTATCAGTCGCCGACAGAGATATTTTCAGTGCCATTCTTTTCGAATGTTGTTGGCGACAAAGCTAATATAGAATTCAGCGCAATAAAAATTTTACATCATTTTGACATTTGCGCATGGACATCTGAGCATGGCTTCAGATGGCAATGAATTTAGTCGCCCAGTTTCCATCAAAATTATCTCAAAATGCACAAAAACGAAACAGATTTAACGACAGCCAAATTTAAACAAAAACAAAAGGTTAGCAGTAACAAATCAGAAATACGCTGCAACAAGCTTATTTTATTATGAAATTTGATGAGTCACTGTAACTGCTAAAAATAAAACTGAAGGAAATATTACAATTCAAAGTATGACTTGGAAATGTACGAGGGTCGCCTAGAAGGTATTACCCATTAAATAATTAAAAAATAACAACTAAGGATTTCGCAGCAAAATTTTTATTTTTACCTGCACGTTTCCTTGTCACAATCATCTTTTTACACAAGTAAAGAAATTCTGTAGAAAAAAATTGATAAGTGATGAAAGCTTAACGAAACAATGCTAACGTTTTTAAATGAACAGGAGGTGGAAATGAACGTTGCCGGCATACAAAATCTTGTTTTGTATTATCAAAAGTAAACGTACCGGTTGGTTATGTGGAAAAACAGATTAACGTTTGTACATGTAAGTAAATATTAATTGTTTGCTACGAAATCTTTTGTGGTTAATTTTTTAATAATCAAACAGGTACTACATTCGGGGCAGCAAAAGGAAACAAACAAGATAACCCATTAAATGCAGTTACTATAAAAAGGGGCAGGGGTTAAATGAAATTGAAATTACATGTTGGCATGAAAAATTCCAGCAGATGCAGAGTTTCCTCTTCTAGTAAAATTATAAGAAAATTATAAATATTAGAAATTATTAAAGCAATACAAGGGTCTCAAAAGGAAGTTAGTCTCTGGAACTCCAAAATTATCAAAATATGTGTGGTTTCAATTTCAAAGAAGCAATAACCAAGAGATGAAAGAAAGGGTCTTTTTCCTGCGATACAAAATTATTTCTTTCCAATTCATTGCATAATTATCATATTACGTAGTTTAACACTTTAGAGTTGAATTCTACAACTTAAATGGTGTTAACGCCTTACGAATGGGATTTTAAAGGCATTGAGATAATTGCAGAGTTTTTACGCATTATATATTCAGGAGATTATACTTAAATGTTAAAACTGAACGTTTTATCTTCTGAAATATACGTCAGTTGTTACTAGCAATATGAAATTTAAAGAAAACTGAAATTTAATTTTAAGTGTGAGTTGTTATTTTTGATTGAACATTTGGTAGAACTGTCATCTAAAAGCTATACAGTGCCCATTAAGCAAAGATGAAATCAATTTTAAAGAGAATAAAAGCTTCAAACTACAATTCAATATTTCTAACTCATTCGATGAAAGCTTGCTATAAACGACTCACCATACATATTTTTAAGCTTTAGAATTTTATTTATTTATTTATTTATTTATTTATTTCATATTCACAGGCTGACGAAAAATCTATCAAAGATATAGCAACAAAAGTGAGTCCGTTAATTTTAGAAAATTGATAATCGAATGAATTTCACGATATTTTCGAGTATTATAGCAAGTATGCGATAAATTTAATTGCAGAAGTTTATAATTGTTTTAAATAATGCAACACCTATTATTGTGAAGTACGGTAAGTATTAGTTTATCTGGCAATAAAATCAATAAAAAAATTCCAAAAGAATGGAAATCACAATATTTATTTTTCTTCTACGGAATGCATAACAAATACAATTTTGTTTTAGGTCTTAATTACTCTAAAAAGAAACACTGCGTTATGAAATCAAGTAAATTACATCTTAAATCCATTTTCCTTGGTGTAAAACACTTTAATCCCTCATTAAATTCCTTTTTAATCTCATTTGATAATTCCCTATATAAGAAAATATTTTTTTTAAAATTGCTACATAAAAAAAAACTATCCAAGAATAGTTTAACGATAATTTAAAATATTTTACTTACGACAAGCAATGCAGTTCCAAAGATTTAAAATTTTAGTTTTTTTATCTTCAGCAGCAGACGAAATAACTATAATTGCTAAAGTTACGGTGACAAAAGAGATTATCTTCATTGTTCCGACTTTTTCTCAAATCTTTGTAGAATTAAGTCGAAAATGTCAGTTACCGACTGAATGTTAAGATATGTACTTGGCAAGTCTTTAAATACAGACGCATCTATGAAAATAAATTAAAAAAATGCAATTCCTTTGACGAATTAATGTGATAGAAAAAGCCAAAAAGCAGAATAACCCAACAGATATATAATTTATTGTGAGAATCTATAAATTGTTGCAATCTTTGCAAAAGGCAATGTATACTTTTCTCTCCGAAACGAAGTATAATTTGTCTTCCGTGCGAAAATCTTAGTTTTATTTGTAGAAGTAAATAGTCGTCGTTGATTTTTTCTACTTCATGAAGGTCGCCGTATGAAGGTGAGTGTGTAATCATACTGCAAAATATAGGGTAGCTTCAGCAATTCGAAGTTGGAGGGACAATGGAAACAAATTCAAATTATCCAAAACTTCGATTTAAAAAAGCTACGTCCTTTAACTTTAGTCCTATGTCCTTGAAATACCTTAATAATTTATTCTTTCAGTAAGTAAATATTTATTGCAAAAGATCATGGTATAAAAGACTGAAACACTATATGTTTATAGCATGATTTTCATAAGCTAAAATTCAATACAGAAATATATAGTTTTATAAAAATCCAAATATCAAACTTCTAGCAGTTAGATAAACTTTTAGCTGATATAGTTTGTAACAAAAATTTCGATTTAAGGAGATTGAACTTAAAATCATCCACGATTTTTAACACTGAATTAATAAAAAGCCCAAAGCACCAAAGAGAAATATTCAAATTAACGATAATTTCGAATTAAATTTATCCAATTCGCACTTTATAGAAAAAAAATGTTGTTTTAGTTATATTAAATAACTTTATTTACAGCGCACAACAAATCTTGCCACTTTACCATAGACCAGCAAAAATTGCTGCGCTCTTTACCTTCCTACTCAACTGTTTTAATTTGTAATTTTAATGAAGATTTTTGTCTGTTAACATTTAAAAAGTAAAATTTCGTGTTAATTAATTTTTTTCATTTAAAATAATTAGATATCACCTAAAACTATTAGTTATAATTAACCCTTTAAGGCGCAGTGTTCCCGCTCTGGGAACACCAAACTCTGACGTTTTGACTGTTGCCAGTCACGAAGAATAGATTTGATTTCTACAAAAATAGTTGCGGGTGACATAGCTCCACGAGAATCCTTTACTTTTTTAGCACGTCATTTCCCGTAAAAAAATTGTCATGGTTATTTTTAACAGCACTGGAATCTGCTGAAAAATGGAAGAATGCGACAACAGCTGGATAGATTGCCCAATGCTGGAAAAAGGGCAGCCGATGCTATTGCTCGACTTAACTACCAGCAAGATGGCGGATGATCGAAACGTTCACCGCGTGCCACAGATCTAGAGACCCTTTTTTGACGACAGCTGGCTGTGCGCCCTTTTTTAGCATTGGGAAAGGGTTGCGCCTCAAAGGGTTAAACAATCCATTTTTCAGATTTCTTACATCACGGGACGCAAGTATGCGAAAACGTAGGGGAAGGGGGCTCGAAATGATCCTAGCGGGTAAAAAGATCCACATATTTTTCCTTTGATACAGGTAACGCTATCTACCGGGTAATACATAAACTAGTTGTGCCAAGTTAGAAGAATAAATGGCGATATTCAAGCGGTCACAGTATTACGCATCTAAATAGATTTCTTCGAAAAATTTGGTTTATTAACATCTGTTATTAGGTAAGCACTATCTTTCCTATTTATTTAGATATACAGTCTTTCATGTACAAAGATATGACTTGGTTTACTCAATGGGATATATTTTAGATGGTAATTACGCTGCCTAAATTTGTTATGTTTCTCAGCGCCATCCAGTAATAGGACTTAAAGTGGGGAGCCACACTGCGGAGTAAAATGATCAACCGACAAAGCAAACTCCAGTACCGTGTCCTAGCCATCATGACAGCGCTTCAACCGATCTCCAAAGGCGTGACTTCTCATTATCTTAATTATTTCTGCGTTCGTTGTAGGCCATAATTTTTGAATTATAATTTTGAAATACTCCATTTAATTGAATGTGACTTTTTTTTTATTTTAAAATTTTCTTAAAATAAATTATGCATATTAAATGATTGTAAAACTTATTTTATTTCATTTTGTATAATCATAATTACTTTTACATCTTTTATTTTACCGATAAAAACAAGTTACAATTATTTTCAAATGAAGGATCATTTTGTGCTTGGGTAAAATGATCCTTTGGACACTTTCTAAAACTTCTAAGTTTAATTACTCAATGTGCTTTTAAAATATTTTTTAAATATGTTTATGATGCAAAATATAGTGTAAAATATGCTAGGAAAGGGACAATGTTCTATTTTCACATAAATGTTATTTTACAGAAGTTTTCCCCTTAAGGGGAGCATTTTCGGTCACCTTCCATTATATGTACAGAGCTGCCAAGTCCCCGGCTTTTTCCGGGAGATTTCCCACCACAATTTTTAGACAGTTTTATTTTGCATTAAATATTTGGACTTATTTTAAGTTTATGCTTAAAATAAGTCCAAAGTAAAAATTAGTGGTGGGAAATCTCCCGAAAAAAGCCGGAGACTTGGCAGCTCTGCATTATGCAATGTAATGATTCAGATGCATTTCTTTGATTGAACTTTAACGCATATTTGACCATAACAAAAACATTCAGAGGAACTGATTTTAAAAGCTAAAATAATTATAATTTAGTAAAATAACACACACAAAAAGTACTTATTAAACTAAACACGTATTTTGATCGAAAAATATACCATCTTCTTCAGTAGCAGTCGATCAAAAAAAAAAATAAGGAGGTTTTATTTATTTTTTTTATTAGCATTATTAATGTCGCTGCTGTTCGTATTCTGTCTTATATTGTTTTTGCATGTTTCTATTTTGTGGGTAATTCCATAAGAATTTATTCAGGATGTCCCCTCCAAAACAAAATAAACAATAATATAATAAACACAATTAAAAAAATTCTTAAAGTGAAAGAAATTTTTTGAAGCTATTGTGAGGGGCTAATCCATTAACCATAAATAAGTCAATTTGTTTTACATAAATTTAATGTAAAAACAACTGTTGTGGAACAGGAATGGTCTAAATAGCACGGAATGACATCCGTGCCATACAATATTTTACTTTTATCTACCCCATTTGCCCCTTTCTCTTATCCTCCCTGGTTTCTTGGTCTTTCCTTCCTCAGATTGGCGACTCGCTCTTCTCTTTTGTTTTCGGTTTATTTTGATTTTAGTCTCCTGTCTGTCTGCTCACACACTTCGGCTGCTATTGAAGAAGATCGAATTTTTTTCAATCGAAACACGGGTTTAGCTTGATAAGTACCTTTTATATGCGTTATACTACGTTTTCATTATTTTGTCAAATTTGTCCTTGTTGATTCTTTAACACTCTCCCATACAGCTGTCTTATTCTTACATATACGCTGATGCATGTTGACTGATTAAATGAGACAACGTTTAATACGTTTTACTCTGTTACCTACCACTGAATGCGATACGTCGGAATTCATTTGTCCGTCAACCGTAAACGATCAATAAATGCTAAATTTAACATTCTCCTTAACGAAATTTCTAGATCGTAAACGTCACAGAAGATTTCCTAGGCCTTGGTGTAATCAGTACAAGTGCTACACAAGTCACATTCAAAGGGGAACCGCATATCACCGTGCTGTACTGGTTGTGTAAACAATAGCATCATTAGTTTCAAGGCAGCCTAATCATGTTTATGGACTTGAACACAGAGAGACAGGAAGTTGTTAGATAAACAAATAAACCGAAGTCATCATGATTTTTCTACTGTGTGGTTTATGTTAGGAAATTTAAATGTTTCATGAAGATCGGATAATAAGGAGAAATTATAACCAATTGTATTTAGTCCATGGGTATCACGGGCTCAAACTGCCACTTTTAATTTTTAAGTTTGCAATTTTATAATATACTACCTGAAGTACACGCTCTTCGCATGGAATGGATATTATGAAACCATTAAATACAAGTGGAAAATAAATAAATATATATTAAATATGCTTTGTTTATATATTTATCTGCTTGTCTAAGCGAAAGCTTAATCTCTTAAATTATTTATGTCTTCCTATCGAGATCCATGTTTCTTGTTTAAGCAATCTGGAGAGTGGTGCATTTTTAAATTATATTTTTTAATGTCTTTGTGGTTACGATCATTACAATTTAGATCCTCATCAGAGGACGTGGGACATCGGATTATTGGCACTTCCCAGAAACTGCGTTCTACTGCCAAATGGACAGTTTGAACATATTGTAGAGTTTATAGTCTCAGTTTTATATTCGAACGGAGAATTGAAATGTACAGGCGGTTGCCGTGCCCCCCGCCAATATTGCACCTGCTTGGAACAAGATGAATTTTCACAGCCCGCTAATTTTGCACCTGCTTGTAACAAGCAGGTGATTTTTGAGAGGGAAAGGAAAATGTAGAGGTTGAGAACGGGGACTCGGAGAAAGACAGGACCCCTGAGCGGACGCGTCTAGGACGCACTACGTTGATTGTAATTTTCGAAAAAGATTCCGGGAATCGACCACCGATTCGCCGAGACCAATTTTTGGAGAGAGACATCCTGTCTCGTAGATCAACCTGGACAGTGGCTCCGGACTTTTCCGGACAGTTTCTTCGAGCAGTGACATCTTCACGCTGGATAATTCCATCCTGTCTCGTGGATCGACCTGGACAGTGGCTCCGGACAGTTTCTTCGAGCAGTGACATCTTCACGCGGGACAATTCGATCTTCTATATTTCGAACCTGCACGGTTTATGTAGCCAAGAGAATATGTATGAGTGTTCTAATTAAATTCGTTATCGTTACACTTTTGAGTCTTTCTCAACATTAAAATTTCTGCACACTCCCAAAACGCTACAATATACTGCTCACGCATATGGTGGACTTTAGAGGAAGGCCAGGAAGCGAATCTGCAGCCTTTCGGTTATTTACTGTTCTGATGCCTTAACACCTGAGCTATCACTGCCTATCACGGTGTATCTAGCTTATATATTTGAAGCCTATTCATAATTTAGTTCCTAATAAATTGACTCATGCACCAATGGTACGCATTTGCTGTAGCGCGTTGAGCAGAAGTGCTCACGGACTACTGTCGATGCTCGTATATACGAACACTTGCGGTTTTAAAAACTATCGAATATTACCGAATGCACTCTCATAGACTATTTAATGACTCGATTTTACGAACTATGTGAGTAGTCCCTACGGGTTCGTGAAAACGAGCATCGACCGTATTGCGAAGCTGAAGCTCAAAAAGCGTCATTCATTTGACCGATGCAGCCAGATTTGCTGATATATCTATATTGGAACATCTTGCACAGCGCATTTGTCTGGACCGATTAATTCGGAAAATCAGCAAAGGTGGAGCATATGGATTGGTTTTGCATCCCCAGACAGTTAACAGAATGGGGATGAAGTATTTGTAATCAGCGCCACCTAATATTGGGAGGCAAACCTGGGCGTTTCCCTACTATAGAGATATATCAGAAGCACAAAGTTTTGTCTTCATTATAAAAAAAGGTGGTATGTTGTATAAAATGTACGGTAATGTGAACGAGCAAAATCGTTTTGGTTTTTAACGTAGTAGTGAACCAGGAACTTTTTTTAAAAAAATAGAAATCAATACCAGAAAATGCATTTATTTTTAAACATTGTTTTTGTGTGTGTGTGTAAACACATTTGTAATACGGTTTCTTTTAATTTATGCCATAAAATATTTGAACGTGGAAAGTTACACGTATGAATATAACAATGCTAATGAAACATCGAATTGAAATTTAAATTGGGCTAGGTTATATAGGCAGCTTCCTAAAACGATAAACCATGTAATGGTATTCAGAAATATGTAAATTGGTCATAGTTAGACTATAGCCTATATCAAAAGAAATACAAAATCTATTGCATCCTGAAGTATCAGTTTGTAACATCAGCTTATGACGCCTGTTTGAAAGTGTTGGTTCGCTTAGTTTTAAAACAATATCTTCTAAGGTGTAGTTCAGAGATAATATAAGATATAGTTTACGAGGACTTTATTTTGGGCCGTGATCATGAACAAAATTATCTGGAGTAAATGGGTCATACCTGGTTCACTTACTCCGCCATACTGTGACCGACTTGCCCCAGTTGTGAGGAACTGGGCCACCATTTTTGAAAGCTAATTACAAATATCACAAAATTTTAAAAAATTGCGAAAGATTTCCTTTTTATGCACTTTATAAATATGTTCCTTGTTCTTTTAGTTTTCAATGAAAAGTATTTTAACGGAAGACGAATTTTTACAAAATCGATTACATAACTCTTATAAAACATGAATTAAAACAATGTCATAATATTTTCCGGGTCTTGTAAAATAAATCTATAAAAAAAACTGTAGCAGATCATCTATAATGGAAGAGTTGGGGAAATATAAGGGGGTTGACCTACTTACCCCACCTTACCCCATTTCTTTAATCCGTAGTTATAAATTTCGGACTCACACCGCAAGGACTTACCTGACTAAGGTAAATTATTTTCTCACCTCCATCAAATATTCTCAAAATGCAACTAACAACATTCGAAAACATGTGTCTTATACTTTACTAGCTGAATTACCCGTTCTTCGCACGGGATGTTTTGGTTGTGTGGGGTAAGATGACGAAGAGTTTCTCATCTTCCTTTTTTCCGCTTCCAAAGAACAAATCAGATATAAATCTGGGACACGTGATCAGTGATCCAGCTGGGATGATAATTAAATAAGAAATTGACAAAACTCCGGAAATGGAATTTTTGTTTTACTACCTGTGGTTTTTCCTAATTTTTGCATTTATAAAGCTTTTCCTTCATTGTGGGTAATTCGTGTCATTATAGGTATAATTTGTGATTATTTTTTAGAGTTATCCATGTCATTTGCATTAACTACCAAAGCGGAACTGTTTCTACCCATTTTTGAAAATGAATTCTTATAATTTTAACTATTTGGCATCTTAACGGACATAAAGGGCAAGCCGATAAATAAAAAAATACATTTGACTTTAAGAAATATTTTGCCATCTTCCAAGAAGAGATAAAATCGTTCCTTTTTTTATTAAAAAAAATAAAGGTTTGACATTTTTTTCTTCAAGTTAAGTTTTTAAAACCACATGCCGAATTTAGGAAAAATATTTTAAGCTTAAGTTTGTCATCTTAACCACTTTTTTTTACATTCTGAGAGTTTCTGCTAATCTCAAATAAGATTACCATCTAACTATCCGGCAAAATTGTAGTACCGAAGAAATTTGTTTCCCTGCATTATAACTTGATGCTTTATGAAATGAATTCCAAAAAGATTAAAAGAAACAAATTTGCTTTTTCACCCCCGAAGAGCGGCTATGAGCAATTTAATTTTGAAAAAAAAAACAGTTTAATGAAGCGCATTTTTCTAAATTTAAAATTTTAATGCATTGAATTGCGAAATAAATGTATCTTGTAAACACAGTCTTGTCTGATATTTTTTAAAAAGCTTTTTTTATTGGTTGCGTAGTCAGAGTTACAATTGGCAGAGTTAAAATTTCATGAAAAATGAAAATTTTCATCCTGTTAAATAAAATTCCTCAATAAAAGTGTAATATTTTTTCCCAGGTTACTTTTTTAAATATATATTACCCTGTTTAGAAAAGACAAAGCTGAGAAAACATGTTGCATATTCTTATGAAAATGTCCATTTGCATTTGGTGTATTTGTGATATTTAAGAGCAATAAAATTACTTTGAATGCAAAATATCCACTTAATAACTGAATAAATAGACTCAAAATCAAACGAAAAAACTAATTCAAAAATATAACTTTTTATTTTACATCATAAAGCAACTTTTGGAGCAAGTGGAATTAGGCTAATATACATCTCTGTAATAATAAAATATCTATGTAAATATTACGGATAGCACTCTGTTCAATCCTAGAGATGGCTCTTTTAGTGTTCACAAAACTTGCTGTGCATCTTCTTGACGCATTGCTGTGGAGGAAAAAAGTGCAATATTACTTCCCTATTTTACTAGATTGATATCTTCACATGCATAGACTATGAATAAACAAATTACTGTGATATGCAGACTCGATATGCAGAGTATTTTTAATAATATTTTTCTAAATGAAAAGGTAGACAGAAGGAACCAAAATAAGTATTGGTTTTGACGCAAAAGCATGTGCATAAATGGTTAAGGAAGCAACGAGTAAAGAGAAGCATAAACGTTTAATTGAGTAGTTTAAATCGGAAGAAATAAATGTTTCAATTATTTCTTCTGAAATTTCTGTGCAGGTTGGCTAACAAACAGTTCCATCCCATCTTATTTTTCCAATGTGAGTTAAGATTTATGACGAACCTGTCGAATTAGAATGAAACTCCATCGAGCTGGAATTACACATTTCTAAATGATGAACTTACACTCTCATTTCTGTTACAAAGTATGCTTATTTAGTTTATCTTGTATTGGCCTTTTCATTTTTTGAAACATATTTTAGAAACACTCTAAAAAGGAAATATTTTTGTATAACGTTTTTATGCTGTCTTATAATATGACATATTTTTCGTAGTACCTACTTCAAAGTGCTATGGAGTGAGAGTCTCTCTCTCCTCTCTCTCTCGCTCTCTCTCTCTCTCTCTCTCTCTCTATCTATCTATCTATCTATACTTAAATATAAAGTAAAACTTTTCTGAATATTTAATAATGATTGAGTGATTTAAAATACTGACCTTTCCTGCTTAAATTGAACGAAAGTAAACATATTTTTTTTTCCTGAACTCTTTTAATTTCCTCTCTGACGCAGTGAATCCTTTAAATAACAAATCATCGTTACATGGAAGCGTGTACCGATAGGTAAACTACGTTATGTACACTTAAGAGTTGCTTGTTCGGATAACTTGGAGTAAAGAGTTTTGAGAGAGTGTGAATTTAACAGGGAATTTAACAAACTTTTGCTGACTCTAAGTTCTTTGAATCAACAAAATCATGCGCTCAAAATAATACCAAGCAAGCATCTTTTAAATCAACATTCTTTTTTTTAGGCTAGTTGGACAAAAATTAAACTTGATAAATTTCATTGTTTTCCTATTATCCTAAAACAAAAAAATCTCTTCTGCAAAATATTAAAATACATAAATTTCACTTACGATGAATTCTTTAAATTGAGTTTTCTCGTCATCATTCAGCTGAAACAGAAAGCGTTTAATTAGCACTTCTTCTTCTGGTTATAAACAATAAACAAATGTTAATAAATTGATTTTATTTAGCTGCCAACTTTATTGCATAATCTGAAGGGCTTTGGGTGGGATAAAGCTAAACGACTCATATTAGATAACAAGGTCGCTTATAGAGTGGCTCATCAATGCACAGCCCAAAACTATTGAACTAAGAAATATAAAACTTGAGAGATAAGTACTTTTTATGAAGCAAGCACGTCCAAGGGTAATAGTGAGATTCAAAACGTGCTTTTTCACAAAAAAAAGCCATAAAATCTTTACTTTAAGGGGAATCAGCACCCCCACAATATGAAAATTTGATGAAAATAACGATTTTAAGATTTATACTCTAAAATAGTACATGTACCTTAAAGTACATTTTACTTAAATTTCTAAGTCATGTTTCAATTACAAGGGAGTTACAACTGTTTATTTGGATACCAATCATTCTCAGTATCTCTATAACTGAACAAAATTTGCCTCAGGTTCATTGTTTTTTGATATTTTATCACCTTTGAGATGCTAAGGCTTTGTGAAACATTCATAAAGTTGTATGAAAATTTTCTATTTGAACCTTATATGACAAGTATCAGATTTAATTATCGAATGAGCTATATGTATGAGAACTTTTAAAATAAAAAATCAAACGTGACATTTTTATTCAGGATTTTTTCCTCTTTTCAGCACATAGATGCAGTTATAAAATTATTTTTCTGTAACTAATGCAAGTAACGAAAATCCAATTCTTATATTTGTTCAAAATATCGCCATTTGCAGCATCCAGAACTTGAAGCCTCCCCCAAAAGACTATAATAATAAAATTAAAAAGAGTTGACTTTCTAAACTAAATTTGTAGCGAAATTATGACTTTTTAAAGTTTAAAAAAAATATTCTTTCTTAAATATTAGGTTAAATGTGTTTAGCCTTCACATAATAACACCAAAAATTATTTTCAAAAGTTAATAATAATAATAATAATAATAATAAAAGTTTGGAATGCCGAGTCTCATTAAAATATAGTGTATGGAAAGTAGTCAAAAAATCCTTCGTATAATAAATGAGGCGGGGCGTACAGTATATATGTATATATTATTCATGCTTTGAAATACTGACCTTCACATGCCAGCAACAATGCAAACTTTAATTAAATGAAAGATTGAGCTAAATATATCATTTATTAGAGTATATTTGTTTGTTCAGCTTTTTGTTAGCGCTTCATCATTGCAGTGGGAGCTCGGGTTCATCTCTATCATAACGGGCAAAGCCGAATGATTCAGCTATAATAAAGAAAAAAAGCAAATCTTCTACGCGTTTACAAAATTTCATTTTATTAAAATGCAAACCGTACTTTTAATTTCTTTTACAAACTACAGTCGTCCTTCTCAAAATCGCGCTTCGAATTTCACGGCTTCACTATATCGTGGTTTTTGACAGACTTGACAGGAAATTCTACATTTTTTTATTTCCAGTGCAGCAGGCAAAAAAAGACATTATCCTTGGCCATAAACACAAAACATAACACTCAAACACACAAAAAAGGAAAAGAATTAAACAAACATAAGTTTTCTAGCTCCCTAATAGCGGGTAAAAACAGAGGAAGAATTCTATATTTGACGCATCTTTTTATTTTTAATATATGTTTACCAATTTGGATAATTTAAGCTATATTCTATTCAGGTACATTTCCTGACAGTCCTAAACATATTTTTCTATCACTTGAAATAAACCGTTTTCCAGAAAAATTGGGAAAAAATAGTTCATACGAGTGTCAACGACATACTGTACAACTGAAAGACTCTCCTACAGAAGTCGTATCTTCACAGCAGCATTAACTTGCACTTCTTTCCTGAGCAGAGAACATCTCTTCATCTTCGTCGCTTCATCACTCAACCGTTTCCGATATTTTCATAGGCTAGTGGTTGTGTGTAACGACTGTTTGTATAATCAGACGTACAATAGTATCCGTAATGTCTAATGTGTATATCTTTCGTGTCTGGAGACTAATAATGTTCAGAAAAAATGTAATTTTTGTGGTGAACAAGTTTTCTATGTCCTAACTAAGACATTATTCGATCTATAAGTAAAGAATCCTACTCCGTGGAAATTCACTTATGGCGGTAGAGGCTGGAACTGATTAACCACAGTAAATTAAAGTCGACTGTTTAACAATGCATGTACCAAGTAACTGCAGAAGGAGTTACTTCAGCGTACAGAAACTACTAACATGTCGTAATCCGAAAGAAATCACAGTAACAGGTTTCTTTATGACATTTTTCCTATTCCAAGACATTGAAAAAAATGCATTCAACTGTACTACGTTTTCACTACTACGTTCAACGTACTAATCAAGGTTTAATTTAAACATGATGCAAAAATAGGTTGACATTGTAGAAACGTAGTGTATATAAAATGAAAGAAGGTTTCAGAATTTTTTTACTTACTTCTTTCCTAAGTTTGTGATCATGCAGACAGTCGTAATACTGTAATTAAAAATATATGTACATTAAATATACAGGAATTTTCATTCATCATCAGTGGGATCAATCAATCAACAAATGCGATAAACAATCGTGTTTCACAGAAAAATAATGATTTGTGTGGATCAATAAATGATTTTTTTTTATTTTTAATTTTGTTTCGCGGTCGTAATTTTCTAGACAAACTACTACACTCATATTTTTTTTATCGAAACAGCTGTTTACGTATATTGAAAGCTTTTCAAATTTTAATGATACCTATAAATATTTTATTATTTCTTAATAACTATTTCTTTTTTAATTGCTACTTGAAAAAAACTGTATTTTATGTGAGAGAGAAAAGAAATATTTTCTGGAGTAATTTCTGTTTGAAGTGTATTTGTTTCTCCTTATAAAAAATTGAAGCGTATTTTTGAATTAAAAATTAAAGTGTCTGTTGATTCAACCTCAGATATAAAAGATGCTATGTATATGACTTCTTAGCGTTGTGGCTCTATTATAAGATCATCCAATGTAATGCCAATACTTTACAATATTGGGTGTTCGTCGAATATATATGTAATGTAAAACTTCTATTTTCAGCGATTATTACAGTAGACTGTCAGATTTATTGATAAGTAACCAGATACTCATATCATATAATTAATTTCCTTTTTTTAATACTATGAAAAATAAAATAATGAACAGAAATCTTGCAGGATATTTTTTTTGTGTTTAATTTCAAGATTGTATATAATTATCGAAAATTAAAACCTCATATATGTCATTACAACTGCAGTAAAATCAATAATTTTTCATATCAAAAAATACAAAAAAAAAATAATTCAGCATTTTAAAAATAAATTTGGGACATCTAACTTAGATAAGTTTTTATTAAATTTTATTTTTTCCTCTGTGAATCACTCACTCTAATCTATACTACGCTTTAATGAAAGGAATTTTATTTTAATTTATAAATACAATCTGATGGAACTGCTCACCTTTGATGGTTCATCGTTTTCAGCTTTGCAGAAAGCAGACCATCTCTCATCTACACTCTCGAGTCCGGGCATGACTTCTTTTTTGCAATCCATGGCCATCTCCTTGCACTGAAAGAAAATACAATTTTGTTAAACTTATTTCGTTTTCACATTAGCAAACACCAAATAATTATCAAAATAAATTTAATAAATATCAGAATTTGGTTTCTGTTTTAGATTATTCTTCCTGAAAGTCATATGTGACTTAGAATGAAGATTCATTTATAAAATCCATCTCTGAAGACCACATTCCATAAAATAGTGAACGCATCCTTTTGAAATATAGGGTGTGTCACATTTCCCTCGCGGGTTTGGAAGAATTATAAATATATATATATATAATACCAATACAGCAATAAAGTTGACTTTATTGGAGAAATAAATGTTTCAAGCTTTATTTTGCAATAATTCAATATATGAACATTTCGTGTCAGTGACGGATTAATGCAATTTTGTCGGGGGTAGTGGTGAGGGGAGGGCAGTTAGTTTGTTCTCCAAGAAAGGCGAAACTTGCAATGTTTCTTACTTCTTCCGTGGCCACCTCGCTCTCCGGACCTAATTCCAGGCGACTTTTTAATGGGGTTACATAAAAGATCCTGTGTTCGTGCCAAAGACGAAATTTACGCCAAAGGATCACAACAGCATTTGTTACAATGTTAAAACAAGTGTGTGAGTGTGGGAAGAATTTGACCTTAGACTTGATATCTACCTCATCACGAAACAACGACGGATTATAGGGGGGGGGTGGAGGGACTACCGCCCCAATTGAAAAAAAGAAATTAATGCATAAGATCTTATTTTCCTTCCATAAAATGGATGTGTATGTCAATCTTCTAACTAACCGCCCCAACCGATAAACTAACTGCCCTTCCCCCCACCCGCACCCCCGACAAAATTGCATGAATCCGTTGCTGTCACGAAAGGTTCACATATTGGACTTTTGTGAAGTAATATTTCTTTCTCCAATAAAGTCTGTTGCAGTGTTGGCAATATATATATTTTTATAAGCCTGCCAAACCAGGTACGGAATTGTCACATGCCCTCTATTTACTACGATGCATGAGTCGTGACCTCTAAGCGAGAAAAAATATAGAACGGGCATTGCATTTTTAAAAGCCAAAAATGCTCTCTAGAAATCATACAATCACTTTAGTCTGTCTTTTCATGCTATATGTTATAGAACCACTATAACAAGACATTCCCAAACCTAAATATGTAGCATATATAGGTCTCCCTTTCATATTTTGTATCAGTTATTCCGTATATTGAAACTATGTTCTTAACCTTTTACATGCCAATGATCCCAATTGGAAACATCAGATTAAAAATTTATTGAAAAATTAAATTTTATCAATATTGACTTGAAAAAAGTTGCAGAAATAGTTAAAAGATGACTTGATTTATTGAAATAGAAGTTAAATTTCTATCATTAATGGGAAACTGGCCAAAATATCATTAAAATAGCTATTTTAAAAAAATTTTACAGAGCTATCTTCATACACCCTCTCCCCCCCGCCCTTCAAACTTAATTCGTATCTTTACTTAAAGTTAAAAATATATCTTTCATTAATTCTTAATATTGCATTTATTATTTAAACTATCCATTACTATACTACCCTATTTTATCCCTTTTGTATTTTGAATAAACCACTACTAGATTCATTATCACTAATAAAAGGTAATAAACCCCCAAAACATGTCCGAAGATAGCTGGTGGTGATGCACTGAAACACCAAGTTCTCATACTTTTTCACTGATCAAAAGATGTTTGAGAAACATTAAAATATGTTCATTACCTTTTCAGGCTTCAGATCATGACACTTGTAATATTCTTCTCGAACTACTGTTTGGTCATCATCTATATCGTCAAAGGGAGAAAAAAAAATATTAAAAGGAATCGAAAAACAATTCCATTTGAAATATGCTTATTGCAAAATATATAGTTTTGATATTAACTTTAAAAAAAACTCAAAACTGAATACCGAATTTTTACTTGAGGCTGGTTGGTCGTACAAGTACCAGTAATATATAACAAGCCATTAATGACATGGAAATGCACTTTATATTGATAATTTACATTTGCATACTTTTAGAAGATGACTTCGTGTATGCACTCCCTGTAGCCGACTTTATGGACTAAAATCGTTCTTTCAGTTAAAAGGACAAAAGAAAAATGCATTTTTGTACATAACTTAAACATTCAGAATATTCAGAATCAATAACGGAATAGAAGTATCATGTTAAGGTGCATAAATATTTCAATTACGAAAAATCAACACTCACAATTTTTACAGCATTAAAATTATGGCAGGCTGGGGTAATGAAGAACATTTCCATTTCAAATTCAGTGACATATAATGTTTTTTTTTTTTTTTTTACTTTTTTATTAAAAAAATTTCTAATCTTCCCTCAGAGTCAATCCTCTTTCCGATAATCTGGCATATCTGAGATTTCGGTTTTTGGTGGGTGGGGGGCTCCACAGGATCTTTCTAACCAGCTCTAACCGTATTTAATCAAAGTTTCGGAGAAAAGCATGCAAAACTCGGAACGGCTAGATCGACGGACACGACCTGGGTTTGAACCAGCCACTTTCCGTCTCCCAGATGAGAGTTTTATGCACTTGGGTCACTGATTGAGCATAAAATTTCGGAATTGACACAGCCCAGACAGCACATAAGCTTAAATCAAGTTTGACATTTCTTTGAATTTGACGCAT
Organism: Cheiracanthium punctorium; assembly: GCA_038373885.1. NCBI lineage: Eukaryota > Metazoa > Arthropoda > Arachnida > Araneae > Cheiracanthiidae > Cheiracanthium > Cheiracanthium punctorium. The sequence continues at coordinate 187,588 of JAWZYV010000542.1, forward strand.
TAATGCAAGCTGGACATTTCAAATCATTCTAAGCTGGCAGCAAGCTTGCAGGAGTCAAGTTGAATTGTCAAGCTTAAATACAGCTTGATTTAAGCTTGAAAATTGATACTCGCGTGATTTTTCCTTTTTAAAGGAGCGTTGATGGTGCCATCTGTGAAAGAGAATGGACATTAATTGTCTAGCGTCCTCAAATTTGCTGAAAGTTCGTAAAAGATGTGTTTTATTTTATATTACCAGTGCCATATTACCGGCAGGGCAAACGGGGCAACTGCCCAGGGCCTACAGATTTTAGGGCCCAAAAATCTTACATCTTACACTTTTGTAATTTTAAAATAAAATTACAAAGGATTAAAAAAAATTCAGAAGTTAAATAAATTTTTTAATTATAAAGTATGAACAATGAAAATAATTCAAATTTGCATTTGTATAAATTAATTTAAACTTATTTTTAATTCTTCGAAATGCTCTATATCAATATAGCATACCAATATGTAGGAAAATAACCACATTTGTAAAGAGAATTTTTAGCGTTAAAAAATAGCAAAATTTTCCAATTATTTGTTATTTTAAGAAATATTTACAAAAGTGACTAAAGTGTTTGTATTCCATACATGTTAGCAACTGTGATATAGCATTTCGAAGTAACGTTTAACTATCTGTTTCTTTCATTTCAGATTACTTAACACAAAATTTGTGTTAAGTAAACCCATTCTATATATCCAAATATGGAAATTCTTCAAAATAAAATACAATTATACTACGAAATTGATTTCAAAATCAGTTGTTTGTCTCGATTTTGGCCAGCAGTATTGCTTCATGAGTGTTGCGATACTGAAAGTTTTAAAACGTGTTTTTTTATTTTAATTTTGATGCATCCCATGGAAAAATAAAAGAAACAAATAACACATCGCCCACTTATCAATCTGGTGAGAAAACAGCGTGGTAAGTCACTTCAAACTTTAGTCATAGCCGCACAAGGCTCCGGTGGCGGAATGGATAGCGTGCTCGACTGCGAAGCCAAAGGGCCCGTGTTCTATTCCAGCGACGAACACTCGATGGAAACAGATTAAATTAAATTGAAATTTCAGCGTAGAGGGGGAAAATGCGCGGAAAAATAAATTATGTGGGGCGCGTTAGCCAGCGGGCGCCCCGTGTATTTGGAAATTTTTTCAAGCTTGAAATGTCAAGCTAAATTCAAGCTTATTGACTTGATAAATCAAGCTTGCTGCAAGTTTGCTGTGCTGTCTGGGAGTTTCAACGCTTTCGGATTTTCAAAGTTGTACACAGAACTGCACACAAAACTATTTTAAAAAATCAATGTATTATGAAACGCTTAGGATTAATTCCAGGAGTTATGCCGCATATTTTTTTGAATTTGTGTAAAAAATCCCAGGCTGCACATACAGTAAAATAAATGATGCTGTGCTATTTATAGTAGAATATAGAACATGTGTACTGCGACAAAATAAAATCTAAAAAAATTAATATCTTTTAACAATTTTGTTTTCTAAAACTATGAAGTGCGGGTAAGATGCTGCTCTTCAGGGTGAAACACCGCTCTTGTGTGGGAGTTATGCCGCGACTGTCACGAGAACAGAATAAATTAATAAATAAAAAAAATACTCGAAAAAATATTCATATCTTGACTATAATTGCCTATGTAATAACAAAAAGATTTTAAATTAGTATAAAGAGATATACTAGTAGGTTTAAGTCAACATTAATATTCCTACTTAGTTCACTACTAAAATTAAATTCGTATATTTTTTAATTGAATTTTACTTGTTGTTTCATCCGCAACGTACCTTCACTGTATTTGAAAAGGAAAAAAAGTGTAAAATAGTGTTTACATTGTTTTGTTCGTTTTAACGTTGTTTTATTTTTTTATGTGGGCATTTTTAATAAAAATCTGTAAACAAATCAACAATTTATCCGGTTTTTACAAACCATGTTTCATTTAAGCCAGAACGTTAAAATGCAGAATTATTACAATTACAATTAACGACTAATAACATGCCCAACTTAATCAGTTTATGTAAAATGTAAAGGAAAAAAATGTTAAGAATATTAATGAAATCCAACAAATATACTCCAGTAACATAAAGTAAATTTAGTAATTTAAAAAAATAAGACACTTTGAGAAGTTAAATTTTTTCTAATTGCGGCGTTCCGCACAAAAGAAACTGCAGCAAGTATACCGGAATGGCAATGCGGCATCTATTCCATTTTGTACGGTACAGGTGTAATACATCACAGATGCCTGTCCTAGAAACGGAAAATGGCGTAACCACATACACAGTACTCTATACAGGTTCTACACTTACTATTGACTTCGAAATCATGCATGGATTCAGCTATTCGTGTAAAAAAGTACTTAAGCATAACCTGTTTAAAAGTTTTTGCAGTAAAATCATGCTCTTATCTCGAAATAAGACTTGCATAATCACAGGTAAAACATTAAAAAGGATTCAAGCTATACACTGTTTAAGGAAATGTCACTTCATATATACTGTGAGTTTGACTGCTAGCGACAATTACAAGAAATATAAGGGTGCGGCAACTCTACCGGAGTTATCCTAAAAAAAACTTATAACAGTTTATCTGCAGCTTAAAAATTCATACTTACGACAGGCTATGCAGTGCCAGAAATCCAGGACCATAGCTTTCTTGTCTTCGCCCGCAGACGAATAAGCAATGACAGTTAAAGTCACAGCGACAACAGCGATCAACTTCATTATTTCGATTTTTTTTAAGTAAATCTTCTTGCAAAAGATCTGAAAGTGGCAGCACCAAACTGAATGAGAAAAAGCCCTTCGCGCAGGTCTTTAAATACGCCTCGAGTTCTCTGATTTAGATGAATTAACATAATAAAAAGAATGAAAAAGAAAAGAATGAAAGATTGATGTTTGCCGCCAGAATTTTTTAGAATGTCGCAACCCCATACGACAAATGGCACTATGTCTTTAGCTAAGCAAATTCTCTCCTAAATGGCATATAATTTGTATTTCGTGCAAAGCGCTTAGTATATTTGTGGAAATAAATAAACGCTGATAAAGCTTTTCTGCTTGATGAAGGTCATTTGATGAGAAATAAAAAGACCAATAAAGTTTCATGTCTTTTTCCGCCGGAGAATAAAGAAGAAACTAAAATAGAAAAAAAATTCCTCGTTTCAGATTAAATTATCGCATGTTTACTTTTGTGAATGCTTATCATGTGCTGTTAGTTTTTACATAATTTGCATATACACGAGAAAGTAAGGAATCAAGAGAAAAAAAAACTGTGCTATTCCTCACTTTCTTCCTGTAAGATTTCATAACTTACCGTTACGCATGGAGCTACAGATCCGAGAAATCTTCTAAATTGGTGTTTCCCAAGCTTTCGTCATCGGCGATCCCCCTCTATAATTTTTGCAATTCAGTACCCCATCCCTCACAAAAAATATTTTAATAGCAATTTAATTTTCCTGTTTTTTCCTTGTTTAATACATAACAAAATAATAACCAGAAAAAAAATATTAAGAAAAGTTACATTATAAATAATATTCACATTTTATATAATCATCAATGAGAAGGATAAAATTTTTTATAATTTGGATCACTGCATTCTAAATTTCAATGTGGTTTTGGCAATTCTCAGTCTGCCAATTCTCAGATGTGGTTTTACGTCCAAAAATCTACTCTTTTTTACAAATGTTAAAAAAACATCGGATAAAGAGCCGCAACCCACAATTTGGTACTACGACATATTCTGGCGTGTAAAAGAAGTGAGAATTTTTATACCTTTTACGAGAGTATCGGAACTGAAACTGATCAACCAATCACAACTCACTGCTTCCTCTCCTTATTCTACAATTTCTCAGAAGTCTATTGTCTTCGAAATTTCCGAGAGGTTGGGAGACATCGAACAAGGAAGGAGTTTAATTTTTGACAGAGAGGGAAAGTCAAGCGTGCCAAAGAAACGGGGCCTTTTGTGGCAGTGCTTAACACTCCATAATACACACAATAAAAAACCCATCAATACTCTAGTCTCCTATATCGGAAAAGCTTTTCGCCTACATTTAACCTGTCGGGAAAAAATAATGGTATTTTCGATAGTGATTCCGAAATCGGAACGATTCCGGCAGCTTCGTGGTAGCACAGAAAGATGTTCTTTCGGAAGGTGACGTCATGAGTGTAGAAGGGTTGATTTATTCGCTACAGAAAGCTTACCGATACCATCGTGGTAGGGCCCCAGGTCGTGTGTATCTCCACTGAACTCTTCTCGTAGTCCAGGGGGGGGGGGGGTATGCCCACCACACTTTGGGAAACACTGTTCTAAATGCTCTGGCTCTGTCTAAGAAATATGACTTCAGTTATAATTTCACTTCAATTTTCAAGATTTATCTCCCAATTTTCGTTCCTAATTTCTTAAAAACTTAAGCTTAAATGCGCGAATTCTTTTTCTAGGTCGAAATCTAATTTAGGATGTCGACCTAGAATGGAGACTGATCGAGCACAACACTCAACAAATTCACACTGATTATCTGTTTCCAGAATACACACCAGTTTTAATTATTACGTTATGTTCAGTTCTGTTTTTGGCTCTGAGACCTTGCCACTTGTTATACACTCTACACATACGCATACTTATGGTCGTGATAAAATGGTTATGAAGGAACTGAATTGAAGAGGTCGGTCTAATTTTTAAAATGGAAAAAGACAGGTATATCCGCAAGATGTACGCGCGTGTTAAAATTCTCTAAATGATCTATGCTTGGTGATGTGAGTTACCCTCTCTTTATCTGTCATATTACCATGTTTTTATTCATGACCTTCTGAACTTGGATGTCCTTCAGTGCCGGATCCAAAGGTGGAAAGGGGATGATCGTCTTCTTTTTGAGCACAACGGAATCTGAAAATTTGTTTCCGTTCATATCACAACTACTCCGATTGTACGACAGTTTTAGAATAGATATCAACCAAACATTAAACTGAAAATTCAAAATACGAAATGAATGTGTATTGTAAATAATTGGTACTCTGACTGCCTTGGAAATGAGTGAAAAATGTTTTGATTCTACAAAAAGATAAGTTCGGGCACGAGCATACATAAGAGGAGATGGAAGGATGTCAAAAAGTTCAACTAAGTTTTGAGAATCCAATTTTAACCTGTTCATGCTCATCATTGAAAAGACACAAACGCAACAGTGAATTTTCACAAACTTGGTTTGGGAAGTAACAACGTTAACAGAAGAGGAATTTTCCCGGCCGCGCCTTTTCCCGGCCGCGCCTTTTCGGTGATGAAAGCAAACAAGTTAAACATAAGTTCAGTATTAAAAAAATAAGAATACGGATACCAATCCACCTCTTGGAAAAATTCTAAGTATTTTGAGGAAGCACTTTGCTTCTCTTCTGATTTAATTCAATCGTTTCTGATACAAAATACTGTCTTTAAATGTTTCCTATGTTTGAGGAAACTGTTTTAAACTCAGAATATGTTTTTTTTTCTTTTTCTCAAAAGCACATGAAGCTTCCAAGAGAGTCAAAGTTGCAACGACGATGTATACCAAATTCATGATTTCCTTTTACACTAAAATTCTGCTGGAACAAAATGAAAACAAAAATGACCAAAAGGTAGTTTATTCGTGACAGATCCTTTAAATACCACAGCGTGGAAGTCTATTGTTACACCAACAAAGTGAAAATACAAAAATAATCGTAAATCTAATCATAGAAGTTATATTAAGATTAATTAAACGTCTGACATTCGTAAACATTCACGATTGGATATTTTCGTGTTCTACTATTGAATCCACAAGTTTTTTCCCCTTCTTCAATATGTAGGCAATTTTCTGTTTCAATAGTAAGTGTAGGCTAAAAGTATGTTCTTGACGAAATAACGAAGGAAGTTGCCGAGGGCTTTTTTAGGAAGTTGAAAAAAAAAACTGAAATATTAAATGAGCAGATGGTTTTGATCACACAGTATGTCCACCAAAGTCCCTGTCTAGCTACAGTAAAGTTGCAAACAATGCGCAAGAAAACCGCTTACAGTGCCACCTGACGTCTAAATTTGCAGTTAGAGTTCTTATCTCAAAAGCGGTGCGAGGTTCATGAAAAAATTCAGTTACAAAGCTGTTCATCACCATCCATTTATGAGAACCATCGCCATCCATGTAAGAGAAAACACCTTGCGTGCATTAATGTTAAAAATAGAAAATGTAAACTTTAAGAGGTAAAAGCGTATTGCTTATACCAGCTTGCCACCGGTCATGTTACACAATGTGTGGCGGGAACTGCAGACCAAAGTTCGAATGTGTATTTTGCTGATGGAAGACGCTTTGAGCATGAAAGATAAATGAAGCTAATGTCAGGCAAGTGCATTTTTGGAAAACTTGACCATAAAAATGTGCGTCTTATGCCTTCCACTAGTAGCATTATTGTGCCCAGTATTGTGAACACTGAGATACGCAAAGTATATTTTCTTAATAAATCGATGATTCTGAACAACTATGTAAGTGACTTTCTTCCCGTATCTTGTACTGTTTCTGATATAAGAGCGCGAACTCCAAATTTAGCCACCAGGAGGCGCTATAAGCGGTTTTATTACGTAGCTCAGGGACACTTTACAATGCCTAGACCCCACTTTTATGACTACAGCAGCAGCTTCTCTAAAGTTAAAAGGCTGGAAAGGGACTTTAGTGGACACACTAACACAATGTATATCTTTAAAATGCTATTTAAAAAAATATTGGTTTAAATTTTTAAACTTCACATTTCAGTCAGCTTTGAAAGGATAAATGTATCCACATCTCTAACTATATTTGTATAAACAGCATTTACAATAAATATCATGTTTTTGTCTATTATTGTAAGTGATATCCATGAAACGTTCTGTCATTGGCATTGACATTCACTACCATTTGTAAAGAAACACATTTTATTATTTTGAATGTTAGGACTATGACTAAAATTTTTTTTCAAAATTTTGTAAATCCTGTGGTTCCAAATGATGAACTTTTGGAATCAGATTACAAAGCAACTGTTATTGAAGATGGCTCCACGAAAACCTGAGGCACCAAACCATTTTAGTTTCAGGGTATGCCACGAGAACCATATGGTGCTCATAATAAACTTTGACTGACGTTTGACTGATGTATTTTCTGTACTTTCAGGTTTTGTAGCTCAAGATTAGTATTATAAGGGATATTGAAATCAAGTGAAGCAATTATGAAAAAATTTGGAATCATGGGTACAGCCATGAATCCGATAAAAAGACGAGATATACCTAAAATTGAAACACTTAGCCCCTTTAATCTTGTTACTTCTACAACCAGAAAAAGAGAAGAAAGAATGAAGAATCTGAAAACTGGTTAGCTTACCATTCTCTGCAGCTGCTCCCAACTGGTGGAATACCCTACCCCCCCTGGGGGCGCAGAGTTTTGCAGGGGGAATGCGAGAAAGACAACCAAAGAGCAAGTGGTAATGCATGTTTAAAAAAATCTTATTTTTCATCTTATTTTTCCTCCAAAACATATCTATTTTTGCTTAAAATGTTTATTCAAACCTTACCAATAACATTATTTTGTAGAAAAGGTGACTAAATGCTCATTGTTGACGTATACAAAACGGTATGTTTGCTGAGTAATTTGAGGGAGGCGGGCGTCATTCCAAGTTATCCTTTGTTGGAGAAGCACAATCTTCTGGGTTGGGAACCGCTGCTTTAGAGAAAATTTAACTTTCCAGTTTTAGAAAAACAAACAGTTATGTGAAAAGTAGTTAACTTAACTGAAGAGAATGAAAAATAGAAAGAGGAAACAGCATTCATTTCATCATGAAATAGAACATATATTTGGCATAACAAAAGCTCATGGAAATCGGTTATTCCAAGAAGATAAAGAATCACGAGGTACAATTAAATAAAAGTAAAATTAGATGTGTAACGAGCACAGTTTCTCAATAATTGTCCATTCATCCTTCTAAGGCAGTATGGAAAAAATATGCTTTTCTTTCAGAGCCAACCGGTCTCTGCCACTGACGTAGATGACATCAATGAAATCTTTTCCGAAACAACATATGCATTTGAATCAGATGAAATTGAAAATGACAAAAGGAAACGAGGAGCCCAATTTGCAGTATCACAAGGAGCTAAGTTGGTGACCAATTATGTAATTAACTCTGTTGTAGTCTACTCTGCCAGCCCCCGAAGATAGAATCAGCATTTCAATACCATCAAAGTCAGGTGTTTGGTGAGTTTGTGTTAAGAAGATGTGAAGCGTAAAATAAAATGTATTCTGCCGGAAGATAAGCATGCCTTCACTTCCACGGTAAACAAATTGCAAATCACGAGTATTACGTGGCAATCTTAAAAAATTCCCTTAAAGAAATTAAATTAGGTAGAATAAAATGTGAAAACGGATGATCCAGAACATTTTCAACGCACTGCAAAATTTGCTGAATGAATTTGAATATGGAAGAGTTTCAAAATGATTGATGTAACACAACAACAGTAAAAACTGGACAGGTCAAGGGAAATACTAAAATTTAAAAATTGTAATAATTACAAGGGGGATTTGATAATTCACAGTACATTCATTGGCATCCAGCATCATATTCTTTATAGAATCGTAAAACAGAAATTACAGCTTCGTAGAATCGTAAAACAGAAATTAGAGCTTTATTCCGAATTCTTCCACAGAACCAACGATAAACGAATCACAGACTAAGATTAAATAGACCGCTCGCGCAGGGTTGCAAAATGAAGCAAGCACCTGGTTACGTGATGAGTGGACCCGACCGATCCAGTTCATACGGGAATCCATTGATATTTCAATGCGTGAGTGAGAAAGGCCGGTTAGAAAACCTGAAAATTTATTGAAAATGGTAAAATCCTGCAGCGCATATGGATGCAATGAAAAATTTACCAAAGTTGGCCCTGTTACATTTCATCGGGAAATAAAATTTTTATAAGTTTTTTGCTTTATTAATGAAAAATAGCTGCACAAAAATACTTCTTAGCTCCTAGCTCTGACGTTTGTTGCAATTGAAAACGGTGTTTTTCAATTTGTTGTGAATGAAATTAATCGTTTTCTTAAGTTAATTGTTTGTTATCTTTTATGAGAACTATCTATATATTTTAAATATTTATGAAATGTTTAAAATTAGAGTTTAATCAGATACTACGTGTCTTGATGTAAATTGATATATTTGGCGATGTGTTGGCGAAGTTGTTTATAGTCTGAAATTTTCATGTTTTTCAGGCTATTATTTAAAAGAAAATAAAACTTTATGATTATTAATTAAATGTGGAATGTTTTACAGTATGTAACAAATATATTGTCCTTTTCCGTACAAATTCACATGAAATGTTTATTTAACATTTTTTTACATATAATTAAAAACTATACTGTCATTGAAATTTAGAACTGAATAACATCGCTTGTTTAATTTTCGTTTATTTATACACATACGTGATGTTTGAAAATGTATTTCGAGTTATTTATTTACTCCCGATTTTGTTAATACACGTACCGTTTTCCAAAACGGTATCTGGAACATGTCCTGAAAAGATTTATCCGATTACTTTTCAGATTTCCAAGAAATCAAGAAAGGAGATAATCTCTTGAAATAGTTAACTGGGCTTCTTAATTTAAATTTATTGTCAGTTTTGAACTAAAATAAAATACAGCTTGAATTTATTTCCGCCGCAAATTTGAAGAAAATGATTCCCTTCTTTAATAAATTTTCACAAAACTACTTGAAATTTTAATGATGACTATGTTTTTTTTTTCTTCCCCGTAAAAAGTAATAACATTAGTTATATTAATAAATTTAAAAAATGAATTTTTGTATTTAAAAAGTTTAAATGTATAACTTATTTTTGTTGTAGTCAGTTGTTAAAATATTACATTATGCGAGGTGTAAATCATATGCACGAAATCCATTTATTCTAATTTCTTTGGTTTGTAAGTTTTTCAAAGTACTAAAATAAACGTTTTCTTACTTGCTAAAATGCGTTAGTTTCCAACATTCATCATACTCGCTTCACCAAATGCGGTGAAAAGAAGCCAAAAATTTCCTCCTCAGACACGTGATGAGTGGAATTTCCACCTAGGTGTTTGCTTCACTCTGGAATAGGGGTTTTACCACAGTGCGAGCGGTCTATCAGATATCTTTAGTCTATGTAAACGAATTCGTGGACGAAGTGATAAAGCAATACGATGGCTTGCAGCAGTGTATAGGTCAGAAATTTAAATGATCACTTTTCCAAATCCAAGTTGTAGAGAAGATTTTCGATTTCTGTATGAATTATGTAAATAATTTCATTTGCTTAAAGAAACTGGTGGGAACCCTGTAATTAAATGCAAAGGATTATGTCTCTTCACAATGCCAGATGGAATTCACGTACTCTATATGCTCTTATTTCGTACTTCTTCATTCTTAAACGGAGAATATTACTGGAAATAGTTTGAGCTTTCAGCTCCCTAACATGCCTGGAATCTCTGTTTTTCTACCAAATTTAGCTCATATTCACCAGAAACTGATGGATGGTATTTCCAAATTAAATTGCTCTGCAGCCACGAAACGCTTCTTAACTCTCCTAAATGCTGATAGATCTGTTGTGAATACAACATAGGCAAATGTTTCTCCGAAATGTGAAGTGAAAGAGGGGGAAGAACTGCATCAAAAATTCAAAACATACAAATATTTGAATCTGAAATTTATTTCAACAAATAAATTTTGACTGTACTAAAATTACTTTCGCTCTCATTGGCGTCGAATATATTTCATGAATTTAATAAAATAATTGTCATTTTCCGAATCTATATCAAAAAGTTCATTAATATCCACTTCAGGCAAAACATGTTTTTTTAATCATAACCTTATGCCCATAGAACAATCTGATATTTCATTTTTTTTTAGAAATAGATAATTTTTTAAAAAAAAAACCTTATCAAATTGGGAAAAGGGCAGATGATCAAAACTTTATACCAAGTATGACGTTCTTTATGATTGTCAGGTTGCGGCTTGAAGTTTCGTTTGGATTTAAAAGAAGACAAAAATATTGGAAAATAACACTTTATTTTACTTTAAATGAACGAGGTACAATAGTTCTTGGAGTTTGTGATTTGCATATCATATGAGTCTCTCGGTTTTAAATATTTCTAGAAAGGACTGTTCTGTATTGTAAAATCTTCACTGATGACAGTATTTATCGTCCAGTTTCTGCAGACATTTCTGGTAAAATGAAAAAAAGTATTAGTCATGTTATTGACGTTATTTTCAGTTTAAAATGAAATAAATACAAGTCTGTTTGAAAAACCTTATTTCATATCCCACCTGTTTATTACATATAATATAGCAATGATTATTTTTTTCTTCTGAAAGTTGCATGGGACATATGGGGTTACTGTTAGTATAAGCGGATTGGCATTGGTGATGAAGCTTTATTAAATTTTTCGAGTGTTTAACATCATCAAAAGTTCCATGACGCGTGTCGTTTTGTAAAAGAACAGCCTACAGAAAGTAGTATTTTATCACAAAGAAAGGATATCATGAAGTTTTAAAAAGTACATAAACGAATATTGTAAGTTGTAACTAAAGCGTGTGATAAAAATTCTTTACGTTGTGTTCCGGTACATCTTAACATCAAATTTTAGCTCGTTATGAATGAAGTTTACTTCAGAATTCTCCATTTTCGAAAAAGCTGTCAGTATGCAGTAATAACTGAAATAATTGAAATAATCTATGCAGTAATAATTTAAATAATTGAAATAATCTATGCAGTAATAATTGAAATGAATGTTTAAAAACATTTAAAAAAAAATTATTTCAGTATGTTTGTGATCATGCAAAAATTTTCCTCCGTTCATAACATTAGTTTTGGATTGTCTAGACTAGAGGTTCTTCGACTTATACAGTAGAAGGACCTCCTTTTTAACAACAATATTTTTGCTGATCCCATCTCAACCCTGGGCGTTTTACAATGTTTTCGAACCTTAATTTCTGGCTAAATAGTCTCCTTGATGCTACGTTTGAATAAAAATTTGTTAAAATGCATTTTATTTTTTTAACTACATTATCTTGCGCATTTATTAAGATGGGTATTTTTATTGGGATATAAAAAAATAATAATAATTAAAATTCAGGGTTAAAAAATAATTTTTAAAATTACAAATCGTAGTATATTAAACTCACACGAACGTCTCTTATTGAAATATTGTTAAAAATAGATCTTATGATAATGTTTTCTGTAAATATTTTTTATGTATAGAGGTGGAAGCAGTTGTTTCCTTGAAACTAGAACCACAATTCTGTGTACTATATTAGAATGGTATTCTTAGGACCGCTTCTACATGATGTATAACATTAATGGTTCATATTAATTGTTTGATGTATAACATTACTGAAATGTATAACGGTAGTAAATGTTCCAGTGCTCTATTTGTAACTTTATTAGTCTTTTCAGCCAGCATTTTTATAACTTCATGGACCCCCGGTAATTGCTCTCCCCCACCGGGAGACAGTTGACCACAGTTTAAGAACCTTTGTTCTAGACCGTATTTCTCAGCCTTTTACATCTTCGGACAGGCAAAAAATGGAAAAAAAGTTCGCCGACGGGCGCCCGCCAGAAATAAAAGTCAATGTCTCTATAGTTATATTTTCATTTCACACTAAAGCTCATTTAAAAACACTTCACATTAAAGTTCACTTCACAAAGTATTATTAAAATTAACTTACAAAGAATTCTTTCATCGTTGTCTTCTCGTCTTCGCTAAGCTGTAAGAAAATGATTGTGAATTATGATTTTAAAATATTATAACAATTAAAATAATTACATCAAACCGCTAAATCCTTCGAAGATTTCATGACATTTTGTAAAAAGTTTTTTTTTTTGGCATTTTATTGAGATTCTTAATTCTCAACTTAGTTTTCTTACTTCTCTCAACTTCTACTTATCAAAGTAGTTCAGTTAATGTATATGCTAAATAGTACTAGTATAGTACGAATCAATTCCAAACACTATTACAGTCCAAAAACAGATTCTGCATATTAAAATGGGTAAAAATAATTTTATTAAGTAAATTTTGTGCTCTGTTACATATCTAAGATAAAGAAAATATTTACTGGGATTTTCTTTCAATATAAAATTTTATATTTTAAAACATATTTTAAAAACATATTCTAACTAGCCATTTTTCTGGATAACGTAATACCTTGTAAGGGAAATGTGTAATTAAAAAGTATCTCTAAAAAATTATTTGAGGTTGTTTACATAAAAAAGGTTTCGATTTTGTACTTACTTCTTTTCTAAGTTCATGATTCATGATGCAGTCAAAATACTGTAAAATGAGAGAGAAAAGGCTTTATTTTTAAATATACAGTGTTCGTATGTTATACATTTCAACATTAGATAAATTTTCACAGGTGCTTGCATAATACACTTCATAACCGGTGGCTTCTGAAAAAAAATTTAAGTGCTCGATTTACATCTATTAATATTTATATCTATGATTCACGTATAAGAACATAAGGGACTATTTCCAATTTATCGGAATCTGGGAATTCCTGGAATTATATCGCCCGTAGTGACGTAATTTGAACGTCAAAGCCATTCAATCTTATTGGGTTTCTAATGCATTTTCGAATTCGTGATATCAAAAGGATCTCAGTATCGCTTACGATATGTAACTTGAATTCCTGGTCAAAGGACGAACTCGCGTATATGTCGTTGGATGGATTTTCAGATTTTTAAAAGTAGCACAGTTTCGCCCTATATTTTTTAATGTATTTGTGCAAATTCGCAGTTCGATTGGTCCAATGTGGTCTGAATTTTATTACATTTTCTCAATTTTTTTTATAGATAGTAAAAATTGCAAAATAGTACGTTTGAAAATAGGCTTTTATTTATAAGGTAATTATTGAAAATTCTTACCCGAGAAGGTTCATCATTTTCAGCCTTGCAAAAAGTTTCCCAACGTCCATCTACTCCATCTGGTGTCTCTAGTCCGGGAGCAACTTCTTCAATGCAATCTAGCGATATTGTTTTGCACTGAAGCAAAATACATACATATTTTAACAAGCATATATACATTTACAGCAATCTAGCATTAAAATATTGTTGAATTTTTCAGTGAAATATATGGATTTATTCTTAAGTTTTCAGTCTCACATGCTTGATTATCTGAATAACTATAACGCAACTCATTTACACTACAATATTTCTAATAGATTAATGATTTATTTCAGTGATTGTTTCATCGAATTTTTTGTTCTCTTTTGACTATGCATTGTATTTTTTTTCTGTTAGAAAATTAAAAAAAAAGAAAATTACTGCACTTATTTTTACTCATTTAACTTAGGAAATATGTACAATTTAAATATGTAAATAATGCTGTATTGAATAAATTAGAAAAATAAAATAAATACATTAAATTCTGAAAGTTTTTTATTACATTTACTAACTAAACTAAAATTTTGAAGCATTTTGTTTCGCTCAATTTCTGTATACAAGTATAGAGATTGTTGTCATCAAATCACAGTCCCGGTATATGATATTCAAAATGCAGACGAAATCTACTTGTTTAATATTCAGTCCAGTCATACTCCCTAATTTATTTTAGTTAAAATAAGAAAAGTCCAATTCAAAATATTAGTTTCATCATTTTACATTTAAAATCTTTCAAGTTGCTCAAATTAACCCTAACAAAAAATTTAGAACAGCTTGTGAGCCACGGAAAGTGTTTACAAACGCGAATTATGACTGTTATGGTGCATCACATGACTTTTTAGAGTTCATTGTTACGGGGTTTTCAACTCCTAAAACGGTGAGTGACAACTTTAGGAAAGTTTTAGAAAACAACGTACTGTTTTCATTAGCAATAGATAATTTTAAAAATGCTTCGTGATATTTTGAATTCACTATATTCCATTCATAAAGTGATGTGGGAACTTCAATGATAATATGTAAACTCTACTTATTGATGAGGATATAGAAAACCTTGCACAGATAAACAAAACACTAAAATTACTCCGACTTTAGTAGATTGAGACTGATAGCGCTCTTACGTTATTAAATTGCAGTAAAATATTAAAAATTAACTTCAAAAAGTCAGATAACCTTCTCAGGCTTCATTCCTGCACATTTTAAATATTCTTCTCTGGCTACAGGATCATCAACTATAATAAAAAGAATGGTCATTAACAGAACCACAAAAAAAAGAAAAAAAAACATAAGCACTGCAATATGACATGAACGTTAATTTAATATGAACAAAAGTGTTTAAATTTTACTGTTTCTAATACATAATACTGACTGTTTCCGATTACATATTTCAAGCAGGTGTTAACTTTACTGCATGCATGCTACTGTGACCAGGGACTTAGCTAGAAGGAAAGATAGAGACACACTCACCTCCCCTGGAAATTTTCGGATTATGCAGTATGCTAAAGCAAATTTTTCTGAAAATATTATTGAAGAAATACCTCAGCAATTAATAGGGAATGAAAATAATATTATTAATGAAGTGTATGGATATATTTCCGAAAACATACTCTCAGATAACGTATTGAAGTCAGTTAGAATAGAACCTAAAACTGATGATTAAACTTTTATTAATGCTGACTTAATTCAATATCTGAGGAACAGAGAACATATCGTCATAGCTACGATAAATTAATTTGCTATGATGACAATGAAATCAATAACTACCCAGTAGAATTTTTGAATTATTTAACTATGAGTGGTTTGGGTTTTTTTTTTTTAGGTTAGCTGGGAGCAAATTAAAAATTATCAAATAATTGAGAACTGCGCCAAATGCTTACAAACCTAAAGCGATTTCCAGAACATAGTTGTTTATCCTTTTCCATATTTTGGAAGTTTAATTAAATTTTGTATTTCTATTTAATTACACTCGTTTTCCTCGATTCCATATTATGTAACTAATAAGCATGCAAAAATTAGTTTAGCATACTAACATTTTTGTATGCATTGAATTCCGTATAGAAGTACTATTTTGTATACAGATTAAAATTTCTGGCTTTGTTTTGGGGAACGACAATGTTTCAGAAGTAGTCTTTAAACATTTCCCAGAAAAAACAGTTGGCGGGATTTTGCGCCTGGCTAACCGAAAAATACCATAGTTTGCCACCCACATAAGTTAGTATTGAAAGTTAATTGCATCGTTATGCTAATCAGAAACTTAAATACAAAGGAAGCATTAGTCAATGGAACGAGAATGTGCATTAAGTTTATATATTGTAATGCTATCGATTGAGAAGTTTGAACTGGAACCTCAGGCAATAAAAGAATTTTAATTCCACTTATAAAATATTCTGGTACTATTTTACCATATCCTTTAAAAAAACTCATTTCCAAATATACCAGCATTTGCGATGACAGTACAATCATTCGAAAAAAGTGTAAATTTATTGAGTAGTGAATATTATGAATAAGACACGAATAATCCGCAAAGTCGATAACTGAAAATTCACGTGGTATAAAAAAGAACTCACACCTTTTAGTGTTAAAAATAACTGAGAGAACTTAGGCCCGTTACATACTTAACTCTTGAAAATTATTGAAACCTCTACTAAGCGCTAACATTAAAAGAGTAATTCAAAATTCAGTATTGCTTACTACAAGACATGCAATTCCAGAATTTCAAAACATTCGCTTTCTTCTCCTCATAAGCAGATGAAGCTACCAGAAGTGTTGAAATTGCAGCAAAGATACATATGACATTCATGATTTTCGCTGAATTCGTGTTCCAGTAAAGCGAGATGAAAAACACATAACAGAAGTCCGTCTGTGACAGAGACTTTAAATACCTCTGCGTAAAACGCAAAAAGCGCAGAAACTTTTTTAACGATTTGGGGCCCTTTTATAAAAGGGTCACATTACAACATGATTGTCCAATCTACATAAAAAGAAAAGAAGGAAAGCGATGTGTTTTGTTAACTTAAATATCAACAAATAGAGCTAGATTTTTACAAAAGTAACTATTTCCGTGTAAATGAGACATAATTCGTAAGGTACTACGTGCAAAAGCTTATGGCTTGATTATCAGAAATAACCATTATTGAAATCTGCGTTTGGTGCAAAATGTCACCTAATGAGAGGTGAGAGGTAATAAATATTTTGTCCTTTCCGTCACCAACAAAGTGAAAGAGTAAAAATACCATGTCATTTTTAATCTATGATATTCGTGATCATACGCAATTACGAGTTTACGTGAGTTGCTATTGAGGCAGTTTACAAATGATTTCTCGAAGCACTTCGAATGAAAAATAAGGCAAATTGTGCTTAAATTATTCAGTGTATTTCTTCCTATTGTTTCAGCTATCATATCAGTACAGTTAAACATCCTGTTTCTATACCTGTATTTCAACATATCTCTGTGCCCATTTTCGCCCCACTAGTGGCTGAGAAGTGCTATAGTCGAAACTGGAAGGCGAAAGTGCCTTCCTGTGCGAAAGTGACTGTTTGAGAAAGTGCCAGGCTCAAACTGTGGTCGCGCCTGTCCACCTAGCCGTTCCAAGTTTTCCGTGGGTTTCTCCCGAACCTCGCGTAAATACGGACTGGAATCCCTTAGAAAGTCCCCCACTGTCGGCATTCTCCTAGGACCCTACTGCAGTCAGTCGGCCTTAATCCAAAAACAAACACAGTGCCCATTTCAATTAATTTCAATCTTACGGGGTTATTTCAAAATTTATAGAATCTCAAATCTTTCGGAATGTTATTTTTGTATCAAATATATCTTAATGCAGGATAAGAGATATGCGGTCTCTGGTTCTTTTATTTTCAAGGGGCCTTGAATCGGTCCAAGGAATCCCCATTTGCTCAAAGAAAAAGGGGGCAATCTTTCCTTGATGAACTAGTTTTTAAGAACTATAATGATTTCTGTATTTCTGTTTATCGTAAACCTATGATTTGTGTTTATCGCAAGAAAAAAACAGTCTCCGACACTATTAGATCAACTGATTCGAAATTTTCACATTTATGCAAAAAAAAAAAAATTTATCCGTTATCCCAATTTAAAGAAATTTGCGACAACGTTCAGATGCTAATGAAATCATCTTCGACACTGTTAGTCCAAGAAACACAATAAAAAAAATTAAAAACAAAACCCTTTCCTAAATTTTTAAACCCATTCCTGTGATCCAAACGAGTATTCAAATATTGTGTATTCTAATTCTACATAACACAGATGCTAAATTTAAAAAAAAATATATCCTTGTCGTGCAAAAGTATCTCAAAACGAACTGGCAGTTCATTCTATTCCTGCTAGCTTCTAATTGAAAATTTCAAATCGCAGAGAACCTGCTAAGGAGCTAAGTTTCACCAGTAATTGACACTTTAAGAGCAATATAAATATTAACTAGTGATATACTGTTAATTACTAAAACTCTCCTGAAACAAACCTTTTGTTGTCAAAACTTAAGTGAACTTTAAAAATTCGTATAGGGTATGATTTATTACAGAATATTGGAAATTTCTATTTTTTCTGTATTTTATATACTGTCACGGTGGCGGCGCTAGTAATTGACACCAAGAAAAAAATTTTATTCCAGTAATTGACACTTCATTCTCCAGTAATTGACACCTAAGCAATGAGTAGGAAAACATGCTCATTTATTTTTTTATGAAAACCTTCCTTTAAGAGGAACAGCAAAAGTATTTTATTAAAAGAACATACATTACTCTATATTATTTTTCCAAACCAAACAAAAATACCATACAAAATTACACATTAATAATATTAATAATAGATTAGGTACAGCAGTAACCGACACTTTGCCAGATAATTTATTATAATAAGGTTTTATTTCAGAACTGTTATCAAATGATGCTATCTAGTACCAATTTAGACATTTTCCTTCAATTTTATTAATTTATTTTCTTCCTGGAGGCTTTTTGTTTGATAAATTGTGATTTTTAACGTTAGTACTTAAAAAGAGTTTCTTAACTTGCATAAGGGGCCGTCTTCATATTTAATTCTTTATCAACTGAAAATTCATGTAAGGTATGATTTATTACAGAATATTGGAAATTTCTATTTTTTCTGTATTTTATATACTGTCACGGTGGCGGCGCTAGTAATTGACACCAAGTAAAAATTCTGCTTGAAAAAATCTGCTCGCTCGATTTTGTCTTTATTAAAGAAAGAAAACCTTCAAATTGCCCTAAATATAAATTTTCTTCAATTTCCTTTGATAATTTACAGAGATATTGCGAATACTTTTTGAGCGATTTTAAGGGGGTTTCTGCAAATTGAAAAACGCTATATGCAGGTTCCGAAATTTTCACCTTGTTATTATTTCGCTCGCGATAGTTAAAAAAAGTAAATATTATTTACGTGGAAAATACTGCTTCTAGCCTTAAAGTTGTTAGTACAGAGAATATCAGGGCAGAAATTAAAACATTTAGTCAGTGGTCCAAACAGACTCCATAGCTTCCTTAATTGCACATATGATTTGAAAAAAAAATTGCAAAACGGCTGCTTACGATTTTGAAAAAACTTTCTAATTTTGAAATTGTCATTGAGTATTTGAAGGTTTTCTTAAAAGATGAAATGTTGCCAGGACTGAGAGGCTGTTCTCTGCTCCT
This sequence comes from Cheiracanthium punctorium, assembly GCA_038373885.1. Lineage (NCBI taxonomy): Eukaryota > Metazoa > Arthropoda > Arachnida > Araneae > Cheiracanthiidae > Cheiracanthium > Cheiracanthium punctorium. The sequence goes on from JAWZYV010000542.1 coordinate 207,172, forward strand.
CTGACTACAAGCATGAGTGTTACTCACCTACGGTCGAACTTGAAGAATGGTTTCATGAATGAAAATTTTTTGTTTTGAATTTCATATGAAAAACGCAATTACTTTTTTGCCGATCAAATATTACCACTGCGTTTGTTTTTTCACTTTCTTCATTTAATATTATCTTCTGCAATGTGCAATATTCTGATAAGACTATTCACTAATTTTCTACGATATTTCCGGAGAATATTGCGAATTATTTTATGTGCGTTTTTAAGGAACTTTCTGCAAATTAAAAAACGCTATTTGTAGGTTCCGAACTTTTCGCCTCTCTTTCATTTCGCTCGCGAGAGTTAAAAGAAATAAATATTATTTTCAAGGAAAATATTATTTCCATCTCTCTTAAAGTTTTTTGTTTTGAGAATGTCAAGGGTAAAAATTAGAATATTTAGTCAGTGGTCAAAATGACCTGTGTGTTCATAACTTCCTTGGTTCGTACACATGATTTAAAGGAAAAATGCAAAACGATTGCTCACGATTTTTGAAAATCTTTCTAATTTTGAAATTGTTATTGAGTATTTCTCTTGCTGGTTCTCTTAGACAGGTGAAATGTTGCCAGGAGTGAGAAGCTGTTGCGAGAAGCTGCTGTGAGAAGTGAGAGCTTTTCTCTGCTCTTCTGACTACAATCATGAATGTTATTCAGCTACGGTCGAACTTGAAGAATGGTTTCACGATTGAAATTTTTTTGGTTTGAATTTCATGTGAAAAATGCAATTACTTTTTTGCCAATCAAATATTATCACTGCGTTTGTTTTTTCACTTTCTTCATTTAATATTATCGTCTGCAGTGTGCAATATTTCTATTAAACTTTTGCGGTATTTTAATTTACAGTCTGAAGAAAATTTTGACGAAAAATGTGATTTTGAATGTTTGATAAAGTAAATGGGAAGTAAGACCTGATGTTTCAGATATTAAAAGAGGTCAAATTCATGCCTGGGATGTTGAGGATGTTAGTTCTTTAAAATTAGAACGTTGTATTGGAAAACATAAATCTACTGCATCTAATTTCTAAACATGAAATTTTATTTTATTTGGGGGAAATAGTAGTAGACGCAACAATGGACGCTTTATAGAATCATCAGCAAACTGTACAAACCTCCAATTTATTTGCTATTTTTTAATACCGCAAACTTTTACTATTTTCGTGCAAAAGAAATCTAATTTACATTTATTTTACGCAATTTTCAAAAAAATTGTCACTTAATAAATTTAAACATGGTCCCTAAAACTCATGAAATAAAACATTTTAATTAATATAAATTAAACTACTGAACTTAAAAATTTTTAATTTTGCTCAGCCATCTAAAATTACTTTCTGTATCTATTTCCATCGAAATTGCCTAGGTCGCTATTCATAATTTTTTCAATATTAATTTAATAATTCATAATTCATACTAATATTTTATTAAAAATTATAACAGTAAATTATGTTTGAGTCGTTTAATTCTTTTAGTATGAATAAAAATCAGCTTCTTGATGTCAATATTATATGAGATATGAATTAAAGTGTGAAAAAAATATTTTTACATGGGGTAGGGAGATTTTGGAAGCTCATAACTCACACACACTCATTTTCAAATCAAATTTATTGAAAATTTATATCCGCGGTTTAAATGAGCTAATTTTTTTAATATGAAGTGAAATATAGTTGGTTGCTATTGAAAAAAAAAGGCGGTGCACATTTATATATGCAGATGGCCCCTTATGCAAATTTCATGGTTAGCAAATTAAAGCATTACGTTAATCGTAAAGGATTGGAGTATGTAACTTTGCTGTACGACGAACGAGAGCCAAATAAAAAGCAAGTGGAAGTTTTGTTTTTTACTTTTTTTTTTCCTTAGCCGTACATCAATTCAGAACTTAAAAAAAAATTAAAGAATCTTTTTCTTTTAATAGTGGAAACAAAAAGGTTCACATACGTAGACCTCTGGACCGAAGAGTTAAAATAATTCATAAAATTAATAAGCCCCGCTGTGGCCTAGTCACTAAACTTCATTCCCGTAAAGTAAAGCAGCTCGCGGTTTGGCCAGTGCTTGGGAAGGTGAACTCCTCTCGCGGCTGGGAAGCTATGGGACCGTGTACGCTAATGGGATCGGGTGCACTTAAAATCCGTCGTGGCTCCAATGTTCTCCGTGTTTAATGCTACCTCTGGGAGTGCCGATTTCAGATGGTTGGTCTCTCATCTGGAATTGGTTCAAAATTAGGGGACTCTGAGAATTAAGTCGGAGTTCCTCCCACTGGGGCTCATCAAAATGGAAGCCTCCCCTTCCGCCTATCGCCTTCCTGCATTAGCAACAACAACAACAATAATTAATATGAAAAATCTATAATTCTTAAAAAGATACTATTATAATTTTTCGACTTTCATGAATTATTTCTTTTATAACTGAAATTAAATTGATCAAATACCCTAGAAATTTTTACCTAAAGTTTAATATTTCTCTTTAATATTTGTTTTACTAATGGTGGTCACTAGCAACACCTCCTACAAACAGAAAGTCTGACAACTCAAGCTTTGACGTCATAACTAGGCCTGCGAAAATGACGTCATCGCAATTCTTATTTTCACTATGTAAAACTATTTAAAATTCCTGGTGAATAGGGAATGCAATCCCGCACTGTTTTTCATCCTGCGGGATTTCGAGATTGAGATTCATTGATCCTGCGGGATCCCGCGGGATTGACATTTCATTTAGTTAGGAGTTCATTTCAACAGAGAAAAGTTTAAAAAAAAGTAAGATTTTAAGCACTATGAAGCTTAAATTTAATAATAATAATTAATCTTATGAAATAATTAATACAATAACTTAGAAATAGGAAAATTATAATAATGATATTCAGAATAATATACTAAGTTATGCCTTATATTAGTTGCTAAAAATGGGGAATATACAATTCATAGATATGCCAACATACTCACGTTATTTTCTTAGTTGCTGCAAAAGAAACGTAAAAAATCGAACAAATTCAATGAATCATTTCCTAGTCTAGATTTAATTTTAGTAAAATAATTAAAAGTGAGAATTATTAAAAGAAATTAAAAACTAAAATGAAAACTTTTTATAATTAATTCGTGACTTTTGGCTAAGAGATAAATAGTATGAAATTGAAATATTTCAGTTCATTTGGGGATTGGAAACGTTACGAAAAATTTATACTACAATGTTTAGGTTTAGATATCCGATCCAGACTCCCGTTGAAAGATAATTTAAAAAATAAAACTTTAAATTAAAATTTGTAATTATTGATTCGTTTATTGTTAGATGAGAGACATAAATATGCAAAATTTTTCGGCCTATTGATTGGCAAAGCAGCGTGAGACTTTAATAAAAAATAATTTATTTCTCAGTGTCAATCCCGCGGGATTAGGATCTTAATCCCGCGGGACTAGTCCCGCAAACATTTGTGCGGGATCCAGCAGGATCCCGTTCCCGCGGGATCGGGATTGCATTTCCTACTGGTGAATGATACAAATATTAGAAGATATCTTACATTAAACATTAAAATTTAAATACCTTTCTTATACAAAATTATTCATTATGATCTATTTCCAAATTATATTACCTAATTAGTCATGGTTAAAAACTACCATTTGTCGTAAAATTAAAATTTTGTATAATTATTAAAATTTTGTTATGCATGAGTAAATTCACCAGAAATTTTTAATTGTTTTATTTTCAGAAAATTAAACTTTTAAATGCAGGATTAATGATGACGTCAAAGATTGGTGACGTAGCAGTTAGGCTTTCTTTATATAGGAGGTGTTGGCACTAGTCGTTTATAGGTATTGGCCACTAGCAGCCGGGAAGTACTGGCCATTTTATTATGAAGACATCTGATAGGTGGTCCAGTGTTGCAAATTTGTATACCACTCCTTTGTAAAAAAAAAATCCCTATTAGTAAAATGCTAATGCCCCATACACTGGTGAGGTGATGCACAAAATTTGAGATTTGTATTGTGAAAAATATCGAAGAAGAATATAGGCTGACTTAGGTCATTTTTCAATGTCTCTCAAACGGAAAAAATTACGTCGAGTGATCGCTTTTCAGGGTCGTATAGAAATTGCGACAAAATAGAATGTTTTGCACTCTAGCAATAAACGTTTATATTCAAAATGATGTATAGCTCCCGATCAACCTTTATTTAAATATATCTCTGAGACGCTTTATGATGAAAAGCTGAAATTTTGTACATTACTTCATTAGTGTATGGAACACATTTAACTAACTAAGAAAATTTTTTGTACAGGGGTGGTATACAAATTTAAAAAATATAATTTTTTAAAAATAAAGAAAGGTTTTGAAAAATAAAGAGAGGTTTTTTCCTTAACCTCACTCTTTTTCCCTACCTTATGTTGAACATTTTTTTTCAATTTTCATTTCCCTCTCATATCTAATACATAAAGAATTAAAGCGTGTTACCCCCTTTCTGTGACATCCTGTAAGTACAATATACATTTATATATATGTATGTACAGATAAACAGAGAGAGATTATGCCCCATTCAACTCTTTACCTTGATAGAAATATGCTGCATATTTGCGACTTAGGACAATACCTCCTAGAATGAGAAGGCCTGAGAACAGAAGCTTTTGCGTCATCACTGGGTCTTCTAAGATGACGTCATCACAGCTTTACTTTCACAAAGTAAAACTATTTAAAATTTCTGATGAATGATACAAATTTAAAAATATCTTAAGTTGAAAATAAAAATTAAAATACCTTTCTGATAAAAAATGATTTATTATGATCTATTTGTATATCACATTACAAAATTAGTGATAGTTAAAATTTCCTATTTGTTGTAAAATTAAATTTTCTATCTTAAATCATTAAAAAGTCTTATGCGGGGGTAAATTCACCACAAAATTTGAATAGTTTTACTTTATGAAAATAAATGTGTGACGACGTCATTTTTGTGGACCTAGTGATGGCGTAAAAATTTCTGTTCTCGGGCATAATATATCTAGGAGGTGTTGCCTAGAATCAATCTCAAAGTTAACTGCTAAACAAATTTTAGATTCCGAGCTAGCTAACTTGCTACTACAATTCGCAAGCCATAGCCAGCGATCAAGATACAACTGCAAAGTGAGTCATACCAATTTGTTAGGTTAACCGTAATCTGTGAAGGTAAATAGTTCTTACTTGAAATTCAACTGGATCTTTTTCCTGGTGGTTAATCCATAATATTGAAATCGGTATTCATTATTCTTCTTTTAGACATTTTTTTAATTATATTCATTTTAATTTTGGGATTAAGGAACGGCGAATTTTCTTTTATTGATTTTCAGTAATATTTTTAGTAGGTATTCCGTAATATATATTTTTTTTACTAGTCATGATATGAATATAAACGAGTTTTTTTTTTTTTTTGTAGTTATGTCACAAACGCGTTTTGAAGAACTGCACACATACGCAGACTAACGTTTTGTTTTGTTTTTAATTCATATTCAGTTTATACGTCAGTGGGTTGTGAAAAAAGTTTCAGGACTAGATTACCATATTTTTTTTCTGTAAGTTGTGCCCTCATACCTAAAGCCCCTGACAACGCCTGGATACGCATCATTAATAAGTTTGATTTTCTTAGCTTTATGCTAAGAAAATCAAAATTCTAATCTGAAAGTTACACTTGGACTACCAAATTTGTATCATCGTGACAAATTCTAGCACAAGAGTAAACTTTTTTGAAATTAAAAATTACGATTTAAATATATCACACTGAATTTCTTTCCGTGAAAATATAGTAATATAATAAAACATTATCAGGGGCCTTTTTATTCGACCACCTTTCAAATAAATGTGACTGACCTTTTGGAGTTTTTAAGCTTACGTTATTTTATGGTCTAGTTGTTTTTTTTCTGTTGTTGTTTTTTCATTTTTTAAAGAAAAAGATAAAAAAAACTAGTTTAAAAAAGTATGCGGGTATATACAGGGTGTCCCAGAAAAGTTGGTCGCACGCTTTAACTCTTTATCTGTTAGATAAGTGGGCAATGTAAAATGAAAAATGTTCGCAAATGGTAGAAAAAAAAATTGATTACAAAAAAACGCCTCTTATTAATTTTCAAAAAAGTTATACTTTTTAAATTTGTATCAGATCTTCTTACAAAAAATTTCCCGATTAGTAATGTGTACCATACACCATTGAGGTGATGTACGAAATTGGAGAATTAGAGTCTTAAAAGTGTCAGAGATATGAAGATAAATATATGCTGACTTAAACCACTCTTCAATGGCTTTCGAAGAGAAAACAATCACGTCGAATGACCGTATTTCAAGGGCAGTGGCGTAGCCAGAAATTTTTCAAGGGTGGGGGGGGGTTACGATTACTGCAACTCACATATATGCATACATGTGTGATAAGGGAGTGAAGAATATACATTTTGTATGGCAAAAAATTCCTCATGGGGGGTTACGACCCCCCTAACCCCCTCCCCCTTGGTTAAGCACCTGTTCAAGGGACATACAGACATTACAAAAGAAAGTAAATTTTTTATACTCTACTAATAAATGTTTACATTCGAAATCATGTGTGGCCCTCGATCATCTTTGTTTAAAGATATCTCTGAGATGTTTTATAATGAAAGACTGAAATTTTTGTACATCACCTCATCAGTGTGTGAAGGTCTTTGTTTATGTAACTCGTAAAACGTTAGAAAAGTTTTGATCCAAACTTCTGATGTTTATGGCCTAGTCGACACCGAAGTTCATTTACTCAGCTCAATTTTGTTGAACTAATGTATTATGCACCGAAGATCTTTTTGTTTTCTTTTTCATACATCTAACATAAATGGATGAACGCACTTTTTCCACTTCAGATCATGAATTTAATAAGCGACATTGCTTCCTCAGTGAATCATCACTAGTTTCAAGATTTTAGCAAAAGAAGACTCATTGCAGAATACTATACACTTTCTTTGTGATCCCACTGCTAGGTTATTCATCGTTAACGAGAAGTTAACATTTTGAGGCGCAACCCTTTCCCAATGCTGAAAAAAGGGCAGCCGTTGCCATCGCTCGACTTAACTACCAGCAAGATGCGGACAATCGAAACGTTCATCGCGTGCTACAGATCTAGAGACCCTTTTTTGACGCAGCCGGCTGTGCCGCACAGCGTCAAAAAAGGGTTTCTAGATCTGTGGCATGCGATGAACGTTTCGATCGTCCACCATCTTGCTGGTAGTTAAGTCGAGCGATGGCAACGCCTGCCCTTTTTTCAGCATTGGGAAATCTATCCAGCTGTTCTCGAATTCTTCCATTTTTCAGCAGATGCCAGTGCTGTTAAAAATAATCGTGACAATTTTTGTACGGGAAATGACGTGCTAAAAAGTAAAGGATTTTCGTGGAGCTATGTCATCCGCAAATATTTTTATAGAAATCAAATCTATTCTTCGTGACTGGCAACAGTCAAAACGTCAGAGTTTGGTGTTCCCAGAGCGGGAACACTGCGCGTTAAAGGGTTAATGAGGAATTAGGAAGTGTGCACTCCAACTATGCACGATGATGTTTCACTTGAGAAGCGATTTCGCTCATGGTGGATAAATAACAGGGTTCCTTTTTCAGAGATGAAAGAAAATTTTTTGTGAAGATGGCATGACGCAAAATCTGTTCAATTTGCAAAACAAAACAAATACCTGAAAATAACTTTTTATTTAACTTCGTAGCATATATAGCAATTTACATAACAAGCTCAATTTGGTTGACTCTCATATAATACTTGTAATTATCTCTTTACAAATCTTTTGCGAAAAGGACTAGTGCCACCTCTTAGAATTTCTTTAGTGTTCACAGAACTTCTTATCTATCTTCTTGAGGCATTGCTGTGGGGGAAAAAAGAACCATTATGGTAATGCATTCATGGAATGTCAAATGGAACATAAATAAAGGCTTACTGAATTTCGTAGTCCATATTAAGCCCTTATGCGTACATTATTATACCGTCTACCTGATAATCAGGTAAAATGGTTTTCATTGTGACCTTATTTTACGATCTAAGTACCGTAAAACTGTCACTAAATTGAACATTATCATTAACCTCGCCATCACTAAACTGAATAGGGTAATTAAGGATTTAAATCTCTATAAGTAAATAATTATTTCAATCACCTAATTATTTAAATCACGATAAGTTTCGTTTTAGAGATTAGCAATCATAAAATTTTGTAGCTATTTTTTAACTATTTCCAACAACTGTATAGTGTATGCTAACTTCCAGCTGAAACTACAAGACGTAGACTAAAAGTATTACACCACATTTTTATAATTTTCACTCTATTCAAAAATCATTTTATCTATCAATAATTTAGAGAATTTTTTTTTCAAATATTCTTTAAACTCGGTCTTCTCGTCATCACTCATCTGCAATATAAATATTTAATTAAATTTTCTTGTTGTGGATAATTTTTTACCGTTTTTAAAAAGAAGGTAAAATTATTTTCTTATGTTTATGAGCATTTTCCTACTTACATGCTTTTTATTTGAATGCATACTTTACAATAGTCTTTTAAGGCAAAAAGAGGGCGGGGAGGAAAATCCTATATAGGGAGCTTATTTACTGTTGAAGACATATTATGCATAACCTTAGAATTTCCTAACAAGCGAAATAGGGCATAAAATTTCTTCTAAAATCATGGTTCCTGTAAGCAGAGCTACTATGAAGGTACATCAGTCCATCAGCACTAAGTACCATGACGAATTGTACTAATAGTCGCAATATTTCGTCAGACCCGTGGTGCCTGGACACATCCAACGCAATGATCATTAATTCACAAAATCATGCACTCTGCAGATTTTAGCTGTTGTTTCTATACACTGTCCCAACTATAGCGGGTCCGTGGCCTCATCACGGCTGGCCATCATTTTAATGTCTTTTTGAGACAAGAAATGGTTTGATTAATACAGTCTTTTATCTTTATTCAAGGCATACACAAATACTTTACATGAATGTCACTAGAAATAAATTTATTAGTCAGTAATTAGCTCATAGGTATCATGCATGTGTCTCGGTGTTTGCATGCATAACTCTCTCTTCGGAATACTCTCTTAATCAGAGAATTTACAATTTTTGAAGAGCACTAGGCGATAAATCCAAATAAAAATGTTTTTAATTTTGAAAAGACATTAGTATTTTAGATCAAAGCTGTTCTTGCTAAAACCGTTTCTTATCGAATATTTTTAAGTTTTTCCAGTTTCTCTGGGATGCAAAAGCTTCTTAAAAAAATCCTAGTTTTCTCCTCTTATCCCCGAAGTACCTTAGAGCATTCTTAGAAGAAATTCTTTATTTAAGAAAAATATACTTATTTTTTATATGTTTATTTTTTATATATTATAAGTCCTTCAAGCAACTCTTCCTCGTTTCAATGGAGACAATATTTATTGTCTTACTTTTGGACATGGCAAAACAAGCTTTTCATTTCCAACAACTTTCTTTTTTTTTCTCGTGCCATATTGTTTGCTTCACAATAATTGCAAAGTAATATAAATTCATTGTATATTTTCCTCATTAAAATGTTAAAAAAGACACATAATTAAAATTAGCTTACCAAATATTCTTTAAACTCTGTCTTCTCGTCATCACTCATCTGCAATATAAATATTTAATTAAACTTTCTTGTTGTGGATAATTTTTTACTTTTTTTAAAAATAAAAAAAATTCTTCCTATCATGATTACTATACTTTTATTTAAAAAACTAAATTGTCTTATCATTTTCATACTTACTAAAATATTTTAATATCGATATATAGATTAAACTAAAAGATATCATAAAAAAAATAAATACACTCATGTTTTAAATTATTTCGTAACTCAGGAATAATACTTTACCTCCTTTTTCAGGTCATGACTCATGATGCAGTCGAAAAACTAAAAAGAAAAAGGAAGAGTGCTTTAAAAATGTGCATTTCCTAAAAACAGATTTTACAACACAACAGACAGATAATTTTAGAGACCTTTTTAAAATGTCAATTTCGAATCTTTGTAAGGGGTCCTAACCCGTATTTACGCTAAGTTTCGGATAAAACCACGGAAAACTCCTAATGGTTAGGTCGGCGGACGTGACCTGGTTTCAATATCGAGTAAAACTTACATAAAGAAGTCGTTAATATGTTTACTTTAATCGGCGGTGTCTTAAAATGCGATCTTTTAATAAATAATTTATACATTCATAAATGTATGCGAATATTTTACCCTCCTCAGAGTATCATTACTGCAAAAACTTTTCTTTATTAGTACTAAAGTGCTATTCCTTTCATTTGTGGACATAATTTTCGAATTTGTCTGTGGCCATAATTTGTGGACATGATTACGTCGACACGTTTTCTCTTCATTTTTCAATACAGTTGCTAAGACAGCAAGGAGGAGAGAATAAAAGTCGCAAAGGTTTGCAATTTTCGATAATTTATCACCAAATTTGGCTGCAAAAGAGTAAGTCCCCAAAGCTGAACCTATCTTCTCGATATCTTCCATATTTGGGGAGAAACTAGCAAACCCTACAGATTCCAAAGGCGGCAATATTATCAAAAGTCGACAAAGTTAGTTTGGCTTTAAAAAATAAGTTTCCAAAACTGAACCCAGCTTAGCGATATCTTCCACATTTGGTGAGAAATTTCCAGTTTCGTGTACGACGCGCGGATATTGGACGTGAACCAAACAACGCCTGTCCATGGAATTTTTATGTATTGTAGATGTCCATAAACTTTAATGTATTGAAAATCTTTTGGTGACTGTAAATAAACTACCCAGACACTGTTCATAGAACTGTTCAACTTTTCACCATGAACGGTGCTAAGTTATTCGTAATCTTCATGGGAAAACCTTGCACCAGATTTTGGTGATCAGTGGAACCAGTTCTTGATGAAATCTTATGGAGAGGTCTCGCCTAATTTGCACAATTTTATGGTGAAATGTCGAACTACTTCTATTAAATGTGTGACGGTTGCAATCATAAAGAGAGGAACACAACTAGATGTTATAGCATCCCTAAACACAAAATTTCAGCTTTCAACAACTAATCGTTTTTGAGTTCTGCGAGATGCATTTCTAGATACCTACACACGCACGTACAGACATAATGCCTGAACTAGTCAGAATGGATTCATGGCTGGACAAAATGCATAGTTACATGCATATATGAGTACGTTGTGACGTCTGGCAAGAACATGTCAAAATTACGTTAAAAATGGTCAACTGTGAATACCAGAATTTTGCGTGATTACAATACTTCATTTCAAAGTAAAAACAGGACAACCATAAACTTTTATATTTCAGAGATGTCTTACCCGTGATGGTACATCATTCTCAGCCTTGCAGAAAGCTGACCATAGCTCCTCTGGGACTTCGGTTTCAGGAATGACTTCTTTTAAGCAATCTTTATGTATTTGCTTGCACTGAAATAAATTAATAGAATTTTTATTTATGTTGTTTAGACTGCATGCAAGCCTTTATTCATAGCATTAATATGTGAAATGCAACTTTTCAAAATTAATCTTGGTATATGACAGCGGTACGGCTTTTCATTATAGGCTTAATCTGATAACTTATTCCTATACGTTAAAATTCAAACATGCAGTTATAAAAGAACCATTTTACAGAAATTGTTCATATTGTAAACCACTGTTCATAGAGCCACTGAATTAATATGACTCTAAGCTTACCAATATACCACTTTTTTCGTTTATGTGTTTTACTACACACAATATATATATTACTTATTTTTTAAATAAAATATAAGTCTTTGTCTTTACCGTGTTTACCTTCTTTGCATACTCCCTATTTAAATAATCAATGTAAAAGTATTTCACGATTTTTCTCTGTTCAGATACTTTTGTCAAAAGATTTATTCCATAGTATTTACATTTAGAAAATTATTTTATTAAAAACTATCGAAATACAAGTTTATTCCCCCGACATAAACTGAATGCATATTCTATGCGTAGTATTAATAAATGTCTTAGTTCAGTTTCTTAAACTATTTACTTACCGAAATCATTTTTAAAATGAGTTAACAACTTGAATATAAACAAAAAATTGCATCTCAATAATACTTTTAATAGTGTGTTCGTTCGATTTCTTTGGTATTTGCTGTACTTTATTTTCATCCTTTATCAAAAACTTTCTGATATTTCATTACTACTCTCCACATGAAATGAACGTACGATTTTATTTCCTTCCTTCACTTACCCCAATATTTATATAAATCACCAATAAAACGCGCAGTTAAAAAATCGTTATTGGCTTTGAATAATATAATCTATAAACATATGATACTTTATATACGGATCAATAATTTAATAAATTTATTAACTGTACCAATCAGGAAATAAGGCTTTCAATACAGACTTAATGAAAGGAAAAGACTGAAGTAAGTACAATAGAATATTAAGTACCTTTTCTGGTTTGGATTCAGAACACTTCATGTACTCTTCTCTGGCTACAGGGTCTTCATCTATCATTAGGAGAAAATAGATGAAGAAACATATTAAATGAAATGTGTTGAATTACATACACAAAAGTAAATTCTTCAAATGCAGTAGAGATCGTACTCTAATTTAATGAGTTTTTCGAATTTAACAAATGATTCTCTGCGTTTTCAGCGAATATTTTTTCTGAGTAATGTGTACCGTCGAGCATTTTTCCCGCAAGTGAGAATAAAACATCAAGAATCTGCTTCGAAATAGAAACATTTCCAATGCTCGACCAGAAATGAAAGGCACGGGAAAAAAAATAATTTCTGGTGTAAATTAAATGCTTTTATTACATAAAACTTTTTTATCATATCAGGCTATTTTTATTGTATAAAACTAAGTCCGGAGGGAACTTCATCCTTTGAAAAAAAAAACGCTCGCTTTCGAATCTGCATATAGAAAAATCAGTCTTGAAACAGACAGCTATCTGAGCTTGACAAACTAGCAATAGCGGTTTGAATTTGTAACAATCTTAGTTTTCCTGATTACTGATTAAAAAAATAAACAATGAACTAGCAAACATGATGTTGCCTAACTAAGATAAAACTTTTTTTTTTTTTGCTTTGGGAAGCAGAGAGAAAAATGTTCAACATCGAAAACGAACGAAACCAAAAGACATTTCAAAAATACTTCGCTCAAGAATCTTGGAGAATAATTTTATGTTCTAAGTTTAAAAAATAAATATGTTTAAATTATTTTACTGGGAAAACATATTTTAAAAATAAATAGACGACTTAAGTTTGTGACATAAATGTTATGGTATGTAAATAATTGGACCGCTTTCCTTTCTTCAAATTTACCTCCAAATCCTTATGTCATCGCAATACTCGATAGAATTTTCATTAACTCTCGATTCATTAAATATGTTTTCAGCCAGAAACAATTTCAACAAGCATTTTTTAACTATTTTATGTCTTGTACCAGATGGTAAAAGTAAAGTTCCATAAACGCTCAGTTACATAATGCTACTACAGTTTCGTGTAAAAATGTGCTGCATCATACCAAGTCAATCGCAGCGATTTTTGTAGTAAATTTCAGAAGTTAACGATCCTGTAATGAAATTAAGGAGAAACACCAATAAAATGCCAGTAGAAAGCCTCCTTGCAGAATGTTTATGCTTTACTGTAAGGATATGTCACACGCTAATATTTTTAACAGAAGCTCTGAAATGCCCAATGCGCAAATTGTCGAATGACAAATGAGGTACAGTTTTTTATTAATTATTAGTATTCCAGGTCATGAAAGTTTTAAATTCTTAAATAGATATCTGAAGTCATTGTAAAATTATCACACACAATATTTAATTACATTATGACCAAAATTTTACTTCGTAATCAACAAGGATTTTTTTAAATATAAACACTCACTTGTTCATGTCAAAATCATAAGCAAAATGTCGAAGTCAGAAATAGTTAGTATTGTAGGTTTTGCGGTTGTCACTGTGCGGTTAAAAGTCACAAAAGTTCAATTTAACAAGAATATACGTATAGTAATTCTTTTTAATATTGTTGAAAAGTATACACTATTTTTGCGGTAATACATATGAAACATATTTCATAAAAATGCGGATGAAACTGGAATACAGTGAGAAATTTCAATACAGCCTCATTTAGAAACTGGGTAGACCATGGCCGAGTGGATAAGACACTGAACATGAACATGGTCGATGGCCGAAGTGTGAAGATCGATCACGGCTGCCGATCTAACGGTCTGGAGTTTTGGGGCGGTTTTCTCCAGATGTAACATGAATAATTGTTAGAACCCGTTAAAATGTCCTCCGTACATGGCATCTCCCACCAGGCAGATAGCTCTCGTGTAACTTTGAATCACAAACAGGATTTTCAATCCCCAGGTCAGGTATTTACGATGCCCCCTCCCCTCTCCCCCTCAAAAGAAAATCTCGATTTCTTAATCCAGAAAAGTTTTTTAAACACTTTAAAATTAGTATACTTTAGATTTACCGTAGGCTATATGTACAGATCTTGTACATGATAAAATTTCCATCAAACTGCAAGTATTTTATCAGAATAATTTTAAAGAAATGTACATATAATTCTGAAATTCTTTTTTAATGTTTACAGAGAATCACATGATACAGTTAAATTTAAGATTTTTAAATGTTGAGTATTCGCTATTTGAAAACTAAAGCAGAGTTATTATAAAATTCGTAACCAAATGAATAACACAGAAAGAAAAAACGTTAGCAAACGCCTCTGAGAATTAAAGCCGCGGACCGATAGGTAAGTATGACTTAGTAACATCAGTACGAGAATGCATTCTTGCACTAATGATGATAAGTCATTGGTTTTTGAAAACGTTGTTTTTTCTATGTTAAAGCATAGTTGCCTTCTTTATCAAATTACTTATTAGTTTACAAAACTCAAATTTATAAGAAAGTGGAAAAGTAGCAAATAATAAACACTTCAATCGGCAAATTTGGTTATTTATAAATGTTTCTATGAAGTTCCTGCGAATGCAGCTGCGTGAGCCAAAATAGGTTTCGGGAGACACAAATATTTTATTTTCCCTGTGGGATTAATAAGCTAAAAATTCGTAATATACATCCTCCAAGCTCGGGCCCCGGGGCAATTGTCCCACCCACCCCACCCCCCTCTCGGTGGTCCTGATCACAAATCTACATCTAAATCAATTCGAAAGTACATTCGGAAAAATAATGCAGATTATTAGAATGTACCATAATAATTTCAAGCTTACAAAAAGTCAATACTTACGGCAAGAGACACAGTTCCAGAACTTCAGAACCTTGGTCTTCTTATCTTCATCGGCTGAAGAAGACGCAATAAGCGTTATGGCTAGAGCTGCAATGGCGATCACCTTCATGATTTCGATTATCGTAAATTACCTCCTTTTGCTTCAGCAGATCTAAACTGAGTGTATGGGATCTTTTCGAGTCTGCCCTTTAAATACAATCCGGATCGCGAAAGAAATAAAAGAAAGAAAGAGAAAGTAAAAGAATATTTGTCCTCAGAACTTATTGAATGTTGCAATCACCGCAAATGGTGCCGTATCTTCAGCTACGTAATTTTCTCACGAAAGTGAAGGATAATTGAAACTCCGTGCGAATATGTTAGCTTTATTTTTAGGAAACAAATAACTATTCTTCTGTGAGCATTTATTTAATCAAGGTCGTCACAGTGGAAGGTAAAAAGTAATGTACCTACCATCTTTCTCTTTCACAGATGAAAGGAACTTCGTGGTTAAAAGCAAGAAAAATATATATTTTGGCTTAGCTTTTGTGAATGAACTAATTGTACTCTTCATTTGTCTTGTAAGAAAAAGCAATTTCGAGTGCTTGACAAGGTTTTATTTCTATGCGCGAATTAATACTTATTTTGTAAATTTCTACAACGGTTCTTTGCTTTCACTCGTATAGAATTGCAGGCATTGAAGAGAGAGTATTTGCTTGTCTTTATCATAATGTGATCATTTTAAAAAAATGTTCAGCAATAAGAAAATCTGAATCATTTGCAATTCTATTGCAATATATGGGAGAGTGCAGCTCCTTTGGACGAAATTAACACTTTTAGGCATTGAGACATCGGCATTAATATTTTTACGAAACATTTTAGGTGCATCTATACTTTCGCTTGTCTGAAGATAACTTTTTTAAAAGAGTGCTGCTTTATTTTACATTTTTGTAACACTTAAGTGGGATTGATCCGCAAGGAAATTTTTAATAATGGTGTTGATCATATAACTAGAACAATTTACTCAAGGAACATCAACTATAGCTTTACTAAATATTTAAGGAAAACCTCGATTTGCTTAAAAAAAAAAACTACTGAGAAATTTTAATAGCCAATAAATACACCTTTTTTTAACAATGTAATTAACTTATATATCATGTGACCATCGGTAATAAAAGTGTGAATACCGTCGAGGAAGCTATTTTTAGCCACACGAATCTGTGTGAAAAGCTGTTCAAATAAAATTATATTCTAAACAATGAGTATTTAATACGTCGACAGCCACGGCCATGCACGATCGAGTTTGCACCAACTCTCCGCGGATTGCCGTAAATCTTCGACTAAACAAACTACAACAGGAACGAGTGGCGGTCGATCATATGTTAACGTTCCACGCCCGCCTTGAGTAACAGAATTAACCCCTTAGCCTTAACACTCGTATTATTTTCAAGAAAACCATCGTAAAAGTGTCCATTTTTATTCCAGAAAATTATATCAAAATAAGTGCGTGTACAATATATCTATTCATTTTAAGGTTTTGAACATTTTTTTTTTAAACCTGAAAGCAGGGGCGTAGCCAGAAATTTTTCATGGGGGGGGGGGGGTTACAACTACAACAACTCATATATATGTATACGTGTGTGTGATAATGTAATGAAGAATATACATTTTGTATGGCAAAAAATTCTTCATGGGGGGGTAAGACCCCCCCAACCCCCCCCCTTGGCTACGCCCCTGCCTGAAAGGGAAAAAAAGTTAAAATATTTTTTGAAAAGCCAACATTCAGGGTTATTGTGACTAAATGTGTGTTTTGTAGTAAGCAGGGAATCATTGAAAATATATATTTTAAACACTAAAGGAGAATTTTATTAAACTTACTTCCTAAAATAAATAAATATTTGTAATATGTTCTTCGAAGTGTTCTTCGATCATAAGTAAAAATGAGAGCTAAGATTGCATATCATAAATACACGTATTTGAGTATTGCTACCCTCAATATAAAAACAAACTATCTCTGAAATAAGTCAAAAATAGTCTGGCATTGTCATCTTTTCTGTAAAATGAGATATAAAAAAAATCCGCGCATAAGAATTGAAATGCTCTTATCTTTCTGGCGCATAACATTTGAAAAATATTGGCCGAGAATATCACGAGCTCGAGAAATAGAGTAAGAAAACTTAGCAAATGATTTTGACGGGAACGGGGCTTAAAGGGTTAAGAGTGAGCCCAGCTAGGGCTCAAAGCGGTGTTCCGACCGTCTGCTCTGTTCCTGCACATATTTACCAATACACATTTACCAATATTTAGATCTACCATCACTGTATACCTTGATGTTCATGATCTCAGGCATTCAAGGGAGCAAGAGTGTGCAATTTTCTGCAAAAGTTAGAAATGTAAAAATATTTGTCTTTTCGTTTTCACGTTTGCACAGTATCCTTTGTACAAACTTGCACAAAATTAAATTGACAAAAATTTTAACTCGGAGATTTGCTATCAAAATAGCATAAAAAAGAACTCCCGTCAACGCTGAAAAATAAAGCTCCTAATAGAGCTTATAATAAAGCTTCTATTAAAGTTTCCCCCAAAGGTGATTATTTCTGTTTGTGTCTGTCGAACTATTAGCCTCTCTCTTTTGACCTTTATATGACTCGATTTGCAAGGAAATTCGTACATATTACTTTTGTTCACTGTCGAATGTTCCCTATTGAAAATCTTGCATGCACAATTTAGAATTGTTTGACGAAAACGCATAAAACAAATCCAATGTTACTTCCCGTAGGCAGCAGTTGTTTTTAAAAAATGGTTATCTATATAAATAAAATTAGACTTTTGTTTGAACATTTCTTGGAATTAAAAAATTTTGCGATTTCTATCCGTTTCAAGCACTTAGAAATCCGGTGCGACCCTCAAAAAAAAGTTAGTCTGTCTGTCGTTCTGTCGTTCTGTCATTCTGTCATTCTGCCCGTGACGCTTTTTTTGTTCAAGCTTCACGTAAAAACGACTGAAACGAATGATATGAAATTTGGTGTCATGATAGGTGGTCACTCAACTTAAAACAAGGGCGTTGAATTTTTAAAAAATCTTGATTAGATTTTGAGATTTTGGGAAAATCATTTTAAACTGCGTAAATTCGTGTTCGAGCATCACGTAAAAACGACTGAAGCAATTGAAATGAAATTTGGTATTATGATTGGTGGTCACTCAACTTAAAACGCAGGCGTCAAGTTTTTAAAAAATCTTGATTAGATTTTGAGATTTTGCGAAAATCGTTTCAAACTGCGTAAATTTGTCTTGACACATTACTTAATAACTGAAAAGGTAAAAAAATGATATTTGGTGAAATGATAGGTGGTCACTCACCTTAAACTATAAACATCTAATTTTTAAAACATCGATCAGATTTCATAGATCAGATTGTGAAAATTGTTTAAAACTGAGTGAATTTCTGTTCACGCATTACGTATTAACCACTAAAGCGAATGATTTGAAATTTGGTCACATGATAGATGGTTACTCAACATAAACTATAGGTGTCCAATTTTTTAAACAATTTTATTAGATTTTGAGATTTTGTGAAAATTCTCTCAAAATACGTTTATATTTCTTCAAGCATCACGTAATAACGACTATAATGATACGAAATTCGGTGATATGATAGGTAGTTGCTAATCTTAATTTATAGCCGTTGAATTTTAAAAATATTTTGATTACATTTTGAGATTTTGTGAAAATCGTTTTAAAATGCTGAAATTTTGTTCCAGCATCACGAAATAAAGACTGCAGGGAATGAAACGAAATTTGGTGACATGATATGTTGTCACTCAACTTAAATTCTAGGCTTCCAATTTTTCAAAAATATTGATTTTTGAGATTTTGCGAAAATTATTTCAATATGCGTAAATATTCGTTCGCGCATCACATAATTACGACTAAAGCGAATGAAATGATATTACTTAGTTACTCTCTAACCTGTAATATTTTAACAACATATAAAAATTACAACTTCGCATTCTTTACTTTGGCAACATACTACATCCATTCTGTGTACTCCTACAATGCTGACGAAAGTTCTTGCTTTTTGAAATTTGCATTCAGTACTAACCCGTCAACGACGGGTACTTCAGCTAGTATTTCAAATAAAACGAATTAAATATGCACAGTCTACTATGATCTATAAAAAGAAAATTAGCATTAATTTAACTTTCTCACTTCAAAAGTCATTTGAAGAATTATCAGTATATTTCACGAAAAGACTTATATAAGAAAGAAAAAGACTTATCAGTATATTTCACGTCTAAGTGACAGTGTTAAATATACACATATACGGGTGGTTATAAAATAACGAGAGGTGTTCAGAGCCCTCTAGCGAGTAAAGTATTGGACGATACTTAACCAAATTTGATGAGCGTACATAGCGGATCATGGGATTTCGATTTTTAAAGAAAAAATATATAGTACCAAAAGTCGCCACTAGGGAAAATGCAGTTTACCGATTAAAATGCATTAATTCGCGTAAATGTGTTATTTGTTGCGATCATGAGTATAAAGAAAAGGCTTTGAGAATTCTCTTCATTTTGAGGCAAACTGGCTTGCGATGACTCTTACTTTAAGCACTGTGCTTTGTTAGTCAATCTCAATTACAAGCAGAACAAGGATGTCTTTGCTACACTTCGTGAATTTCAGCGTTTAAAGAAGTTACCTAAAGCGCATAACAAACTTGCAAAACACGATGGAACGGTTTGAAACTACAAGCAGGCCCCACCATGTTGGAGTGGAATGGAACTGAACATGGTACATGGCTAAAGTGTGAAGGTCCATGGCTCTAGCCTGCCACTCAGCTGCTGATCTAACGGTCTGGAGTTTTGGGTGATTTCCTTTACGCTCTTACAAATTTGGTACGACATTTCACCAAAATAGGGTACTAGAAAAGTTGGCTCCAAAAGATAGTGAAACCTTGCTCCAATATTTGGTGCTCAGGTTTAACCACACTTTGGTGATGCACCAAATGTTGGAACAAGGTTTCACCTTCTTATGGAGCCAAATTTTCAGCACCATGTTTTGGTGAAATGTCGCACTAAATTTTTAAGAGTGTAGATATAACATGAACATGTGTTAGAACCCCTTAAAACGTCCACCGCCCAAGGCATTATCTCCTAGGTAGATACCCCTCTTGCAGGTTTGCCTTAACACAACACAACACAATACAGTCAAAACTATAGCGCAGCAACTAGTCTGGAGACGCAAAGCGGTTAGTCTGCAAAAAGTTGAAGAAGTTGCAACTGCTTCAAACCAGATGACCAGACAATCGAAACAATAGAAACTCTAGCGCAGCAACTAGTCTGGAGACACAAAGTGTTTAACCTGCAAAAAGTTGAAGAAATTGCAACTGCTTAAAAGCAGATGGCTTCAGAATGACGCGAATTCTCCCAGCCCGTCCTTTCACACTCATCGCAACAAAGAATGCGTTTATGTAAATTAGTGCGATTTATTTGGTGAACAGCATTTCCCCTAATGTTGATACTTTATATTTTGCTAGCAGTAGTTGTTTGAAGTACGTCTTAATGCCCTCATCCTATTTGAAACTGAGAATAAACCTGGCCATTTTCTGAAGCTGACTCTGCCTCGGCTATAATGATTTCGTTAAAATCACCAAAATATCAGTAGTTACCCAGTAGCTCAGTGCGCAACGAATATTTAGTTTTCTTTTAATAATGTAGTGTTACATTCAAAGGCATGAAACTGATAAGACTCACAGAAATGGGGCAATTAAATCATCGCTAATTATTCCTCGGACTTATTTATAATTCAACAAATTAACGAGTTCATGAAAAATGCGCCAATTTCCAAATATTTTTCATTTGATTTCTGTGTCTGAAGAAAATGTTTTGCAAAATGCTAGAGAAAACAAAGTATTAGTCATTAGGGCTGGATGCCAGACAGGTGTATTTCTCATTGCTAATAGAGATTATTTTTGTATCGTGCAAAAATAATCGTGCTTTCCTATTAGGAATCCTATATGCCGTAAAATTAATTCTACTACTACTTCAAACTATCATTGAAACTTTTAAAAATACCCAAACCATTGTTACTATTCAATAACTATTTTATGTTTTCTTACTTGCGTGTCTGTACATCTCACAGTTGTTGCATAATGCTGTTCGACTGGGCGAAAGAAAATTAGCCTCTTCACGCAATTTTTATGCAAACTGTTCTTGAGAGCGTCCTTCACTAATCGAATATGATTTATGCGTGTAGATTCTCTTCCTTAAACCAGTTATTTATCATGCTTAAAACGCTTCAGGTTTCCTGCAAGCGATTTGTGGAGAGTCGCTTAACTGGACAAGATTTTCGCCTCTTCTTTCTCGTCAAACATGAAAAAAGTTTCCAGTTACACGCATGACCTATTGAGCTGAACATTTCCTTTATTGAATTTAAATGTATTTTACTTTCTGACAGAGCTGTCTTACTTGTACAGATACTATTGCAGAACGAATAATTAAGTAATGTCAAGCAATATTAAAGTATTTTTAAGATAACCGTCCTTAGAAGGTAAAATGTGAAGTGTAAATTATGTGAGCCCATGTAAAAGGTATCGAATGTTACTTTCACAAATGAAGGACATGTTATAATAAGCCTCAATAGTATGTAGGGAAAGTGGCCCAAAATGATCCCCTAAGAGGAAAACTTGCAAAAAATAACATAAATGTTAAATAAAACTTTGGCTCTTTGCCGCAGTATTTTACACTATATTTTGCATCATAAACCTATTTTTAAAATATTTATACCCAAACTGAGTAACGAAAAAAAAATTGAATTTTGAAAAAGAGTCTAAAGGATCATTTTACTGGCACCCACGGGCAAAGTGATCCTTCATTTGAAAATAATTGTAAATTGTTTTTTTTTTTTTTAATAGGCAAAATAAAAGATGCGAAGCGTAATTATGACTATTCATAATGAAATAAAACAATTTTTAAAATCATATAGTATGCTTAATTTATTTTATGAAAATTTTAAAATAAAAAGTGTCACGAGCAATAAAATGGAATATTTCAAAATTATAATTTATTTGCCAGTAGAGGATGGCTCACGTCACTGAATGCGTCATTTAGAGCTATGTGCGTCCTTCCCGGAGTTTCCCGACACAATTTTGATCATCATCAGAAAGTGGGGGAAATTCTGAATATTAACACCTCTCGGAAACTGCTAGCGACAGCCGAGAGGAATTTTGGTACCACGGATTTAACGTGCACGTACACCGCATGTACACGGTGGTCTTTAATGGTAAGCCGGTATCGAACCCGCGGCCCCTCAAAATTACAATTAAAAAATTATGGCGTACAATAAACGCAGAAATAAATTAAATAATGTAATAGGGAGTCACGTATTTCGAGAACGGGAAGAGCTGGCACGATGCCTAGGACCTGGTACTGGAGTTTCTTCAGTTGATGGATCATTTTACCCGGCAGTATGGCTGCCTACTTACTGTATTACTGGAACACACCGGTAAAAATAACAAACTAAACAAGTGTAATTCAAACCTAGAAACATTATTGAGTAAACCGAGCCATGTTTCGGTATATTAAAACTGTATTTCTAAATAAATAGGGAAGTTAGTGCTTATCTTAAAAGAGATATGATAAAACCCAGTATTTTTAAGATTTCTACTCAGACACATAAAACACCGATCGTTTAAATATCGCCTTTGCATCTTCTTGACTTGGCACAGCTAGTTTATGGACTAGACAGCGCTACCTTTATCTAAGAAACATATGTGGATCATTTTGCCCGCTAGGATTATTTCAGGCCACCTTCCCCTATGTAAGAATAAAAAACAGCTTTCATTCACTTATTATTTAAAGTGCAAACCATTTAAATGTCGAAATGCAGTCTATATATATTAGAACACTAAGGTAGCTTGGGACAGATTCTTGAAGTCGTTTCTGATGCAGTTTGACCATGCGCTTTGACCATGATACTCCCCTCGACCAATCAGTAACCGGGATAAAAGCCTGTCTTCACACATACGTACGGCATTTCATAAGACATTATGTCAGTTTCACGTCAAATTAAAAAGCATGAGAAATAATTAAGTCGAAATGTATTTCATAAAGTTCATAAATTTTAAAATCGCTAATAAGATCGCGTGGATAACAAGAGTTTAAAATTTCAGGCGATGCGTTTTCTGAAATGATATAAATAGCTGTATTCATTTGTCAGTTTTCTTCAGAAAACATCAATTTGATAATGTTCGGATGCTGAATCAATTGAGCCTGAGCACAATCACATGGGCAAAAGCAATGCCACGTAACATAAAACACATACTAATAATTATTAATTTTGAATTGAAAAAAGAGAAGTTATTTGAAAAGAGCCATTTTTTGCGCCATTATATATCTGCAAACAAAGCAGATCTATAACACATATTTACCAAAATGTAGCCCAGTGCCCTTAAAGCGTAAAATAATTCAAAGTTTAAAATAAGTTTGGGTGTTTGCAATCTGTTGGCAAGGTAAAATTTTTGGCGGCGTTAATTACGCTTTTATAGAAGTTTAAGTAAAATAAGGAGCATTGTTTTATTGGCACCTTTAATGCGAAATTATGATCAATTATATATAAGTCGCCAAATTATGAAAAAGTGTGCACTCCGTTTGGCGGATTAGTTCATTGTCCCTCGCAGACTAAAGGACATGTCACTGCTTTCTTTGAATTCTAATATTTTTTACTATTTTCTGGCTAATTAAGACGTTTTATGCCTTCATATTTTGAATTTATTATTACTTAAAAGTGCTCTAGTTCCTAAATGAGGCATTCGATTGAGCTCCCATATTTGGTACATATATTAAACACTACCGTCGTACGACCGGTATTGATTCTGGTGTGGTGTGTGTAGAACTTATAGATATTTTTACAGGGCTGCAAAAAATATTTCTCAAACATTGCGGCCATTACAGAGAAACGCTTAAAAGCGACAGATAGTAACGCGGGAGAGGGGTGGGGGTGGGAATAAAATAATGAAAGTCGCCCAGGTTACAATTTTTGATGATCTACCACCCGCAATAAAAAGATAAAAAGGCTTTTTTTTGCATAAATTGAAAATCTGTTGAAATTTTTGAAAAAATTCTATATTTATTCTTTTAGTCGTCCCTAATTATGTTGCTAAATTTCATTCCATTCTCCTAAGCCGTTTTTAAGGGATTAGAGG
The DNA here is from genome assembly GCA_038373885.1 of Cheiracanthium punctorium. Classification (NCBI taxonomy): domain Eukaryota; kingdom Metazoa; phylum Arthropoda; class Arachnida; order Araneae; family Cheiracanthiidae; genus Cheiracanthium; species Cheiracanthium punctorium. The sequence goes on from JAWZYV010000542.1 coordinate 231,582, forward strand.
ACAAGCATTTACACGATTTTCATAAACTCCCAAAATTTATGAAATATTTAAAACAATTTCGATATCTATAGTTTAATTAACTTTTTACCAAACATTTCAAATTTCATTCTATTCCATTATCATTTTTCAGGAATGGGATAACCCTTTACTCAATCTTCAAAAATCTATTTAAAAAAAATTGAAGTACTTTGACGCCTATAGTTTATCTGACCACCTATGATTATGCTAAAGTTTATTTCATTCGTTTCAAGGGTTTATACCTGATGGACAAATATTTACAACATACATATTTTATATAAATTTTCACAAAATCTCAAAATCTAATTGAAATTTTCAGAAAACTCGACGGCTGTAGTTTTAAGTTGAGGGACTACTTATCATTAAAATTCATTTCATTTGCTTTATTCCTTATTACGTGATGCAAAAAGAAAATATGCGTTTTAAATAATTTTTTTTTAATTTTAAACAGATTTTGACATTTTGCAAAAATTGTTTTAAATTTTTCTTCGCGTATCACGTAACAACTAAAGTGAGTGAAGTGAAATTTTGTGCCGTGACAGGTGATCCCTCAACTTAAACTATAGCGTTGAATTTCTTTAAAATTTTGATTAGGTTTTGAGATTTTGCGAAAATTTAACCAAAATGTGCAAATATATGTTTTTCTATCACGCATAAACAACTAAATCGAATGAAATAAAACATAGCATCATCATAGGTGGTCACATAAACTACAGGCATCGAAGTACTTCAAAATTTTTTATAGATTTTGTAAAAATTGAGTAAATTTTTATTCCATTCCTGAAAAATGGCAATGAAATAGAATGAAATTTGAAACTATGAAAGGTCGCAAATTACTTTAAACTGTAGATGCCAAAATTGTTTCAAAAATTTTATAGATCCTGAGATTTTGTGAAATTCAATGATTGATATCGGATAATATTCTGGTAACTTTTTTTGTTTAAAAATAAATAAATAAATAATGCTTATCATGTCTTCTTATACTTTTTCCTTCTCTTTTTTTTTTTTTTTTTTTTTGGCGCAGAAGGTTGTTTTTAGTACTTTTTTAAAAAAGGGGATATCAGTTTTGTTTTATTTTTTCACAAAAATAAGTATATTTTCTTCCAGATTTTTTCAGTGGGTTTTCATTAACGGCAGTAAAAGTTCCTAAATACCAAATTTCACCAAGAAGGTCTTCCCGTCTTTTATCTTAGCATACTACTCTGAAAATACAATTTTAAATGTTTGAACACTTACACGGAAAGAAATATAGCAATTTTTCTTAAATTCTTTCAGTAGGTTTTCGTTACTGACAACAAAAGTACCTATACACACCATATATCAACAAAATAGCTCCTGCCATTTCTTATATTAATGTAGATCGAAGCGCTGCTCTGAAAATCCAATTTTAAATATGAACACTTGCAAAGTTTAAGCGTTTGCAAAAAAAGAACAGTTTGTTCAGTTTTTCAAACCAAAGATATCCTTTTTCAGGTGAATTTAAATTTAGATAAAATTTGAGAGAAAATAATTTTTTTTATCTAACCACAAATTCGCCTAGCAGATTTTCATTACTGACACCAAAAATACTTATGCATCAAAGATATTAGCTCGCTACTCTCAAAATTCAATTTTTAGTTTTTAAAGAAAAATCAGGCAAATCGGAACTTAGCGAGTTTTCGTGTTTTAAGCTTGGTTTAGATCACATTTTAAAATTTTAAATTACGAATAAAAAAGCATGTTGAATCTCCTGCACTATTTTGATATAACGAATACTTTTTGAGGAAATCGCTTTGGCGCCATTTGCTACATCAAAAAAGAGTTCAGTACTGTATGTATTGCACTGCTCACTTCCGGATTTATTGCTTGCTTTAAGGTTAGTTTGAACTTGGTTGGTTTTTTGTTCGTTTTCGAAGAAGGCTGGCACAAAAAATTGCAGTGTTAGATTTTGGAATTCTGGGTCCATTATGAAAATAAGTTTTAGGAATGCGACGGCACGAGATCGCTCCCGCTCACGCTACACCTCGGTAATCGAAGGCTGGGCAATCTTTTGCTCTGTCGGATAACGCCTTAATCTACAACGCGGAATGTGTGGAATCAAAAGCAGCTTTCCTCCCATGCTCTTTCATTGATGACCCGGAGAACGAACGCGCATTCTCCTTCTCCCCTACGGCGACAGACGGCGCCAGAATCGACACCATCCATCCCTCGCTCTTTCAAAGCCTGCGACGCGCGCCTTCAACCTTTCAAAGTCCACGGCACGTGGCAGCAACCTCTCACTCAACGTCCGCAGCACATGGCGGCAATCTCTCAAAAGTCCACAACGCGTGGCAAATTCCATAATGCTTTGAACACTGTTCGACTGACCCTCTATACTTTTTAACAAATTATTTACAGTTCGCATGTTCTAAAAATGTTGTAAGATTTTTTTTTTTTTTTTGTTAATAACGTGTTTTCAGCCTTTTAATTCCCCAGCTTCTTTCTGGCAGATATATGTGTAATACTATCTATTAAGGTGTACGTTCTCTATTTCGGTCTACATTCCATTTATGTTATCATTGAAGAACATTTTATTTAATTATATTTTAATTAAATAAAATATTCTGCAATTAATAATTTTACATTAATATTTTTGAGACATCATCAGCTTAAATAATCTACAATCTCATTTCTTGTCAGTTCGATGATACAACAGCAACTGTATGTTTCGGTGAACGCCCACATTAAACTGAGGCTCGTAAGTTCTCTTTCTCGGCTGGTTGCAGAGCCAACCCAAGACGTGTGCGGTCGCACACATTCGATTTAGACAGGGTCGGACTGGCCGCTTCAATGGGGCGCAGACCTTGGATTTTTTAAAGGGCGCACTTCTGAAATGTGTAAATTATCTAGCCACACACTGACGGATTAAAAGGGAAAAGGGGAATGCGGGGCCGATCACCCCCAAATGTATTTAGAAAAAAGAAATTACAAAAAAAAAGTAGGGGATCCTAATTTACTTTCATAAAATGGACGTAAATTTCAACTAGCCGTCCCCCTCCCCTCCCACAAAATTGCATTAATTTGTCTCTGATTGTAGCCACTCAAACCTTTTAAAAGTCAAAATGCCTCTAATTCGATTATCTAACTCTGTCGATAACTATGTTGAAGAAATCTGAAAATATGCTGATTTCGACTCGGAAAGTCAACTTTTGCCAGGCATCACAAAATTAATTTGCTTTATGATTTGCTATACAGCAGTAACATTTATATGCGAAATTCTACTTTATCTTGCCAACCAGTCACGGAGTGGTAAAGCCACTAAAACACTGGGATATGGCTGAAGTAGAGGTCCAAGTTTCTGGTCTCTCGCGCGATCATCGATCCAACAATTTGAAGTTTTGGGCAGTTTTCTCCATATGTAACGTCAATACGTGTTATAACCCCTCAAAAAGACCTCCACCGAGGAGTCTCCCACCTTAGACAGATAGCCTTCATGTAGCTTTGCCATAAACAATGAACAAACAAGTTCTCTGTTGATGAATCTCCTGTTTAGACTGGAAACAACAGTCTATATTTTAATATTTTTTAATTATGCAAATCTATACATCGTTTTTCTTGTTTATAAATTGTTTATTGCATTTGATTGTATTCTTATTTATTTGTTTGCAAAAGCACAAGCAGCTTTGAAAAAACAACAATGTTACAATGTTGCTCTATAAGATATTTATTTTGTGTGCTTGTTATATAAATGCATATGAGGTAGTGGTGTGCTGCATTTATTTTCTTAAGTAAACGGAATTTCTTAACCTATATACATCTCTGTGTCAAAATTCGAAAGGTAGAAGGGCGCAGATACTTAAATCTACAGTTTCTTATTTTGGGTATATTTTCTTTGATATATAATAGATTTAAATTAATTTTTTAATAAATATTTTATAAAAAAAAATAAATGTGCGAGTGCATAATGGTCGCCTACATAGGGGAACAGGACCCCTCTAGCCATAGATGTACTAAATATTTTAATAGCATAGCGAACAAGCATGGATACAGAAATTTTATTTTAGGCAAAGCTCAAAGCTTGACTATCTAAATTCAAAATTGCATGAAATATGTCATCATGATCAAAAAGCCCTTTTATCTAGAGTAAATGTATTTCTCAGGTTGAAAGGGAGTGCGCGCAGATTAATAGCTAGGGTCAGGAGCGACCCTGGCAAAATTTAAATTTTGCTCCCCCCGCCAAAACATTTTTAAAGAGAAACAACATAAAGTCTTGAATAGGCGTCACCCTGAGGGTTGCGCCCCTGGCAGCCGCCCATCTGGCCTACGATGTTAGGCGCGTGCCCTCATGCCCCCCCCCCCGTATCCACTCTTGAAACTGAACCTTTTTGTATCATTTTGGACCCACTGTGAGTACCCTCTGTCTGCAAGCACTGATATGCGCGCCCATGGAGTCAGTGGAATAACAAGGAATGGGCGGAGCAGAATGCCGAAACTTAGAAAGAATGAAACGACAAACTGAAAGTGGAAGGAAGGGGGGGGGGGGCGGCAAAATGTCCAGAACTTAAAAAGAATATGACGGCAAATAGAGAGACCAAATAGGTGCCACCAGAAGTTCGACAGAGCAACAAGGGGAAATACAAGGGGTGTGGGGTGGGTGCAGGAGGCTCACGGTGATTCACTCTGTTCCTCGCGGAGTGATCCTAAATTTAAAAGAAACATTTTCCACAAAGATGGAGCTCCGAACTTTCCCCTCCTCAAGATTGCACGCCTCTAGGGTATCTTGCCAGCGGAAAGCGGTAAAGTGCACCTCTGAAATATAGTCAACGATAACGAATGATTTGCAGTCAACATGTGTCAGAAGAAACGGTGTCAGAATAACAGACAGAGAGTGAAATTTCTTATTTGAAACTGCATTTTGGGCGAAGAGAATCCACAAGGAGGGCGCATCTGCCCACGGGCAGATGGGACAGTCCGACCCTGGATTTAGAGAGGGGCCCCGAAATTTGAATAGCGGTAAAAAATAATGTGGTAAAATCTTACATTTTTATGTAATTTGGAATGAAAATTAGCCATTTGAATATGTTGATAACTTCTGTTCAAGATACAAAATGTTGTTAGGGCATTTGCTCCTTATACTCACATACAGTATAATACGCCTGTCGAAGTACTGTGCTGTACTTGTAATAGTCGATTGAAAGAATTGGTAGAAGGTAGAAGAATAAGTCATTAATAATGAAAAAGAACTAAAACTTCAGGGAAAGTTCCGATAAATTTAATTTAAGGAGCACCGGCAATTTTTTTTAGGGTGTTCTATACTTATTGAAAATAGGTGCCAAAACCGATTCTCGCACACACACACATCATTTTGCTTTTAGGCCGGTACTGGTTGTTTGGTAGTTGGAAGAAGTTTGCAGAGCCAGAAATGACCGTGATCTTCTTCCCGGTGATGATCATAGTTTCCCAACCAGTGCAGTGGTGGTTTGTGAGCCTAGAAATTTTCGTGAGGTATATAAAGGGTTTCGAGAAAATAATATACCAGTACACAATGACAATACACGCGGTTCCTACATTTTTACATCTTATTTTATTTATTTATTTATTTTATTTTGTATTTTAGAACTGTTTTCCAAGGTGAAAAAGGTTGGGAACCGCTGCTCTAAATTTGGAGGATAATAAACCTATTAAATAAAATACCTACAAGCTAGTATTGTTTGTACTTCTTATTTCCCTTACTTCAACTGATATAAACATGAAATTTTGATCACTTAAATAACTCATAACTCAAAGGGGAATATAGCCCACTCGGCAAATTTTTCACCGTACTGAAACTGCTCATCCAACTTCAACTGCAAGTGTTGCCATCTACTATACGTAGAGGGAAAAAACGCAATTTGTTTAATAATGAAAAGTTAATATTAATTATTTGTTTCTTCGGTAATCGGGGTATGAAAAAGAAAACTCTCTATCTTCTTAGGAGTATTTTTTCAGTTTTCATTTTACAATAATGTTTTTCAATTATATTTTAAATAAATAATATTTTAAAATTTTAATATAATTGGAAGCAGTTTCAAGGTAATCTCATAAGATATTAATAACTTATTACTAAAAACTAAATTAAAGTTTGCACGCTTAAGATTTTTTGACTTATCAAAAAATGGGCTTTAAATTTGTTTAATTTTCTACTTACACACGTTAACTTTTTTTAGAAAAAATCATTTACATAAACTGATTATTAAATTATAGTAAAAACAATTTAGCTTTTAAAGTTAGAATATTTTCTTAAATTTTTTAGCATTATTTTTTAATGGTGTGTTAATTCCTAAAATATTATTATTAGTCTTAATACCTAAAATGCTTAAACATAATATTTAAAATATTATCATTTTAAGTAATATTCTTGTTTGTAATGTAAAGTGGAAAATAATTATTCAAAAGAGAAAAGTAACACTTACTCTTTTGAATAATTAGCAAAATTGAGGAAGTGGAACACCTATTTTATTTTAAACGGAAAATTTCGCTTTTTGCTAGTCTGGCTAGCTTAGATTGAAAATTATGGCAAAATTGTGTAGTATTATTAGTAGTAAAATGTAGATGGCAGCACTACAGTTGGTAATTCTAATAAATTCCTCTATGTCGATAAAATCTCCAAGTTTTTTGTCTGTTTGTTTGTACCCCCTCCTCCAGAGGCGGCCCGAGGGGCGTGCGGGGCCCCAGGCGAAGCGCAAGAGCGGGGCCTCTTCTCTATCATGTCTTATGAGATAGCAATAAAATGACCCAGGAGCGGGGCCTTAGGCGATCGCCTACATTCGCACCCCCCTTGGGCTGGCCCTGCCTCCTGCCTGTATATTTCTCAAAATTTTCGAATATTGTTGAATATTCTGCCGAGCTAAAGCTGCTGAAACTAATAATACGAAGTTTTCCGCTTTGTGAATTTTGTAACATAACATATGTGCTCTGCTAGCTAGGTCAGAGAAACTTTTCCGAAACATATTGGAAGGTATATGAGGCCAGACGTTGTTTTAACATAACCCATGCGAGCAGGGCCTGATTACCGAAAAGGCTCAGGAAGCTTGAGCTCCTCCTCTGAATTTGAAAGGGAGGCCCAAAAATGACTGAAAAACTTTAATAAGATTTCAAAATTTGTACAATCTTTTTATTGTAGAGATTTTTGTTGAAGAGAAGTGGAAGGATATATTTAAGGTTTATCAGAAGTCTGATACTTCATATCCCAACACTTCTAAATTGGTTCAGTTTGCGATGTCTTTGCCTGGGACATCTGCTCTAGTTGAGAGATTTTTTTCTTATGGGGAACAATTCGTTGGCAGAAAGAATTCGTGATAGACCCCTTTCAGTATATAATTTTTAACATCTTCTAAATATCAAAATTAATTCTGAAATTTCATGCTGATTTTTATGTTATCAAAACAAACAAAGAATTTCTGGAGAAAAAAAAAATCTAATGAAAAGTACTTCTAAACAAATAAAGTTTAATATTCCAGTAAGGTAATGTTTTTAGCTTATTTTTTTAAGTAATTTCAAAAATACTATGAAATCTTGTTACAATGTACTAAACTATCATGAAGATAAATGAATAAAATATTTTTATCAAAGGAAATCATTAGGGCAATTAAATCAATGAAATTTCATTTCAACGAATAAAATGTTTTTATCAAACAAAATCATTAAAAAATGTATTTTTTTTTTTACAAAAATGGTAGGGGGGGGGGGTCGAAACAAGATCGAGTTTCCCCTCACTTCAGAGGTTAATCGGGCCCTGCATGCGAGTGATCTCAAAAACAAATGAGGTATTCATAAAATTCTTGCTGTGAAATACACCATTCACAAATATCTAAAAATCAACTTTGAATACCGTCCTCCCTCCCTTTTTCCACATACCTTCTTGAGTGTTTGAGTTTCGAAGTTTTGTGCTGTGGCAAACCTACACGATAAAAATATCGATATCTTAAATATCAACTAATCACAATTTGTGGACTTATACTTTTTCTTTCTCCAAAAATTGACAGCTTGTATTGTCCGGGTCGGTGTGTCGAATTTTTAAAGTACTTTTATTACCAGCAAAGAGAAGGGCAGCATTTATATTTTTGCACGGGGTATCAAAACGGCTTCTGAATCCTGCCGTTTGCTTCTCCATTCTTTCTTAGGTTTTGCAGCAGTATACCGCCCCGCCCCCATCTTTGCTTTTGGCTTGGTACTAAGGCAGGGGCGTACCTATAAGTAGTTCTTAAATTTGCTTTACAATGACTATTTACTTATTCTTCGTTGCAGGATCATATAATACAAATGAAAATCTCGCGATGGAAATCTGAGGCCCTTTTCAGGCGTTGCCTATGGCACGTCCCCTATCTGTCACACCCTGGATAAGAAACTGCGCCCGGAACGGGACTCCTCCTACGCTCTTGCTACGCCACTGAAATGACCCACAGTTCAAAAGCATTTTCCAAAAAATAAAAAAAATAAATAAATAATCATAAACCTAAACTCGGTGTTGCTTTGATTAAGGCACGTTGATATTGGAGAACGTTTGACGTATGTTTCTTGTATTATTGTGAATCGAAGTTAATGCTGTTTTCGATAGGAAGCAATAGGTCATAGGTTCTTAAGCTGTGGTATGCGGACCCTTAAAGGTCTTCGTAACTATTGCAGGAGGTCCGCGAGATCCTTAATAAAAATGGATGTAAGTAGCTCAAGGGGACGACGACAAGCCAGGAAGCGTGCAGCAATAAAAAAGATATTTTTAAGTAATAAACAAAAGATGAAACAATTATTATGATGGGTGAGTCTTGTAAAAAAAATTTTGTGGATTTACGTTTTAGCACTTGAGAGTGCTATTAAAGTGAATCAGGCTTTTTAGCGTCGACGTCCACACGATTTGTCACTGCGAAGCTGGTGTACAGCGCGGGCAAGTATAGTTACATTATGCCTGGCGAAGACTGTAAAATAGTTTTAGTAAGCAGTTTTAATATAGATTTCAATTCGAAAGAAGTGTTTTATGGAACAGGGAGGGAAAATATGACACACTCATGGATTATGGTGCACTTTCCAAACAGTATTTATCAAGATGAAGTATAGTTAGAATATGCCTGACGATATTCTTGTTGATATTATTAAACAGATTTGATAGGTGATTTTAATATAGATTTCAGCTCTGAAGAAGTGTTTTGTAGAACAAGAAAGACAAACACGGCACACTCATGGATTATGATGCACATTCCAAATAGATTTATTACGGTGAAGTGTACTTAAAATATGCTTGGCAAAGATTGTAAAACAGTTTTAGTAGCCGATTTTAATATAGATTTCGATTCCAAAGACGTATTTTATGAAACAAGGAAGAAAAATACGGCACCCTCATGAATAATGATACACTGTCCAACTTAATTGAAAACTAAGAAAAATAGGGACGCGCATAAATTATGATACGCTTTTACTGTATAGAACTTTAGTGCGCATTTAAAATATGAAAGTGTTTCAGATTTTAATTTTCCTTTTTTTACCATATTGCTTAAAAATATTTTAATAGTTACATCATTATTTAAATTTTTGTCAAAACAGAATTTTTTTTCTATGTTTATACATTTGAACTGACTTGATGGCAACACTGTGAGCGTATATTTCCACCAATCTTTATTATTAATATTGTAGTTACGAGATTATTGAGCCAGAAATTAAACTTCAAGATCAATTTTTAAAGCCTAGGGTTGGGATGAGGTCCACAAAAAAATCTTGTTCGGGGAAGGGGTCCTTGTTCTGCTACACAAGTTTAAGAACCCTTGCATTGGAGAAAGAAATAATCGCCGCTTTTCTCGGTCGCAAGCTGGAGCGGTAACGTCGATGACGGTGCTGCAGCTGCTCAATCCTTTCTCTCCCGTGACCTTAACGTGACGTCCGACGCATAGGACATCCTCATTATCCCGAATGAAAACAGACCGCTTGCCGCAGGCGGAACCGTACGGTCGGCCGTGTTGATACAACATAACGGATTGGGCCTGCAGAACGTATGCACTGGAAAGAAAACTAGTGGAGGGGGGGAAAAAAAAAAAGAAAAACTCGACAAGACTGAATTACGATGGAAAAGTTGCCTGGCCTCTCTTGTGACTCGTGTGCTATATCCCTCTGAAGCGCACCAATTTCTCAATATCGAAAAAAGTGCATCCGTTGCCATCGCTCAGTGGCGTAGCTAGGGGGGGGGCAAGGGGGGACATCTGTCCCCGGGCGCAGCACCAAAGGGGCGCCAAATCGATGTTACGAAATTTTAGAAGAAAAAAAAGGAGTTGTGTTTGTATTTTTATTTGTTGACAGAAAAAGAAAAAAAAAATAGAACAATCACAAATGAATTTTTTTATAAAGTTATAATCAAACTTTTCACAATGACTTGTACAGGAAATGTTTGTAGCTATTTCAGAAGATTTTCTTTGGAAATCCGAGTTGAGCTTCCCCATTCCTTTTTTCTTCTCTCTTGAGGGCTTCTGTGTCGTGTAACTGCGTTTTTTATATTTGGCCATTTCTGTCTCTGACTATATTCCTAGGATGTTACAGAATTCTTGTTTACAGTATTTTATCAAGGTCAAAACATTACTCAAGTTTTCCCAAACTTTTAGAATGATCTTGGAGGATTTCGTTTTGGATATTTATGGTGTTACAAATTAAACTTTTATGCATTAGCCATGGTAAAAAAAAAAAAAAAAAAAAAAAAAAAAAGCCTATATATATGATTAATCGGTAATAGAGAATGGCATTCTCAAACCCAAAATACTCTCTTAAATTCAGATCAAGTTTTTCTCAGTTTTGAGTTCAAAATAGCGCCCCTTGCTTATCTTGCTTACTGTGTCGGGGCGCTCCTGTGTACGATCCACCTGTTTGGTAATTAATAACGCAACTTTTAATATAACTCTTATTAGTATAATAAAATGCAGTATTATTTCTAATAAGAACGTATAAAAGATTCTTCGATCACTATACTAGTGTAAAATTATTCTTTTTAAATTATTTAAACAATCTTGTATTTTAGATAAATTTAAACTTGATTTTTAACATTCATTAATAAAAATTTATTCTTTATACAATCATTATCAAAAATCAAAGCTGGAATCATTAAAGCTGTGGCCCACAGTTCAGTCTTCAAATTGAACATGAGGCAAAATATTTTTCAATAACCCGTGTATGTTTATGTAGAAAGTGCAAGACATCAGTCGTAAATTTTTTGACTCCTCAGTTACCTTGTTGCCGGAAGACTATCGTCCAGAGGTTTCAGTGTATTCATTATGCCTACGCGTAGACCACCTATTATGTACTATCATCCGGTACTTCAGTCATAAATTACGTTCTGGATGCAGTGGCGGCTCATCCATTTGAGGAGATGAGTACGTGAAGCCCCAAAGTAAAATATCTATATAAATAAAATTAGACTTTTCTGTACACTTCTTGGAATTCAAAAATTTTAAAAAAAGTTTGTCTGTCTGTTATTCTGTCCGTGACGCTTTTTTGTTTAAGTATCACGTAAAAACGAGTGAAGCGAATGATATGAAATTTGGTGTCATGATAGATGGTCACTCAACTTAAAACATAAGCGTCGAATTTTTAAAAAATCTTGATTAGATTTTGAAATTTTGCGAAAATTATTTCAAGCTGCGTAAATTTGTGTTCGCACATCACGTAATAGCAAAGGTGAAAAAATGGTATTTGGTGAAATGATATGTGGTCATGCACCTTAAACTATAAGCATCTTAAAAAAAAAAAAAAAAAATCAGATTTTGGGATTTTGCGAAAATCGTTTCAAACTGAGTGAACTTTTGTTCACGCATTACATAATAATGACTAAAGCGAATGATATGAAATTTTGTCACATGATGTTGCTCAACATAAAGTATAGGTGTCCAATTTTTTAAACATTTTGATTAGATTTTGAGATTTTGTGAAAATTCTCTCAAAATGCGGTTATATTTCTTCAAGCATCGCGTAATAACGACTAATACGAAATTTGGTGATATGATAGGTAGTTGCTAATCTTAATTTATAGGTGTTGAATTAAAAAAATATTTTGATTACATTTTGAGATTTTGTGAAAATCGTTTTAAAATGCTGAAATTTTTGTTCCAGCATCACGAAATAAAGACTGCAGAGAATGAAACGAAATTTGGTGACATGATAGGTTTCAACTCAACTTAAATTCTAGGGTTCCAATTTTACAAAAATGTTGATTAGATTTTGATATTTTGCGAAAATTATTTCAATATGCGGAAATATTCGTCCGCTCATCACATAATTACGACTAAAGCGAATGAAATAATATTACTAAGTTACTCTCTAACCTGTAATATTTTAACAATGTACATAGGGCCGTGGTAGCCCAGTGGTTAAGGCGTTGGACTCGTAACCGAAAGGTTGAGGGTTCGATACCGGCATACCACTAAAGACCACAGTGTACATGCGGTGTACGTGCACGTTAAATCCTTGGTTCCTAAAGTCCTCTCAGCGGTCGCTAGCAGTTTCCGAGGGGTGCCAATATTCAGAAGCCCTCCCCCCCCTCCAACTTCTGATGAGGTTCCAAATTGTGGCGGGAAATTCCGGGAAGGACGCATATGTAGCTCTAAGCGACACATTCAGTGACGCGAGCTGTCCTCTCCTGGCAAATAAACAATATACATAAAAATTATAACTTCGCTTTCTTTACTTTGGCAACATTCTACATCCATTCTGTGTACTCCTACAATGCTAACGAAAGTTCTTGCTTTTTGAAATTTGCATTCATTTTTTTTTTTTATACTAACCCGTCAACGGCGGGTACTTCAGCTAATATAAAATAAACGCATTGACAAATTATTATTTTTTTAAAATATTAAGTACACTTCTAGATTTTTGTGAATTTAAAACGTCAGTTTTACTCTCTTCCCCCACTATTATTAAAATACTCTTATTACGGCTAACGCACTGTAGTGTAGGTTCTATAGTACAGCCTTTAATCGATCGCTCGTGCGAACGGAAAAATTCCCTTCTGATCCGCTCTCTGAGAACAGAAGCGGAGAGAATTGAGAAGCAGTACGGCTCTTCTGATATCATTCCGTTCGCACATCTTCGGTATGGACAAGGGACATTTTTTGCGGTTATCTCTTCCGGATTTTCCCTTGGTTTGTTACGTTCGGTTAGTTAATCCATTTTTATTTCATTTTCTTATTATTTTCTTCATTTCTATCCTTTTTCCACTAAAATATTTTTTTTAGAAACTAGTGTAAATAATTAAGATGGGAGCAAAAGAAGTGTTTCGGAGCTAAAGCAGGGACAATTTTCAATACTATCCTTTGACAAAAAATTGAAATAAAATGAATCAAGACTTGTACCTTTGCTAACACTTATCTTGGTGACGAAATGTAAGACAAAATATTACTTGTTTTCTTTCAGTTACGTGCATTGTTTTCCTTTAACTGCTGGAAACGAATATATATATGTTAATTTGTAAGGTGCGTTGTATCTGCCTATTTAATTTTCGACATTTGTTTTGTGAACCTCCATTTAAATAACCCACGAGCCGCCACTGTCTGGATGCTCTCTCGTAATTCGGGGACATTTGAAGAGAACTGACTGTCAAAGTGAGATATTTTTTTCTCATATGATTCTACTTTGTCTTTCATTCCTTATATAGTAATAATCTGTTGTACTCGTCTTTTTAAAAAGCTGCATATTTAAATAGAAACTGCTTTAAAGTCTGCGTTTCTGGTTCTCCTTCGTAAGAGAACCTTCAAGTTAAGGTAAGAAATATTGTACTTTTGCAGTTTTCTATATTGCTGAATGCTAATTATGATTTTTTGAAATAAAAATGCGTGTTTAAAATTTTTCAGTGCTTAAGGTTGTTCTTTTAATTATATTTTTACAAGTAATAATGCAAGAAATAATACAAGTTTTGAGCATCTTCTCGGAAAAAAAAAAAAAAAAAAAATAGTTGATATCAGTAACTGGAAAAGAATTCAAAATGTCTTATATTTCAAATGCCAGAAAAAAAAGGCCCGAAAAAAATTCATTTTGATCCGTTTGGTAATCGGGTCAGTAAAATATTCGAATTGTAGAAAATAAATGCCATCATACGTACATTCATTATTAGCTGGTGTGCATAATCTATCGAAGTGCAAATCACTATACGAGATACATGGTAAAGCAAGTATAAATTAGTTTAGACCTGACATAAATATTAAATATAGTTAATTCGACTGCTGAAGAAGGATAAACCATTTTTGTATCACTGACATATGCCCACCCCCCAATGGTAGGGACTAAAGCCCGCCTGAATGTGGAGAGTTAAAAGGGAATTTTTAAAAAAAAATGGAAAATTGTCAGTTAATGAATTAAAATGTTTTATTCTTAAAACTTGTCCTCAGATTATTTCTATCACTTTTTTCACATAACGAATTACGTTGATAATGGGCTTCTATGGGTAAATGGTATGGCAACATGGTACAGAAGGTTTTGATGTTAAAAGAAAGTAGCTGTAATCGGCAAACAAGCCAAAATGCAATCAAGAAAGGAAGGGGGTGGGGGATTTAACGTATTTTAAATAATTGTATTTTTTAATCCCTTTTTTTATTTAATTTTTTTTTTAATTTTCAGATATTACAGTTTTCTGAAGAACTTTTATGGGTTTGCCCTTTCCCTTTTTAGGGGGAGGTGGAGGGAGGGCGCAAAATCTTCAGTTGTCCCCGGGCGCTGGTAACCCTAGCTACGCCTCTGCCATCGCTCGATTTAACTACCAGCTGGCTGTGCGGCTGCGTCGAAAATGTCTTTCAGCTCTGTGGCTCGCGATGGGCAATTCGATCGACCGCCCTATTGCTGGTAGTTAAAAAGAGCGATGGCAGCGGCTGCGCTTTTCTCGGCATCGGGCAGCCTGTCTAGTTTTTTGTAGCATATGCCGGTTCTGATAAAAGTAATTCTGGCGGCAATTTTACAAATAATCGATAATTTTTACGGGAAATTGTGTGTTCAGTGGAAAAGGATTCTCGTGTAATTATGTCCTCCTTAAGTATTTTATTGAAATCAAATTTATTCTTCGTGAATCACAGTCAGAACGTCTGCAAAATTTCGGGGGGGGGGATGCTCAAGTCCCCCCCCTCTGGCTACGTCCTTGTCTTGTGATATAGCTCATAAATGACATTAAAATAATGATGTACAAAATACATCTACTTCATCTACTTTAACGTGCATAATGACGATGCACTGAATCAAAATGCAACGGAACTGACAATCTCAACGCCAAGAAAATTGCACTTTTGCACATTGTTGGAAAGGAAGCTTGACATTGTCTTTTCCATATCGGAACAGACTCGTAAAAAAGAAAATGGTCCGATTTCAAAAAGGTAACGATAAAGCTGCAAATTCCTATCTGATTTCTTTAAGTTCAAACTCTTCTGAAACACAAAAGTTAAATAATTTCTTCTTTTATTCTGTTCACTACCCTTATTACATAATGGCAGTAAAGTAACAGAATACTGTATTTTTTTTCATAATTCTTTGTTTAATTTTCATTTCTATTATTAGCTTTTTCCCCTTACATAATGCTGATTTCTAGCACAAGAAAAATCCAGCTCCGCGCTCTATATCAGAAACAACGCTTGCATTCAAAAGATTACTCAGTTATAGGGAAAACAATAAGCGAAGCGACATTCAATAGCCCTGTGTAGTGTGCAGCCTTGAAAGATTTATCTTCATCAAACTGTAAAATAGATCAGCTGCTGCGCTGAAGGCAGTGTTACGTCACACGTAAAACGGTTTATTTTTACTTAGATAATAATACTATGGCTACTTATTAAATATGAGCCTTCCTCAAAAATGTTATAACTCCTCCGTTCAATACCTGTTTTTTTTAATTCTTTTTTCTATATCTTTTACCAGGGGCGTAGCCAAGGGGAGGGTTAGGGGGGTCATAACCCCCCATGAGGAATTTTTGCTTTACAAAATGTATATTCTTCACTACATTATCACACACACGTATACATATATATATGAGCTGTCGTAGTCGTAACCCCCCCCATGAAAAATTTCTGGCTACGCCCCTGTCTTTTACTTATTATTCACACGTTTTTATTACTTTCACCTTTAATGGAATCTTGTGATTCAATTTCACTCACTTCCAGATGTCTAATATTTACTTTGTTACGCCACACTCCAGTGGCGGCCCGTGGTCAAAACTGTTAGAGCAGCCGGAAGCATATGAGCTCCCCCCCCCCTTCCTCCCCACAGGAATGGAAAATCTTTGTTACTGAATTCGAAAACGGATTAAGCCCTCACCGAGGAAAAAGAAATTTCATAAAAAATGCAAGAGATCCTATTTTACTTCCATAAAATTTACATAAACTTCAACCAGCCGCTCTTATCCTCAAAATTGCATTAATCCGTGTCTGATTGAAGTTTCCTTAGAATTTTCTTTTGTAACGATAACTTCAGAAGGAAAGAAAAAAAGAACAACTTAGTTATTTTACTAAGTTGTTTACGATAACTTCAGAAGGAAAGAAAAAAAGAACAACTTACAACCAACTTAAAAGAAAACTTACTTATTTTTTATAAGTCAAATCAATCCTCCTTTCTTTTAAACTTGCGAATCGGTCAGTGATGTCCTCTAAAAAGGCGTTGTTTTAATTCAGATATCAATAATTTTAAAAGCTCTTTAAAATTTCCCATGTTTAAAGAATTTTCTCGCTCGCCATGTCCTCTAAATGCCAGTTCTTGCTTACTTAAAAACAATACTGCTTTGATGGGTATTGTCCATTCATAAGCGTCTATCCAGGCTTACCTTCTTGATAAATTCAGCAATATAAAGTCGAGAGTTTTCCGAACATATATTCTCCGTACCCCTCCCTCACTTCTCGAGCCAATCAGTCAGTCGAATTCACTGCAGCCGTCGTTTGAAAATATTTCATCAGCTGTACTCAGCTACTAACTCCCTATGCCGGAGAGACTGCTTATAAACTCGTTGACATGGCAACGGTGCTGCCAATTTCTTGATCGGCTATGAGGGCTGTACCGAGGCCTCCGAGAGAGGAGAAAGATTCTTTCTCCTCTCTCGGAGGCATCGGCTGTACCAAGACTCACAGTTGAATTGCGGGAAGATTAAAGGGCTTTTTTTCTGAATGACCGACCCGGCAGTTACTACAGCACGTTGTTTTTTGTTTTTGTTGTAGATTTTTTTTAAATTTATCATAGAAATTCCATAATTCTAATCTGAATTTAAGAAAGTTAGTAAAATAAATTATTTTAATGTATTTGTTGATAATTTTAAGTGCAGCCCGGCTGTACTTGCTGTATCCCACGATCCGCCACTGCCACACTCGTGCTATAGTTGAATTTTAAAATTTTCGTGTCCCTTTTTACAACTTGTGTATTGGTCGAAACATTTCCATTGCCATAGTATATTCATAAGCAAAAGAATACAAAACTCGGGAATTTTTCCGGCAGGCGAGGCATTCTAATAAACAAAGCACATTAACAAAGGGAGAACGTTGTTGACTACTACTGATCTTCTTCACTGCCACAGTATGCTGTTACATAGTAATTTTAGGAAGAGATACTTTCTTCTAAAATGCATTTTGGGCCCCACTATGGCCGAGTGGATAAGCCACTGAATATGGTAGACGGCTGAAGTGTGAAGGTCCTGAGTTCAGAGCAGTTGTCGATCTAACGGTGTGGAGTTTTGCCCGGTTTTCTCCAGATGTAACGTGAACACACGTTAATACCAAATAGAAAGTCCTGCCGTCCTAGGCAGATAGCCCATGCGTAGCTTTGCTATAACAATGTAAGCAAAAATGCATTTTGTGATTTGAAATTAAGGCTTTTATAAAACTAATATTTTGCGCAGTATATGGAGGCTCCTTTATGCTATTAATCACCAAATTACATTAACCCTCTCAGCGTTTTGGAAATGGGCAAATGATGTAAAGTTGTTTTCACGGTAAAATTTTCATGCGGCCTTAAAATTATATATATATAAAAAAGATAAATTTTTGGTAGAACAATTTGTGATTATTAAAAAATAAGCTCCTAAATTATGCACAAACTTTAATATCAAAACATAATGTATCATACATGAGTGATATAAATAACTTAAATTATAGAAGGATTGCCGTGAAAACTGGAAGAAAGTTGACGGGGTTTTACGTCAAAACCACTTGAAGGGTTAATTTTATGTATTTTTCCAATTGTCTTTACATAAAGTACATATAATGTATTGATTTGTTTTAAATTTTATTTTAGGATGTACTTTTGTAAGGGCGATATATATATATAATATATAATAGCTAACTTATATATATATGTTGATGTAACTTATTTCAGTTGTCTATCTAAATTTATTATCTATAATAATTTTATTCTACATAACAATAAAATATATCTACAAAATCATGGTATACCACAAGGTGGTTCAGCGTCTAGTTACCTTGCAGATCTTTACTTATATTACTGTGAAAAAGAATATACTAATACACACATCATTCTTAAACGATATATAGATGATATCTTACTTGTAAACACTACTAATAATAATAACATTATCTACCCCATAAAATATCCATCTGCTCTGGAATTAATTAAAAATGATATGCTTAACAATTCTGTTAGTTTTCTAGATCTAAGTATCTCCATCACTCCTAGAAATAGCCTTAGTTTCAATATATATGATAAGCGTAAAGATTTTAGCTTTAAAGTAAATAGCTTTACTCATTTTTCCTCCTGCTTACATAAATCTGTATTTCGCAATATCATCTATAATCACTGCTGTAGAATCAAGTTTCTATGTTCTGATGATTTTAAAGTCTCCAATTTTAAATCTCTATTTCTGTCAGCTAGACAATACAAATATCCCACTAAGTTCCTAAAATCTATTATATACAATTCTTGATAATGATGTGTCTAATGTCTTTGTTAATTTACTGGAGGTTGGGTGGGGTTTTGGTTTTAAGGTTGTAATTGGATGGTTGGGTCGGGCGGAGGAAGTTTTTCTCATTTAAAAAAAAAAAAGTAATATGTTTAAAAACAATTTGGATGTGTATATGCATGCATATATATACCTGGAGGAATTAAATTAAAAAAAAAAACAGCCGGGGTTCCTATATTGTGATTATTCTGTCCTAAGCATTATTTTTTATTTTTTTCTTATTTACTAGATTAATCTTCTGTCATACAATAACTTATTATACATACTTTGTCAATAATAATAATCATTATTTTTTAAACAATATGTTATATTTATTTTGCTATACTATTTATTTTATTCAATCATTTTAATTTATTATTATTCAATATATATTTATTATATTAATATACCTGGATATTCTTAAAATTTAATAATATTACCTTTTAGTATTTGGCAACTCCTATGCTTTCTTCTTTCCACTTTTACACTTTTATTTAGTGGCAACACCATTTTTCACTTTTTACAATTCTTAGCATTGGCAACACATATCAATTGTTCAAATGAAATTTCCATGTGCTCAAGGTCTGGTATGTAAAATTATAATTCCTATTTCTAATTTTTGTTATCTTTTTGATTTCTTCTTTCCTTTATATAGTAGGGTAGGGCCCAGATGTGTGGAGTTAATATCTCTTCTGATATGCCACACAACCGAAACCCTACTATTTGGTTTGCTGTAAATTATAATCCACTGTTTGTGGCCCCTGACGATGGTGACAGTGGTTATAATTTCCGTTCCATTATATTATCACAATAATTCTTGCACTTTATTTGGCTTCAAAATCTGGTTTCTAATTCTTGCTAATAGCTGTTATATTTTTATGCGAGATATGTCTTATTTGTAGTATGTTTTGTGTTTTACTTGTTAGTTATATATATATATATATATATATATATATATATATATATATATGGTGTTTCCCAACGAAACCTTATACAAGGTGGTCAATTTCAAAGAGAACCTTTGGTTTTTCTAATTAACCTTAAATCTGACGGATGTGCCAACTATTCTGAAATTGAAATATAACTATTTGAGCCTTTTTCAAGTATGGAAGACAATTTCCAACACTGTTAGACTGTTACAACTTTATTTGTGAGGTAAAACAGAAATAGAGACAGATGTTACTTAATCCGGTGATCATTTTATTTAAGAATATAATTTAATTCTTTTTTTTTTTTTACAGATTCATTACTTACAGCAAATCTTGAGAATGTTTGCCATCATTTTGAATACAAACGGGAACACGCCGAACCAAGTTTTATGACACACTTCGCAACATTGTTGATGTTATTCACGAGATTTCTTCAGTTATGGTTCGTTTTAATTCATCGATGCTTGTGAGAATTCTCTGGAAAACCCTATTTGCGAGCGAAGACTTTCAACATTTGCTGTAAGGATTGATTATGTAAAGAAAAAAATTAGTTAAATTGTCTTTCAAAAATAAAATTATCTCAGTATTAAGTGACATTGTGCGTCCCCATATCTGTTTCGCTTCGTGAGTAAAGTTGTGACAATCCAACAGTAATGGAAATTGTCTCCCACACTTAAACAATGTTCAAACAATTAGGGTCATATGGGGGAATTATGGGTCTAAAAACAGCAACATCCTTATGTTATTTAAATAAATGTGTGACCAGGAATCACCCAGGATTCAGGCAATTATGGGTCACATATGGGGTAAATATGGGCCACCCTTTTTCTATAATAGTAATACATGTCAAAAATAAATAAGTATTCTAAATTATCATCATTTAGCACGCAAAGAAATTTTTTAATTATCTAATGTGTTGTATTCATAAAAAAAGTCATTAATTTAAAGAATAAGATTTATTTTTACGATTATGTTACAATTTGTTACAGTTTTAAGCCCACAATTCCAGGCAGAATTTCTAGTAACATTTGTATGCTAGGCTTATCCTGTTACTATCATCAACAAAGAGATTATTTCCATTTAAATTAACTGGCCCGTGAAATATGTATTTGTTTTGAATTAATTCCAAAACGTCTCGTTTCATCGAAAATTATCGGCACTTTGTTAAAGAAATTCCATTTCCATTTTTTTTTTTATCTAAAATTTTAGTTATTTTCACAATCTAGAATATGTCAATATCATGATACAAAGCAAAATATTTCTGTTCTTCGTGTACAGTATAAATTCCTTGTAGCACCTTCTTAGCATCTTCTCAGGAGAAATTTTTTGCAACTGTTTTATTGTAATTTCTTCAATCTTATTTTCACTGTCATTAGACAATTTTTTGCCACTAATAAGTTCCAAATTAGCTAGTTTTGCATTTGGGGGATTGTTTACATCCTCTTGGATGATTTTACATTTTTGGCAAGCAAAATTTTTCTTGATGTCTACAATTTTTATGCATTGTAGTTTCTTCTTCTTTCATTTCATTTCTCTTCTGTTTCTTGTTCTCTTGCAGTTACAAAATCCAAGAAAGTTTGATTTGTTATAACTGCGGAATTTGTATTAATTTGTCTTCTTATTTTGGAATTCAGTACTCTAGATGTGTACCTTAATTGCTGACTTAGTATTTCTTAAAGCTGGAATTGATATGCGAGCCAGAAGGGTGTGAAAGTTAAAGTTGAAGTATAATGTTGTATTACAGTAGATTATAACAGTTAAAGTTAATACTAATATTATTTACACAAAAGTATATTCAAAGAATGTCTAAAATAAAAAAAATATCACTGGCCAAGAATTCCCCAGTGACCCACAATTACCCCAATAAGCTGGGGGATCAATCAATGTACTTAAAAAATTAATTTGAAAAATAATAAAGAAAAGTATATGTAGGTGTGGAAAGTTGGGCCATTTGCAATTAAAAAACAGCAACAAAATTGTTTTTTTTTTTTAATGTTTCTCTGATATGAATCTTTTAAAAAACCATGATTTTCAGTGACCATATTTTTTCAAGATGTTTTTATTGCAGTGTATAAAGTCTTTTTTTTCTCTCTTATTTGCTTCATAGTTACATTGATTTTGAACTTCATATAAGAAAATAGAATGTTTAAGGATGACTTGGCATAATTTAGCTGTTTTGTAAAAACATTTTTACTGCTACAAAGGTGACCATTATTTACCCCGGAAAAAGAGTGACCCATAGTTCCCCCGTACGACCCTATATTTCAAATTTAGAATAGTTGCCACATCCGTCAGATTTAAGGGTAATGAGAAAAACCAATGGGTACTCTTTTAAAGTGATCACCCTGTAGTTCTAACTTAACCTTTAGAACAACTTTGTGAGTCGACTAAGTCCGAAAACTACTGTTCTAATTTGAAGCAGATTTAAAAATAACGCCATAAAACACCTTCTTCTTAGCATTCGAAAATACGACTAGCATTAGCTCGTATCGAATACTTCCGGGCTACTATTAACTGTCATTCGAGTGTGTAACCGCGCCAACCGTGACGTCAACCAAAATGGACAGGCGATTTGAAGAGCAATTCCGTCGCTTTCTGACGTCTTATTTCTACGTCGACAGGCTTGTTTAAGATTTACAGTGGAATAAAGATTCCGGAAATAACTTGAAATGAAACATTCGCTACACCAGCAGCAGACAACTCAACCCGCATGTTATACATCCGTCTTCAATGACCGAATAAAAGCTGTATGATAAGTACACATATATGTATGCACTCTTTCTTTTCACTTCCTGTACTGTTACTCGAAGTCAAACCCCGTTGTGGAGGCAATTACAGCGGGCCCTGGAAAAAACATTTGACGAAAATTCGTCTACACTCAATGTATTTCCTCTTCGTCCACTTAAAATAAATAACTTCATATTCAATTTTTATTATATACCGAAATTGAATTTCATGCTCTTCTGGAAACGTCATGGAACTTTTTGCATTCGAACGATTTCGTTTTATGGCAACAGCCCCTCTTATATTAATGCTTCATGCAAAGAGAAAAAAAATTAACTGTGTAATCTGGAAAAACTATTTACGCCGAATTGGAATCGTAATTTTTTCTTCAAAGCCTGATGAACGTGACTTAAATGTGACATCATTGTCACTTGCGGCTCGTAATTTTGTCACGCAAATGATTCACTTTATTTACTGATTTAATAAAATAGAGCTGAAAAGAGCGTAAAATTGCTTAAAAATGAGGGAAAGGGTGTATTTTTAGATGTTTAAAGTAGCGCAGATTGTTTTCTCTATTTTTAACGTAATAATGAGAAATTTCCAGCAGATCGTACAAACGTTGTAAATGTTACAGTGCTTTTATTGCTTAACTTTATAATCTTTTTGGAGTAATGGTGGTTAAAGTTTTATCTTGCAGTGGTCCCCCGTTATTGTTAGAGAATCAGTGAGTCAGTGAGTGATGGATCAGCATAACTATATATTAGGCTTAGAGGTTTTACATTAATAAGAGATAGTGAACTGGTAAAACAAAGGCCTGACAAAAAATTCGGGGGGAGGATATGAAGTTTTAAATTTTTTTCGCCTGTAATTGATCTCCAGAGTCAACGCAAATGAAAAATTACTAATGCAGTGACTAAAATTTCGGGGGGACCAAACCCCCATGATCCCCCCTCTCCCCGCTGCTACGGCCTTGTGCCGAAATCATCAGTGTTGTTTCTTCTTTTGTGGTTAGACTGTACCATTTCTCATGCTATTTTACTTCAAAAGCCTGCTTTTCAAGTAAGTGAGTACACGTTGCTTCTCCGCAAAATTCTGGAAAAATTATATAAACATCAATCCTAGAAAAATTATGTAACATTCATATCATAACCGTGAATTTTTACATTTCAAAGAATTTCCGAACACTTTTCATACAGTACTGCCAAAAAGGATTCCATACTGTACTGGCCAGTTTTGTAGCTTGGCAGTACAGCTCTCGACAGTTATAAAATAGTTGCACAAAAACTGCTACTGTTTTTTAATAATTTATACCAAGTTAACCAGAGAGTAGTAAAAAAGAAAGAAAAAATGAGGGAGGGAGGCAAAAAGTTTATAAGCATAATTTCTCTCAAAGAGGCTTGATAATTATCATTTCCTTCATGCGTGTACTGCAGGGCTGGACTGGTCAGCGATTGCCGAGGGCCCCAAAAACGGATATACTACTTTATAATTAAAATAATTTGATATACATCAAAGTAATATACTAAAGTTGTTTGACTTTTTAATTCCTTGTAATTCTATGCCTTTACACAGTGGCGTAGCAGAGGACTCCACCCCACACACCTCGCGTGATGAGGGGTCCCCCCGAAGAATCAGGGGCTATTTCAAAAATAACTAAATATGGTTTTTAGACACGTAAGCCTAATTTTCAAATGTTCTATCCTATTTCCTCTAAATTTCCCAGTAAGGGCCCCTTTTCAATCTCTAGCCGAGGGCCACCAAAGGAGCCAGTCTGTGCCTGGTGGATTGTGTTAAGGCAAACCTACATGAAGGATATCTTTCAAAAACTTAGGCGGACATTTTAAGGAGTTCTGATGCGTATTCACGTTACATCTGGAAGAAATTAATTCCTAAAAATTAACCGAAAAATAATTTTTTTTTACGCAAAGCACTGAATCAGAAATATCTTCGAAATAATATATCCCAAAAAATCTAAATAAAAGTCACATATACGACAATTGTTCATTTATCAAATCATCTTGATAGAGCGAGTTGAGCAAATGTAAGTTTTTTTTTAATGTGTGTCAGCATAAAGTATAAATAAAATGAATTTAAAGTTAATGAATTATTTTAGGATCCATTTTAGTAGCGTAATAGTTATATTGAGTACTATACAGGCTGCCGTAGCTTGGTTCAAATTCAGGAATCGAACTCTAGATGGAAGTACAAATTCCTAGTCTGATCAAAGTTCGACGTGTGTACTCGGCGAACAAACACTGAATCTACGGAGCCGTTCATTCTCTCTTAGTTTTTTTTTTTTTTCCCTAAAAAATCTACGTCCCTGCTCCCATTTTAAAATACATCAAAATATTTAAGCGATACTTCAAAATTTTTTATCGTAACACAGGTAATTGCTGTAATGATATCAGGTAAGAGTTTAATGTAAAGAAAGTGACAGAATTTGTCGAAAATATGGCATAAACCGATACTATACATTAGAAATAAATATTTCTACAAAACTGCATATGAATTTACAGTTTTGTAATTCAATTGATCCGAAAAGAATATTTCATTGAAGGAATATATTTTCAAAAAAAAAAAAAAAAAAATCAATGTAAGCACATTCTGTATTGGCTTGCGAATGAAATGTCAAAATGATTTCTATTCATTAGTTATCTATCCAACGTAAATCAGATCCGTATACTATAAAAGCCAGCTACATATGATCATGAGGCGTCATTAGCATCCCGATAACAATGGTCTAGAGCTAATGTTCTACCTGAAGAATCAACATCGAAGTAAAACTAAATTGCTATATGCTGATATGCTAGACATCATCATCGAATAGAGAGAATACATCAATTTTCCTACTTTTTCTCCCAGTTGTCATTAATAGTTCCAGAGGGGCGTCAAAATTCAGAGGCCAAGCAATTGTCCAGTGCATTTTATGTGCAAAAATATCTCAAGAAATCTGATATATTTCAAACCAAATTACTAGATTTCTACCAATATATTCTTACAGACTTATGAATCAATATTTTCGATATTGTTCCTTCGTTTATCCAAATATTTAGGTAAAAGGGGGGAGGGGGGTAGGTATTTCGTTAAATACATGAAATGATATTTCATTCGTAAATATAAAGGTTGCAGCTTTCACTGCAACATAATCTTACATCTAAATCGTTATTTTTTAAATATTGGAATAATTTTTTTTAAATATGTTTTTCAAAAGTATTCAATTGATCCGAATTGATCCGGTTGTCTTTTAAATCTTGTAAATTGGTTGCGTTAATTGTCTTCATCTTTTACTACTTGTATTCTTCTAGGAGTGACTCAATGTCGGGCTGAAGTCAGGAATTGCTAAGCACAGCTATGAGACTTGCTTGTGTAGATGAATCAAGCATTATTTTCACAAAATGACAGAGAAAAATCACTCGTGAAATGAACAATGAAAAAAAAAATGGATAATTTTGTCTATGGGGGAAATGTCTTCAGCAGGGGCGCAGCCAGGGGGAATATCGGGATATATCTTCCCCCCCCCCAAAAAAAAAAAAATTTTTTTTTGTATTAGTGGTCACAAGATTAATGCCGTGCATAAATTCCGTCTATTTATACACATATAAGTTCATATAACCCCTCCCCTTCAAAAAAAAAGTTTGTATGGCTGCGCGCCTGGTTTTTAGTGATTGTTTCTCAACGACATGACGGTCACTAACAATTCGTTTCAGTATCATCTAGGTTACAGCTACTATCACTGTGCCAAAACTGGTCAATATCGTATAAGTAGTCTCGCAGGAACAAGCAAGCAGCAAATGTCCCAAATTTCAATCTTTCAGATTCAATGACTTTCAGTGATTATGCCTCACCGGCATGATCGATTACAACCACATGGCGTTACAGCCATCTATGTGATGGCCATGATCACTGTGCCAAATTTAATCAAGACAGCAAAAGTTGTCTCGGAGGAGGAAGGGAACAAAAATCACCAGATTCAATCCTATAAAACTTCGCTTTGCCTTCGGCTACTCTCAGCAATTAGTGTGCTTAGTGTGAGTTAGATTAGTGTGTTAGGTTATGACATGCATAAGAAGTATTTACAAAACCAAATTAAGTATATGAACAGAGCCATTGCTAAAAAATTTTTTACAAAGCTAGAGGTCCTTAAACTGCTGTGTCAAAAGTTTTGCCAGCTGGGTGTGTAATTTTAACGTCCTTCCAACAGCTGACTCTCGCCAACGGCTGGTGAATTCTGGGTGGTTCTCCACCAGCACTGTAAATCTTTGACTGTAATGGCCATTGTTGGGCAGGAACAGGTTCGGTGTAAATACTCTCATAACCAAGGCTACCAGAAATAGAAATGATATGGAGACAATTTTATTCAAAGATTATAGTTTTTATTCAAAAATTTTGCGACTTAAGTTTGTAATTTCGCCAAACTTATTGGTTTGAAGGAAAAGATGTACAAGTTTTCCTACTACTTTTAAAATTCTTTGTAGTCTACCACAACTTAAAAAATATATATATATCGCTTTCGTTTTAAAAAATAATTATAATAGTAAATAAATAAAAATAAAAACTGAATGATAGTTTTTATTTATAATTTTGCGAAGTCCATAGAAATAAAAAGAGAGTTTTGTTAAAAACATTTTACCAAGTTTGGCCACTAGGTTCCTAGATTTGCAAATGTTTGACAGATTGTGCCAATGTTAAAAGAGAGACTCCCCGAACCTTCATTCCAACATTCAGGGACCAGCGAGGTCCATCTAACTCACTCTTATAAGTTATTTTCTCAGGAAATTGGAGCATGAGTTATTTGCATTTGTATATGCATTGCATACGTGTACACATATGATTCACGTTCACGTACTCAAGTAAATTTAGCTTCTTTACTTGAAGTAAAGAAGCTAAAGAAGATGGATCTAATGTTTGCATTTTGTTAAATATTGGCTGAGTTGTTTGGTTAAGGGGTCTTAGGAGGATTGAGAAGCAAATATGCAGGTATAGTAGACCCTTGCGATTTTAAATTTTATGATCAAAATAATAGTAACAGAATAATGAAATTTTTTTGTATAATAATAAAGTATAGCGCATCATAAAACTTCAGACAAAACTCCATTACCTCTCACATATGTTTCTTTTTTTTTACTATATATATACATATATATATATATATATATATATATATATATTCAATAGTGCGTGTCACTATTCGTAAGATAAGTCAATTTAAAATACACATACAAACATATTTCTTGAAAAATAAAGTAATAAAGTACAATATATATTTTACAGAATGAATTAATATTTAAAAAAATAATTTACTATTTTAAATTGTATTTTAAATCGAAATTCGAAAAAAAATCTTGCTTTTCCCCTTTTATTTCTGTTAAAATTTTCAAAACTTTTTCTCCCCCACTTTTAATATTAATTCATTCTGCAGATGCTAATACCAGTTATAACTACACAAATTTTCGTGAAGATATGAATCATAGAAATTTTGTTATCTTACGGATAGTTTGTAAAAAATATGTTTTGAGAAAACGCAGCTTAAAGTTGCCTTATTGTATTCAAGTATAAAGCTGTCTTACGTGTATCTATAGTTTTAGTTAGAATAAATGCATGAAATGGGTATCAAAATGCTCAGAAATAACTAAGGTTTCAAATAATGCTCAGAAATAACTAAGTTTAACAAAAATTAAAGCAATCAGTCAAATTAATGAAAAATTAACATTAATTATTATGAAGTCTCTCTATATCCTTTCTTTATAATCAGATAAACAGTATTATGATTATCCTTTAAATTAAATGAACTTTTTAATTTCTTTTACAAACGAAAGCAAAACCTTTTTACTTTAGCAAGAAATAATTAAAACAACCTATAAGTAGGTATCAATAATACGCCTTTATAAAAGAAATTTCAAGTCTTAAATCACATCTGATCCTCTGCTGAGATTACGATAATTATTTATTTGGAAAGGAACAAGCTGTATTAAACCACTTTTACTGAATTTATATTACCTATTTGGAATAGAAACTTAAAGTATACAATCACTTCTGCTAAAATCATATTTAATTATAAAAGAAACTTAATGTTTAAAATCTCTTCTAATTTATCAAATTATTAAATTACTAATTCCATACAAAAAAACAGGACTTTTGGCGTCACGCATACACCTTTCGCTGGACGTGTCCTGTAAGTCCTAGAAACGGGAAGTCACGGCTCTCGCGCGACGGTTGTCAACCCTAATCACAACATGAAAGTTATATTTCATTATTTCAGTTAATATGAGATTTTGTAGTGAAGAAAATTAAGTAAGTAGAGGTCGGCTATAATTAAACTTCATGAGATGCGCTCAAAAAAGTTTTCTAAATAGTGTAATTCAAAAACTGTCCCCTAAGTGGCGATTTGCATTGTGAAATCAGCTCAATAAATGACTCAAATTATTAATAAATGCTCATAAACTATTGAATAAATATTGAAACTGTTTTTACATTTCGAATTAACAAATTTTCATTGTTGAATTTGCTGTTTTTTATTCAAAGCGCCACCTAGTGGGCATTTTTTAACCATTTTTTATTTTCAAAATTCCTAGAGTTCATCTCGTGTATAAGAACACTGTTTATAGAAGAAGTTTAACTATATCCATGCATTTATTAAATAACAGAGGAAAATTTTTGTTATTCTCTATACTGTTAAACGTTTTTGTATTTTAATTTTTTACAGCATCAATTTAGCACAGTGTTTTCATAAATTACGAAACCGTTTCAAAGTGATCTAAGCATCTTTAAGATGCTTAGTAAGTATTTAAAAGGTTTAAGAGCGTAAAATATGAAATACCCTGAATATCAATTGAATTATTAGTTGACAGTGAAAGGCTATATAAAAATTGTGATTTTAGTAACAAATGTTTGCCTTTACAATCAACGGCAGGCTTTTTCTTCACACATTGTGCTTGAAGATTAGATAAATGCGGGAAATGAAGATACGAAGATAAAACTATCTCTCACTATGTAATGACAGGAAAGATAAAGAATTGAAAGTAAACCATTGTTCTCAAATGAACTTTCAACAGCGTGAATTTATCGATGTTAAATATAGAAGTAGGCAGTATGATAATATAAAAACGCAAACAGCGTATAGTATCATAAATTCAAGGTCTGAAACACTCTCAAATTTTAAATTCGCGAAGTGCTATACATTAAAAGTGTACCATAATAATCCATGAGTCGCCCCTACTTGTCTTCCTTATTCCATTAAGTTGGAAAGGGTATCATAATCGATGAGTGTGTCTCTTTGATTCCACAAAACACTTCTTCAGAATTGAAATCTATAATAAAATTGCTTACTAAAACTATTTTACAATCAGCGCCTTGAACATTCCAATTATATTTCACCTTTATTTGTACTAATACAGACAGACACCTTTGAAGACGCTAATTAATATTGTCGTAGAAATAAACAGTAGAGTTTGGCGATTTCGCTCCAAATGTAAAAGATATTGACAACCTCGGTTCAGTTTTGGTGACTAATTTTTAGTGCCAAACTGGACGGCAAATCTTTAAAAATGGTAAACCTTGGTTAGTTTTGACATTTTTCTAACACCCCCCCTCCTCGCAATCTGGCAACCCTAGAAAAGTGAAACGCCATCTCTTATTACTCTAATAAAAATTTTCTAATAATAAATCTATTATTCTAATAAGAATTTAAGTGCTACGCATCATTTCTACAAGCCTTAGAATGTCGGAAATTTCTTAGGTTAAGATAATAGTAATAAAATACGGGCATTCTTCTTTAATACGGTAATTTTGTGTTAATTTGACTGACACAAAAACGTTTCGAACAAATCTTTCTGATTATACGAGGCCTGTCTAAAAAATATCCGGTCGTTATCCGGGAAGATCTATTATTTAAGTGTCGGGATTGGGAATCCTGATCTCCTTCAAATTAGGCTCCTTTTGCCGCCTCACGCTTCTTCCTGTGGCGAAAAAACACTCCTGAAAGGCTATTTATGGATTAAAGGTCATCTCTGCTATCAGCTTCTGAATTCACTCTTCATCACTTTCAAAGCAGAATCCTTTTAATGTGGTCTTCAATTTCAGATGCAACCAGAAGTCACAAAGAGCCATATCTGAAAAGTAGAAAGGATGGAGAACGACTACAATGCCATGTTTCGGCAAGAAAATCTAGATTAGGAGCATTCTGGAGTATTAATGTGATGCAGTACAACTGCCAGTTTTAAGCCGACTTAAGGTTTGAGTCTACCTTCGGGACACTTTTTTAAGTAAAATTTTAGTAAAACCCCATGTTTTTAATTCAAATGCAGTAAATTTAATTGCGCAGTTTTAATGAAATACAATGTAAACTTTGAAGTATTAACAAATTTAAGTGAAATTTTGGTAAAATGTTGCATTTACGCCTCACCTCCTCTAAACAATTCTAATGTAAATATTTTTTAATAACACATATGCAGTGCATTACTAAAATATTTATCTGTGTTGGAAACCAAAAGTTTTGAGAAAATTCTAATAGTTATGAAAATATTTCAAGTTTTATATCAAAACTCGGTATTTTTTCCAAAAAAAAAAAAAACATTTTTTGAAAAGAAAAAAGTGATCTTAAAATTGATAAATAAAAAGCAGAAATATTAGCATTATAACACAACTAGTAATGATCAAAATATCCTATAGCAAAATTTCAAGTCAATATCATGAACACTTTGTGAGATATAACAGAGGTTCCCAAACTGTGCGCCGCGCACCCTAGGGTGCCACGAGCGTATGCCAGGGGTGCCGTGGAGATAATCAAGAAAAGTGTTTTGGTGGAGTATAATCAAATAATTTCCTCTGAACCGATATCCCACAAAAAAGTTAGCCATTCCGATGACCAAGTGGGCTCAAAAATATTTCAGTCAAGTTCAATTTTGCTTATCTTTCATGAAACGCCCTATATACAGTGTGCCCACTAAAATCCTTTATCATACATTAACTTCCGAAAGGCGGAAGCTATTGTCATGGGGTCTAGGTATAAAGTAGCTATGCGCTACGCAATGAAACCACTGATTGCGCCATCTGGCGGCTGAATTCGAAGTTATCGTTCTTATCTCACAAAAGCTGCGAGATTCGGGAAAAAAGGGTTACTTATAAAGTTTTTTTAGCATCATCGATTTAGTTAAAAAGGGCACTAATTGGCACGCTATGCGTATTAGTATGCGTCATAAAACACACTTTTGTTTAGTCTAATTTTTCAAAACGGCGCTTAGCTTCATTAGGCTTATGCCGTATGTGTTTTCCGCCAGCAATACACATCTACTGTCTCCATTTCCCCCTGCACATTATACAGCATGGGTGACTTGCTGATATAAGCATCAAGTAATACGTCTTTATGCCTTCGATTTTTAAAATTAATGTACGCAAGATGTATTTTCTTATTAAGTCGATGGTACTAAATAACTTTGTAACTGACTTTTTTTCCGTATCTCGTTCCATTTTTGAGATAATAACGTTTATTCCTGATTTTGTTGGTGTAAGCATTATCATTGTGTATCGCATAGTTACTTTATTGTACCTAGACCCCCGCTTCCTAGACAATACCTTTCGCCTTTCGGAAGTTTATGAGGCGACAGAGTACTCTAGTGGGCACACTGTTCGATGTTTCATACTTTGGCCCAAAAAGACATCAATAGTATACAATACCTGATTTTATATACATTGCTGATATGATATATATATTTTAAAATAATTTTTGAGATGTTAGCTAGGTTATTCATGGAGAAATCTTTTATTTTCATTAAAACTTTCATTACAGCCAAAGAAAGTTGAAAACATTAAAATTTACTTATTAATTGTAAAGTTCTAATGATTTTCCTGTAACCGAAGAATGGTTATTCCAATAAATAACAAAGGGTCATTTTAGAACAACTTCTTGCGAAAAACTAAGGGGGAGGAGCCATAATCTGTTTATTGTCGAAAGTAATGTAGTAATCGATTTTTAGTGCAAATTTATAGGAAAGAAATTAGAGAAATTCAATCAACCAGTACTGAGGTGCATTCTGAATCAACGATATTAACGACAAAGATTACTCAGTGGAGTTTATAAACTTATTATCATTAAAAGAAAGAAAAATAATCTTAACTTTCAAAATTGTTGCTTTGTATCTTTCTAAATACAAGAGAGGTTTTTTTTTTTTTTTTTTTTTTTTTTTAATGTATCATCTTTAAAAAAAATAGTTTAGTTATAAAATAGTTAGCGTAGAATATGTAAATGCATAAAGATGTAACAAAAAAATTATAATTTAGTAATTTTGTCACCCATGTCGCATATTCGGTAACTTTAAGTGAAAAACTACAATGTATTAGATATGAGGTTTTTTTAATCTCTTCCTAAAATAATCTGTAGTTTACTTATTTTTAAGTACCCAAGTTATTATCCTTTTTTTAGCTTTTCTGTTTTAGATTTTTCTCATCATCAAACAAATTATTTTTTCTTGCTGTTTTTAAGTTTTTGCGATTAACTTTGTGTACGTATATTTTTCTTTGAATTGATTTATTCTAAAAAAATTGATCTACACCGCTTCTTTGCTGATGTTTAAAAATAAATTCTGGTGCAAGTGTTACCTGTGATATTTTAATGACGAATATAGCCAAATTGATAAATACATAACTTTGAAGGACCAGGACCAAATTCCTGTAATTGCACGTCAAGTTACATGCCAGCACGCTCATTTCTGTATTCCTCGCATAGGCGGGTAGTCAGCCTTCACAAAATAACGACAGCATGCTTGCATAATCAAAACATTTTATAAATTTAAAAAAAAATCTATCCGTGACATGATGTTTAAAAAAATCTGAAATCCTTTCATTTGTGAGATTTTTACTCTATGCAACTCACACTACTGTACAATCGTTGCATCAAATCAATAATAAATGCTGAAAGCAATTTTTTTAATTATTGTTTTATCAATATTTAATCATTTCAACTATTGTTGCAACAAAATATATTGTATTGTTATAACAAATTTAGAATTTAAGAAGGGAGTGGGGGATATGCATTTTTAAATCATATAGAATACATTTACAGATGGCCAAGAGATGATTGAAAAGAGATTTTCGCGTGAAATACAATATTTTTCGCTAAAAGAGTGCCTTTATTATACATATAATTTAGCATTTACATAAGTAACAATCTAAAAGCAACGTTCTATACAGCCGGATGGAATTTTCAATGTTATATTGCATATATAAAGAATTCAGACTTCATTCGTTTCAGAGAAAGCGGTAAACGAAATACGAATGTTCAATTGACTCCCGAATAAATATTTGCTTTAAAAAAATACTTTAGGGAAAAGACACTGTAAAATTAATATGAAATATCTTCATTAACAGCTAGCATTTTTACGTTTGAATGCCTATACAAACATTGGTTACTTTTAGAACTTTAATTAGGGATTTTGGAGAAGGAGAACGAGGGATTATTTTCACGCATGGTCAATAGGTTATAGCACTTCTTGTTTATTCTACTTTCTTTTCGGATATACAAAGAAAGAGGAACATATAAATCATTGTTGAATTTTTTATACATTTGCAGATCAGAAATTTCATGTTTTTGTGCTTTTACTGTATGTACAATGTGCAGAAATAAATCCGAACTCAATGACATATTCGATTCTAATGATGTACAAGCAAATTAAAAATACTGCTTGCTTCAGTTAACGTACTCCTTTATTGTCTATTGCATATTCTATGTTCAAGGTTATTATGTTCTCGGGGGAAATTGAGATGATCGGTTTTGAAGGAAAATCTGATTGAAAGAAAAAAATAAAAACACTTTATTTGTATTTAATTTTATTTATTATTCCGTGAATATTTTTTATTACTAAGGTCTTCTGTCATTAGTTCTGCATCATTTTAACATTTATTTATGAGCCCTGAACAAATCACGTTCAAGAGCAAAATTTGCAATTCTGCTTTAATTAAATCTTTAACGATTTCTAACATCAGGCAATTTGCCATTCATGAAGATACGCTCTCAATATAAGCATTTGAAAAAGGTATGCTCAAAACACGTGATACGAAACAAAATAAGGGATTTAACTTCTGCTCCTTTAAGGTTTTAAATACTTGTACACGTTTTTTATCAACACGTTGATGTTGATTGTGTTCTTATAGTGTACCGTGGTCTTCGAAAACTCATCGGTTGGAAATTCTTCTTTCCCAGATCAAACACCAAAACATCAGCAGCATCGCAAAGTAAATCTGAGCGAATTAAGCGGTCGTCGGCTAATATTATCAAAAATCGCTGCAAACTATACGTCCCTACATAGTCGGCGTCATCACGCGACTATAGGGCGTCATCACGCGAAGCAGTATCATAGAAAACCGTGTCAGACAGTGTAGAATCGAGACAGGTTGCTTCTCTTGTTATGTTCTAGCATTCCTCGATGTTGTTATTTTCATCCGTCTAACAGCTTGGGTCAGGGGCGTAGCCAAGGGGGATAGGGGGGTCAGAACCCCTCTCATGAGGAAATTTTTGCCATGCAAAATGTATATTCTTCACTCCCTTATCACACACGTATACATATATGTAAGTTGCAGTAGTCGTAACCCCCCAGCTACCCATGAAAAATTTTTGGCTACGCCAGTGGCTTGGGTAAATACTGATACAATCCTTTTTTGCGCTTGCTCTCTCGAACAGTAGAGAGAGTTGTTCTCATAGTAGAACAATGAAATTTCATATCTTGGGTAAATGAGGCCACGGAAATTGCTCTTTAAAAATGAATTTGGAGATGCCCCCTCAAAAAGATAGCGTTTTTATGTAAAAAAGAAATAATAATAAATAAAAATTGTAAAAAGCATTAAACCGTAAACATCTATTTAAACATATTTCTTCATCGTCAATTAGAACTAACCCAGACAGCACAGCAAATTTGCATCAAACTTGCAGAAAGCTTGATTTATCAAGTCAATAAACTTGAATCAAGTTTGAAAATTTTTAGCGCGTAAGCTTAATGCAAGCTTGAATCAAGTGTTCAAGTTTACAATTGCCCATCTTGCATTAAGCTTGGTATAGCAAGCTTGAATTAAGCTTGACATTGCGAGCTTAATTCAAACTTAAAAATTTTTCCTAAAAAATAAATTTCCTAAATACATGGGGCGCCGGTTGGCGAACTTGCCCCATATATTTTATTTTTTCACGAAATTTCCCCTCTACGCTGAAACTTCAAGTTATTTTAATCTGTTTCCGTCTAGCGTCCGCGACTGGGATCGATCTCGGGAAGCCAGCGTCCTAACTACCATAAGCGTAAAGTTTTCAAAATTATTGGGGGGCCGGGCCCCACAACCACATTTATTCACGTCAGTGGCGTAGCAAAGGGGGGGGGTGTTAGGGGGGTCATAACCCCCATGAGGAATTTTTTGCCTTACAAAATGTATATTCTTCACTCCCTTATCATACACCCGTATACATATATGTGAGTTGCAGAAGTCGTAACCCCCCCCCTCCCATAAAAAATTTCTTGCTACGCTACGTATTCACGTACATATAACTTTCTCATAGCTGCCAACTACTACGGAAGATAATTAACCACTTTTTTTACATGATTTTTCGGCTTAAAAAATAGCAAAATTTTTGTGCTGCGCGCGCGAGCTGGTTACTATTTTGAAAAGAAATAATTTAAAAATATACTGTTTACAAAAAGTGGTTAATTATATTCCGTAGTAGTTGACGGCTATGACTTAAGTGTAAATTATTGGAGGCGCTCGAGGTCTATGGGTCCATAGAATTCTACACCTATGTAAGGTAAGTATCCATGTTAGTATCTTCCTACCATAAAGTAATTAAAAAACTTTGTAAAAAACACACATAAGAAGTAATAGGTTCTTTTCAGTTCCCTGTGTTCTTTACGACGAAGGGCTTAGACTGATGAAGTTCAAAACAATTTTTGAACGAAACGTGCGTATTCTCTTACCTATTACTTCTTATGTGTGTTTTTTACGAAGTTTTTTAATTACTTTATCGTTTAATACCAGTATTTTGAGTGATTTTTCAGATCTTCCTACCATGTTATAATTTAAAAAAAGAAGCAAAGTAATAAATCCAAAGGAGGTAAAAAAAAAAATTCGATGAGATAGTGCATTTTAGACACATCTGAATGTTTCTTCATTTCATACTTTACATTGCATAATCTGATTTTAATTAACCAGAGCCTGGCGAGGGCAGCTTATAGTAATATTGTGTGTTACGTGGCGTCACAATGAATACTAAATCATGATTGAAATCAAAAGAAGAAAAATTTTAAAAGTACAAGTAAAGTTTTTTTTGAACGTTTGTAAATGGCGTGAAATACTTTTTTTTAATGTTAGTATAAATTAGTTTTCTGTATTTAGTGGTAAATTATTGGGTGGGCTCAGCCCTATTCTCAATTTATTGGGGGGGCTCGAGCCCCACGGGCCCATATAACTCTACGCCCATGATCCCTTTATTCACTCTTGTTTTCTTTTTCTTTTTTTTTTTTTTTCACATTGACGCGCATGAATAAATCAGAGCTTCAATCATTAACTGCCAGACCTGAGCAGATAGTTGCCTCCCGAGGATGGTTAGTTTAGGCGCTGTTAAAAAATTGATGCAACATTTCACCAAAACATGGCACTAGAAAAGTTGGCTCCATAAGATGGTGAAACCTTGTTGCAACGTTTGGTGCTTCACCATGGTTAAACCTGACAACCAAAGGAACAAGGTTTCACCATCTTATGTAACCAAATTTCTAGTACCATGTTTTCGTGAAATGTTGCAGCAAATTTTTAAGAGTGTAAAAATATGTGCAAAAATAATTATTCATAATTTTATAAATATAGTTTCCGACAAATATTGATACTCGCGTATCCCTAGCTAAAAAGTAGAATCGTAAACCTGCATAATTATTTTATGTATTATGAAAAGTAATTTTATTACAAGTTCACAATATGCATATAGCTATAACAGGGATTATCCTGCAAAACTTCTTGAAAATCTTTAAAAGGCAGTACATTTTTATCAATTTAAAATTCACGTGTACTGCGGCGAAAATGCAATAGCTCAATGAACGCAGAGAAACGTCATAACTTCATAAGGTCAAAGTTAACTATTAGTTTCTAAGAAATGACCGAGTAGATACAAAGTATTCAAGGCTGAAACCATTTGCTCAGTGAGCAACCGGTCAAACGTAGGAAAACTTGTAAGAAAAATATTTTACTTGTCATTTGATTCAACACAGGATGCCATTGTCTACTTCACGTATGCATAAATTACTAATGGATTGCTGTTTTATGCCCAACTGAAACGCAATTGATTTTTATGAGTTTAAGCATTATGAATGCACTCTTTATCCAGATATAATCTAGACAGAACTGTCTTACTTTTTTATGATCGTATTTTTCTGTCAATTTAGATAGATGTGAGTCTAGAAAGTATATTTAAAACGCGCATTCGTTAATAAACAACATCAATGTTTTTTATACTAATTTTATTTGCTTAAAATATATAAACATCCTTAAAGAGTCTTAAATAATTCTTATTCTTAGACTCTAAAGTATGGAATATTTTCGTGTGCTCCTGCAAAAAACTATTACTACGATATACACTATTTTCATATATATGGAAAGTTTTAAAACAAATTATTTCTTTTTAAAGGTATATGTTGCGTTTGTCACATTTTACAATTGGACATCTGTGAGTTCCTCTTTGGACTATATTTCTAGAATGGAAGCACATTTTCTCTAAGCACGGATAACTATATGCTTAGACTAAATATGCTTGTGATTTTTCAGAATTTTATTTTTCGTGGGAGATCCTGTATGGATAGTTATCACCAGCACTATGTAGAAATCATAGACATTTTGTTAATCTGTTTCGATACAACTTTTGCAATCTGTTCTCATACCATATTTCGTCTTCACAATATTTTCTGATGTGAGATGTCTGGACCAGTCCCATCCTAATAACAATTCTGAAAACTGGATATCCTTCTGAGAACAATTGAAATTTCCGTTTTTTTTTTTTTTTTTTTTTTTTTTAAACAGTATACATTTCTTTGTTCTACTAATGGTGGAATTATATCTCTAAAATTTCAGTGTTGTCTTTTCATCAGTATTTAGCATATTTCTGCTCTTTTCAAGAAAACTTTCATCATCATCGTTATCTGTGCTTTGTTCAAGCAAAATATTATGTCTGTTTATGAGATAAATAGGGATCGACCGATACCACATTTTCGCCGATGACCGATACCGATACTTTACCTATAAATTCATTTTCAGAAATAGCCGATACCGATACTTTTAAGTTATGGTATCGGCCGATACCGATACTTAACCGATACGATA
Source organism: Cheiracanthium punctorium (assembly GCA_038373885.1). NCBI lineage: Eukaryota > Metazoa > Arthropoda > Arachnida > Araneae > Cheiracanthiidae > Cheiracanthium > Cheiracanthium punctorium. The sequence goes on from JAWZYV010000542.1 coordinate 270,453, forward strand.
CTTTACATAATTTAATGTCATTTAAACCTACATCTGTTGGGCAGTTTTTGTACGAGAGTGTAGTTCTCGTTAAAATGAATAACAGAATGATGAAATTTGATCCCAGTAGAAAGCATTAATAAAAAAGCAGTGGATACATTGAAATGTGAATTTACAGTAGTTCTAGTCTTTCTTTTCTATTCAATCATGCCGACGAATGGGCGAATTTATAAAAAGTTGAGCTCTGGGAAGCGTCTTAGTGTGCAGATTCGGAATTCTTTCTCATCGCGTGTCTGTCGATGTAGTGGTCTAGAGTTTTGGGCGATTTTCTCCAGATGTTACGTGAATATGCGTTAGAGTCCCTTAAAAAGTCCTCCGCCCAAGCCCCCCCCCTTATAGGTAGATGCCCCTCATTTAGGCTTGACAGAACACAAACACGGGGGGGGAGAGTAAAGGGTATATTAATAAGATAATCCATTTCATTTCCAGTGCCGACTGGTGCAAATATTTAAATCAGTTTTTCTCAGCCTCTATTTTGTCGCCTAATTGTTGCCATAAGCCAGATAAAAGGTTTCCATATTAGGCCCAAAACAGCTTCCTGCTTGCTCTTACTATATGTGTCTTTGTTTATGGTTCGGCTCATGCCTCGATTTTGTGCTTACAAAATTAAACACATGAAATTTATTCAACTTCAAAGCTTGCAATTTTTATTTAGATTTTTAGCACTTGAGATTTCTTTCAATCACTGATTTTTTGTCTACGCGAGCGAGTCGAGTCACTTTTTTAGCACTTGAGAGTGCTAATTCTTTCAATCACGGGTTTTTTGTCTTTAATTATAATTCTTTCACAAATGAAAATATTTTTTAGATTACTTAAACTGCATTAAATTGTGATAATGTATAAACTGTACAGTATTATGTAAGTACATATGTATTTAGATATTGTTCATTAAATACGTATGTAAATTCTTCCCTTAAAATGCATAATAAGTTCACATTAATTGTTGGTTTTATTTATCTGCTCCAATTATTTAACAACTAAGTGAATTATTAAATGTTTTAGAAAGATTTCTGTTTAATATGAACTCATATGATAATTTTTAAGTTCTTTTTGAAACTCCGAATATTTTGATTCTCCGGACAGGGTTAAGTCATGTTTAATCCGGATGATCCATGTATTTGATCTTTTCCGTACGAAGAACGGGTACACACCGATTCTTCCTGTGTTTCCTTACATATAAACTAAATACTATTCACAAGAAATATGTTTTTTACCCCAAAATTTGAAATAAACTAAATAATAATTAGTATTACTTATTATACTAATATAGCTTTAACTTTTTAAATTAACAATACAAATAATTATTAGATGATATTGATAATTATTACACTTCTCAAAACAGAATGATACACAAATCCTGCGCTCTCTCATTAATCTGATAGATAATAAAATCATTAAATGTTTGATAATTCGTACTTTTGATATTTTGTAATGTTTAAAAAATGAATCATTTAACTTCCGGACCAACATAATTAATGTTCACGTGTGTCGCCAGTTTTCAAGTCACTGCCAAAAAGTTAACTTCTTTGCGACACAAAAAAGGAATAAATTGTTTTTACATATAGGTTTCGTTTATAATTTTAGTATCATTAATTTTGTCATTGAAACAGCTACAATATGAAGAAAAATATTTTTGCTCGTTTTCAAGCTACGCCTTGGAGGGTCTAAATTAAAGAAGCTTAAAAATGACGAGATTAAATGAAGGTTGAAGAAAAATCCAAAAATAATAAACTAAATTCAATTTTCAAGTCTTAAAAAAAAGTTGCTACTTAAAGTATCCATATTTAATGAAATTGATCTTCAGTGTTTTTGTTTTTATGATCATTGTTAACATGTTTTTCTGTGATTGATATGAACAAATTTTATCTGTTTTAATTCTAAGCTCTGAGAAGGGGCGGCGATGCACGGTAAGCAAGGTCTGGGTGCCATCGTCGAAAGGGGGGCAATTTCGAACTAAAACTGAGAAAATATTGATCTAGAACAGTGGTTCCCAAACTTTTTTGTCCTTCTCTTCAAAAATCCTTCATCTAGTTTTTTTTTTTTTTTTTTTTTTTACGACCCACTACTACATAACGATAACCAATATAGGCTATATAAAATTGTATAGTTTACTATATGTATAAAATACTAAAATTTAATTTTTCCCACCCTTTTCCATCCACCGAAATTGATCCCGTGACCCAACAATGGGTCGCGGCCCATAGTTTGGGAACCACTGATCTAGAGCCTTTTTTTTACGTTTGCAGAGGGGCACCATTGGGGGGGGGGGGGGTATGTCCGACAAACGTCATTCGGTTCAAACCCTATCCCCGTTTGCATGCGCAGAAATACGATTCACTTCGGATAGCAGAATGCTACTTTCGGTTTCAAATATTTTCGGCTGACTAATATTAAAATGCCTGTATCTGAAGTTCTATAAGCTAAATAGAAACAAATCCTCAAACGTATTTCGAAGGCTGAAATATTACACTTTAACACACATATGGGCAACCGCCGACCCGTGGAACATTTGAAAACTCCGTATAAACGATTCAATATCTCATATAAATATCAATTATACGGCCCGCCACTTCACTAAAATCCGCAAGTTTGGCCCGCGACTTTTCTAATATCCTAAAGTTTGGCCCACAACTTTTCAAAGGTTGCCCATACCTGCTTTAACACTTTAAAGGGGGTCATCCCCTGAAATATTAAACGATGTCAGGACCGTCTACCCCATCAATTCTATATCATACCCAAGCCGAATCAGATGTCCTTGCACCAATTTCTTAAAATAAAAATTTAAAACATGTCTCTCAAGCGTGAAATCTGTATCAAGAGCTAGACATTCTCCAACAATATCAAAAGCCTATATATACAACAGAATCTCCCTATAACGAAATTTTTCATGGAAACGTAACTTTAAGGCTTAAATGACTAAATACTATTCACAAGAAATATGTTTTTTACCCCAAAATTTGAAATAAACTAAATAATAATTAGTATTACTTATTATACTAATATAGCTTTAACTTTTTAAATTAACAATACAAATAATTATTAGACGATATTGATAATTATTACACTTCTCAAAACAGAATGATACACAAATCCTGCGCTCTCTCATTAATCTGATAGATAATAAAATCATTAAATGTTTGATAATTCGTACTTTTGATATTTTGTAATGTTTAAAAAATGAATCATTTAACTCCCGGACCAACATAATTAATGTTCACGTGTGTCGCCAGTTTTCAAGTCACTGGCCAATCTCCATATAACGAAGAGCTTATCTTCCCATAGTGAATATTTCAGATTTACCTTTGATTTTTTTTTTTTGTTAGTTTTGAAGAAAATTTAAATTTTTTAACAGACCACTTTGTGGAAGAGTAACAGATAGTAAAAATGGAGACCAGGAAAGTGAAAATGACTCCGATAATGAAGACACTTTACCAGTGCCCGGTTATGACCAACTGGGGCAGCGGGCATTGATAGATTTGGGGGCCCCAAACTATGAAATTTGTTATATTTTTTATAAAATTTTGATATAAAAAAGAATATTTCAGAAAAAAAAACATTTAAAATTGGGGGCCCTGGGCAAAGTCCCAATTTGCACATATAATAATAAGGCCCTCCGCTTCACGAGCAATACCACATCAAACTTTAATGCTTCAACCTTTCAAAACCATTAAAAAGAGGTTTCCAAATGGAAGAAAATGTGCCTCACTCTATTTTCAGCGGACTTTTAAAATGTGAATATTTTTATGAAACTTTAAAATCACATAATGCAAAACAATAAAAAATAACGGAATTTTGAAGTAAAATAAACGTAAGTGCATTACATATTTTATTCTCTAAATTCGTGGATTGTCTTTACTTTTGAACATTTGATTCATACAATAAAAAGTAAGAAACCCCTAAGTTTAACAAATTTATAATAAATACCAATTTATTTTTAATTGAAAGTCATAACTTAATACTCGTAAACATCGAATTAACTAAAAAGTTTGTAATATTTGCTGAAATAACTGCAAAAATCTCTGTACAACAAAATTTTCTCTTTAGAGAATTTTTTAACTGGAACCGAGCGAGTTCGTTATAGAGGAGATTCAATTGTGTGCATAAATATATGAATGAATTTTTTTCGAGTCAACACAGTGAGAAAATAAACTTTCATAAAACTGAAATAAAATTATAGCCTACCTCTCGACATTTGTTTTTTGCAATCCTTGCAGATAGCGTATTTAGTGTTGGGCACCAATTCAAAATGATTTAGAAGAATAGACGATTGTCCTGTTAAACTGTCATCTAACGATTCTTCGTTCATTATTTCGACCACACATGGTGATACGACATACATTTAGCGATGGTTAGAATAAAAAAAATAATAAAAACACAGTTCGAAAACACTCGCACAAACAAATGTGCCAATGAAACGCCTCTCATCTCATTACCAAAATAAAGATTCTAAAATAGTGTTGCGCCTGTGTTGTTTCTTCTGAAAAGCGAAGTATCGGTTGAAAAGTATCGGTGAAAATGGATGAAAGCAACAGAAACCGATACTTTCCCGATACTTTTAGAATCGAAAGAACCGATACCGATGCCTAAAAAAATTGGAGGTATCGGCGCCGATACTATCGGTTGCCGATACTATCGGTCGATCCCTAGAGATAAACAATCATCATCATAGTAGCCATCAGAAACGTCTGATGAATCTATTTTCATGATACCCGTAAAAGGTGTATTATTTTCCTTGTTTTCATAGACTTTTTTCCCTATGGAAATATTCTCTTGAAGTAGATGTCTGAAAAGAAATTAAGAATTTCTTCGAAATGCTAAAACTTTAGAAAATCTCTTTATTTCCATTTAATAAATAAAAAATTGAATTTGAACTTATTAAAATATTTTTTGTAAAACAATTCAACTGTAAGTTTATCTACAAACTTAATCGTATTGTACTTTATTCAGTTTTATTTTCTTTTTACAGGAAGAAAAAATTATATTTGATAATTAAGAAATCCCAAAACCTCTAAATTTAACAACCTTTAAATCTATACATAATATTAAATCACATTAATAGCTATATTATAAAATTTAAAGCACAATAGACTGTATTAAAAATGTACCTTTTCCTTGTCAGAACAGAAAGGCTTTAGTTACACGAATACCCGTGGTAGCATACATGCTACTATGATTTTAAAACTCCTCCAAACATTATAAATGAAACTTTTAAAAATTTATTTTGAATTTAGTGAAAAAGTGCAACGTTTCTTACATGGCAATATTCAACTTTTCTATATAATATATATTTGTAAATTAATGGAAAAACTTACCATTGGAAACATGTTTTCTTTCCTAGCTTGATCCATGTTGTTTCTAAAATATTTTTCATTCATTAATGCAGTTTTCTCAAGACCTAAACAACTACTATTATCCATTAAAGGTACAATTAATGTTTTTTTTTTTTTTCACAATAACATTTATAAATATTTTCCTTATAAAATAGTAGCGTATATGGTAGCATATATGCTACCATGGGCATTAGAGAGTTGAAAATAACCACTTCTATATTAAAATTAAAGCATTGACATTCACTAACGCTAATTTAAACTACAAAGAGCTATTGAAATTGTGATTTATCAGTTCTCATTCAAAAATCTATATTAATTTATAAAAATCTAAGTGGGAAGTGATAGTTGGATTTTTTTAAATGTTTTTATTCAAAAACTATCCAGATTAAATTACCCTTTAACATACTTTTTATTACCAGTAAAAGAACAGGATTACTGCTTCTTTGAAATATTTCATCTATGCAGAACTATGCACCTTTGCAGTTGTAAAAGCAGGTTCTTCCGTATTTGCTAGGTATACACCGCACTTGGACGGCCAAAAGCTATTCACTGGTTTAATTCTCTCGCCTTGTAATTTTACATCAGCTAAATGAAAATTACTAGATTAAATCTATATGTATGTAGCCCGATATTTCAATTTAAGCGCAATAAAGCTCACGCAATTTACTTCTTGCAGGGGCGTAGCCAAGGGGGGGTAGGGGTGTCATAGCCCCCCCATGAGGAATTTTTCCCATGCAAAATGTATATTCTTCTCTACATTGTCACACGCACATATACATATGTATGAGTTGTAGTAGTCGTAACCCCCCCATGAAAAATTTCTGGCTACGCCCCTGACTTCTTGTAAAATGTTGTGATTACATTTTTTTCCTGTGTATATTTTCCTTACATATATGAAAATTTAATATTTATTACTTTTATTTATTATTTAATATTATTTATTGAATAAGGCTATCCAAATAATATCTGCACACAGCCAGCCAAAGGCGTAGAACTAACCCTAGTCAAAAAGTGAGTTGGTCAAATTGAATTAGAAGAACATCCCATTGACTGTATGTCTTGCAGCACTGAAAATTAAATTTTTTACTTAATAGTATATTTGTTCGTTAGTGAAATCTTTCAACATGGGCACCTCCATAAATTGGGCACTTTTGTGGGAACTGCAAGTGTCCAACTTTCAGAGGTTTCACTGTACTTTCCGATTTGAATTGGCTATCAAGAAAAGGCTATTTTAATGTCTGTTCATGCGCACCAATCAGGATTATGTTATATGTTTCCAATAGGTTTCAAAGCTGCGGAGCCATCCACTTCAGTGAGTATATCCAATACTGTTTATATAGCTAGAACGCGTGGTGGTAGTGATTCTAGAGGACTTTAAACAACATGGGAGGAACTGGTTGCTACCTGTGCTACCTTATAGTACCAAGCAAGCTACAGAGGGTGTTCACACATTTTTGTAACGATTTTGCACAAATATATATAGAAATAAATATAAGAATTTTATTTTCTAATGTGTTCAATCTGATAGCCCTTTCTTTGAACTATCATATTACATATTGATTTCCAAGATAAAAGTCCTTTTCTTAAAACATTAAGGCTGATATTGTTCCACTCCTCCTTCACATTCTTCCAGAGTCCACCCAATGTTTAAGGATGCCGCTTACAAAGAGCTTGTTTTAAAAGTTCAAATGCACAGTAATCCATAGGAGACACGTCAGGGGACTTGGGTGGGATGCATTTAAAGGGAATAGCTTCAATTCCAGTTTCATTTCTCATTTTATCAAAAAATAGAACAGTAGATTTAGAGGTATGGCTTGGAGATTTATCCTGATAGAACTTAACACAGTGAAGATTGTTTGGATAAAGGGATGGAATTTCTTCTTTAAAAATAGGTGTTAAAACATACTTCTGATAGTAATCCGAATTAATTTTGATATTTTTTTCTACTTTCCTAATTGTAAGTTTTCTGTTATAAGAAAATCCAGTAATAGCCATAAAACCTTTAGAAAAACTTTCCTTGTTTTCTCTAAACCAACTTGTTAAGTCCCCTTTTGCTGTAGTAAATCGATCTTTTTCTATTCCAGTCGGATAAATGTATCCAAGCTTCATCTATTGTAACTACATATTTCCATTTTTCAGCCGCCAAATAATTTTCATACAACAATCTACACATAGTCTTACGCTGAGCAACATGTTTTGGAGTTAGGCGATGAACATCGTATTTTTTTGCTTTGATTAACTTTAAATCTGATTTTATAATTTTATTCACAGTTCCTACAGAGATATTTAAAGATTTTGCGATAGTTCTTTGGGTAGTTGGATTTTCCTTTAAAACATGAGATGCGACTTTAGATTTAATAAGAGATGTTCGTACCTTTGTTGGGTATGCATTTTTTGCCTTTTCCCCAGTGAAATATAAACTTTGACTTTTTTTCCTTTCATATTAATTATGTCTCTTATTTTACGTGTAGAAATATTAATACCATGATTTTGACATCTTTTTTTAATAACTGAATAATAGTATTTCTCTTCGGATAGCGTAAAAATATAGCCTTCGATCTATTGTTTATTTTTCATTGACATTTTAAAGCAAAGAATATTTTTAATGCTGCAGACGATAAATAAGCCTTATTACAATTTGATGCCAATCACATTTTTATTTTCAAATTAATATTTAACTTCATGGAGAAAATCGAAATCGTTACAAAAATGTGTGAGCGCTGAGAACCGGGGCATTCGCAATTAGTAACGGGCCTGCTTATGAGTTGCCATCCCTAAAAATGAGTATATCATTGAGGCCTGTTTTCCCCAGTCACAGTATTCTATTTTATTATTCTAAGTATTATAAATGTTATATTATTTTATTATTTTAAAACAATTTTTTATACTTTTGTCGTACTAAAGAACTTTAGATGTAGGTAATCATTTTGTGAATCTTGTGCATTTTCTTTCATGAAAATTTATCCTAAAATTCGAACATTTTGCTCTGAATGTAAAGGTAAGTTAACGCTTATAATGTATTTAGAAATTCTAAAAATATGTATGTAAATCATATTTAGTGAATAATTACTCATGTGTTATTTATAAATAAATTATTTTAATCAGAAATCGTATTACTTGAGTAGTTTTTATTCTTGTAAATAAGCATGACGTTGTGATACTATTTAGACAATTTAATTTTGCCAGTTGAAAATGTTATTTATCAGTTATATGCCTTGATTATGTGATTAAGACTTACATCTGGTACAGTGAAGAAATACAGGAAATTATAAATTATTGATTTTTGCCCGTTTATACAGAAACTTCAAATGTAGTTAATATTTTGTACTAGCGTTCATTATGCTTGCTCAATTCCTAAGTTCGATTGAGAAAGCGACAAAAGAATAATATATACTACATGAAATGTCTTTATTAAAGAATAATTAATTCAGGGATCACGCTATAGAGCGTATTTTATCAATTTTCTCCAATATACAGGATATCCCGAAAACACTGAACTGCGCTTTAATACATCATTTGTTAAAGATTAATGTTGAATTGTTTAAAATAACGTAGGAAATACGACTACGTTCATGAAATATTCTTTATAAAAATGTCTTTCTCATTTGTGTATTTAGTTATTTTAACGTATATTAAATATCCACTTGTGAAACTAAAATAAGCAATCGTGAATCATGAGAGTAAGCGCTACTTTGTTTTTCCTTCAAATTATATGCATCTATTTTCTTTATGTCAAATGTATCATAGCAAACAAATTAATCATGAGTTCGTACTTGAATTAGTAACACAATTACTACTTAAAACTACATTAAATAACGTTTGAAAGCACTGGGAAGCTTAAAAAATGCCTGATGTATGCGTGAAGACTCGAGCATCCGTAGGCCTCTTTGGATGGCTCATCAAAATACACGCGCAGGCCCGTTACTAATTGCGAAGGCCCCGTGAGAATCCTCTGTACATTGAATGTACCAGTTTCTTTCGAAAAACCTTTTCACATAAATATATATGGCATATTATAAATATATATGGCATTAGGGTGTCCCAAAAAAAGGTTGTAACACGCTTTAATTCTTTATCTGTTAGAGATAAGTGGGCAATGTAAATTGAAAAATGTTTAAATAAGGTACGAAAAAAGTATTTGTTAAGAAAAATTCCTCTTCGTTAATTTTCAAAAAGTTACACTTTTTAAATTTGTATACGACGCCCTTGCAAAAAAATTCCCAATTAGTAAAAGTGCCCCATACATTAATGAGGTGAGATGTACAAAATTGGATGATTATTTCTTAAAATTATCAGAGGTATGAAGATAAATATTCGCTGATTTAGACCAAGTCGTATAAGTGACTTTTCTATAACTCTCGAAAGGAATAAATCATGTCGGATTATCGCGTTTCAGTGGTCGTACAGAAATTACGAAAGAAAATTACATTTTTCATTCTAGCAACAAACTTTAACATTCGAATTCCTGTACAGCCTTTGACCATCTTTATTTAAAGATATCTCTGAGACGGTTTATGATTTAGGGCTGAAATTTTGTATATCACCTCATTAGTATATGGGGCATATTTTACCAATTAGAATATTTTTTGTACGGGAGTCGTATGCGAATTTAAACAAAGTCACTTTTTTAAATTGATTAAGAGGATTTTTTGATGAATTTATTTATTTATATCGTAACATAGTCATTTTTCCTACCTCATTTTCAACATCTTTTTTTCAATTTAAATTGCTCACTTATCTTTAACAGATAAAAAATTAAAAACTGTTACCATCTTTTGGGATAAACCCTGTATACATCTATCGTAGCAACAAGTTTGATGAACAGCATCCGACTAACTAAGCTGCAGCGCGTTTCAAAACTGAAATGAAAATTAAAGATATTTGAAATTAAAGCCCGGCGTCTAATAAAGTTTTTCATTGTCTGGAAAAGTCAGACAAAAGCACACGAATTAGCATCCGCTTGAAGATGGGGCAAATCACGAGGGGACTTTTACGTAGTAAAAGGACGTTTGTTTCCTTCTCGCGATTACGGTGTTCTTTTTTCCTCCTTTCCAGCCCAGACCAGGAAAGTCTCATGATTCGAAATAGAAAGAAATGAATGGAAAATGCCTGGTTTTGCATCATGAGACGCCGAAAGGTTAGCTAAGAAAATCGTCTAACTGCGCCAGAAAAACAGAAAAAGCAAATGGTAGATAGGCGCATTAGTTTCTCAATGGTTCACTAGGCTTTCGAAATAAGCTTCAGACTTCAGTCGGTTTTAGCTCTGAGATAGCTTTATTAAGGCAAAGCTACTCGAGGGCTATCTGCCTAAGGAGGGACGCCTTGGGCGGGCGACTTTGTAAGGGATTCTTACGTGACATCTGTAGAAAACCGCTCAAAACATCAAACCGTGAAATCCCGAATAACCGTATGAGGGAGTTGTTGGAGGTCAATTAAAAGAACTTTCCCTCCGCCGTTTTACATAACGTATAGTGTGTTAATAAAATCCACGAGTTACGCTGAAGACATAGAAAGTAGGCAGACGACTCGAATTCTGAAAAGCTACTTTTATTGGAGGTATCAGCAAAACAGTCTTAAAGGAAAGAACTTCAATTACGTACAGTACATTGCGTTAGTAGAAAATAACACCAGGAACATATCTAATCGTTCTGTCGCATAAAAAAAGAATACAACCTCCTCTGACGGAGAGCTATCGAGAAGTGTACTGAAAACTTCTTACAAAACTGCCAGCTCTTTACAGGTTAGTGAGTAAAATATGAGCACTCATAAGCGACAGCCCCACGTGACAACAACTGTCCGGTAGGCGTAATAATTTTAAAAATTTGAAATTAACGGAACAACAGCAAATCGCCAAGGCAGCAGAGCCAGAATTTGGCGACGCCAAAACAAAAGCCTACAACCCCCGTGAGAAAGCAAAGACGGACGACCGACAGGCACCAAGAAGTTACATAGCAAATGCTAAAGCAAAATTAATTTAGAAGGGGAACCCCGAAAATCCCAGACATACCGTCGCGTAAAAGAAAGAACATTTTATCGAGCCAAAAAACAGAGTGGAGAGAGATACTAATACGGAATACGAAATTTTGATTTTGAACAACGAAACATAGGAACATTATTTTAGACACAAAAAATATGTGAACTTCGTCACAAGCCGCGTGATAGGCCTGAACCCGGGACCTTCCCCCTCTTCAGCCATCTACCATGTCCTGTGTCTTCATCCACTCGGCTATGATGGGGCCAGGGGTTTTTTGATTTATACCTAATTGCTTTGCGTAAAGTATATATAATTTCATATGCATTGGGATCATGATGTCAAATTTCTATGTTCAACTTATAAACATAGTGTTGTCAATAAAATTTTAGGAACTGTTGTGTATGGAAATGATATCATTTTGATCCTTTCATGATTATGCTGTACTAGAGTTTCTGTTCGTATCAAAATTGACCTTTTTCTAATTTTGATTTATTTGTTTTGTAATGAATATTTTCAATCTGAAAGCACGATGCGTAGTTAACGCAGTTCTTAATTTTAATAAATATTTTAAATTATTGTTTAATATATTATTTTCAAGCATAAGTTAAAAAAATTTATTGTTTCTATGCCTAATTATTCCATTTTAAAATAAAGTTTATTCAGAATATTTTGTATCTGGGAAACTTTTAGATTGTGCTTTTGAGTTATCCGTATGACTGATTATTGTGTAGATTTATAATTATTTTTGACTTGCATGTTTGTTTTTTTAATTATTATTAATTTACTTTCTGAATATAAAAAGAAAAGTACAATTTTTCAACACAGCGTCAAACAATTTATCTGGAAATCTATCAGTTGCAAACATTTTTTTCTAAAATTAATTCTCGCACAACAATATCTAAATTTCAATACCGTACATATTTTTTAAGGTTACAGTTTATCCCATGCTATAAAAGGAACATATTTGAAAGCCTTTTTAATTATACGTTATTCAAATAATTAACATAACCAATTTAGATTATCTGAAGTTTTTACCTTTTATATAAAAATTAAAATCGGTCACACATAATGAGCTGCTCGATGTGGGTATATGTAAAATCAAGCAATATTTACTATTCATTCAAACAAATGTGGGATCAGGTTAGTCACTGACTACAATAAACTCACTGGTTTTATTTAAAACGAGACATTTCATGATCTTAAAATGCAATGCAAAAAATTGCACGCGCAAAAATAATTAACTACGTGAAAATATAAAAAGTTACTGGGTTGTGTTATAGATTTTGAGAGTGTAAATAGCATAAGTGCTGTATTAGCCAAAAGGTCTTGTTTGATGATTAAAAAGTATTTTTTTATTAGTTTGTTTATTTATTTGACTATAAACTGCGTTCAGCTTCCTACATAAATGCAGCAAATTATGTGTTATTATTTCGAACATTCTGCAAATTGAGTGTAAATATTACGAAATGATCATATTTTTTTTAAATATTCACTTCCTGGTAAAATATTTTCATTGAACTTAACAGCAAAAAAAATATACAAATACGAACATCTTTCAAAATTCGTTGAAGCATTTAATAATTATTTGCATTGATAACAGAGATTTTCAATCCAAAGAACTAATTTTTTTAACCGTAATTCATTAACTTCAAGTAACTTATTCTTTCTTTAAAGTTGTGGATCTATCGTTACAGAAAGTTCCTGTGACACAATTATATTTCTAAAATTCCAATGTCTTTCACGGGAAAATAAATTTTTTCAACGATGTTTCTGACTAAAATAAAAATAGAAATAGCCCATACAGAAAAAAATATGACACCTCAAATTTATTTTAGTCACCTCTCGTTAGAAAAAAGAAATACCCCAAAAAATCAAAAAGAAAAAAATTCTTTTAAACTGAATTTTAGTGTCCTGATTATTTTTTCTTTCTTTTCTACTTTCGATTCCCCAACATTAAAATTAAATTCTTTGTCCAGCACTGCTCGAGTTACTTTTCATTTACTATCTCTCTAAAAATTACTATATTGTTGGTTCATTTTCTTTTGATCATCTTGGGATATAACTGAAAAATTTGCAAATCATTTCCAGTTCATAAAAAGCTAAAAAGTTATCTGCACCTTTTACAATGTCTGTAACTATCTACTCCCAATTTTGCCTGAATTATTGCAAGTAATAACGCGATATTTGAGAATATGTAAGTGTTTCTTGATATTTTTCAAATAATTTGGTAATCTTTTGTCTTATAACGCAGAACGTTTTACCAACATTAACGGAACTTCCAGAGGAAATTTCAAAACAGGAACAAAATTAATGAAATTTAATTTTACAAATATTAAACAGAGGATATTTAAAGAAAAATAATTTTTTGCTCATATGCTCAAAATATGTTTTGTTTTTTTTTCCATCATAAATCAGGAGCCAATAGTTAGCAGCAGAATTTTATTAGAATTCATATAAACGATATAAAGATATAAACGATACAGTGACCTGCATTTATGTTCATTCCCAAAAAGTAACTAAACGATAATAATATTTTCCTCAAATTAAATTGTCATTTTTAATCATAAATCACAATAACCTGGACTACATTAGTTTCAGTGGAAGAGTCCACTACTTAGAGGCCGTGCTACTACTTTGCATAAAACCGGACTATTCCAGACCAGACCAATTGATCCACGAATTCGAAAAATTCTATATTTTAAAGAAAATCCTTTGGTAGAAAAACCTCTTTACAAGATAATTAATTTCATGAATGCATTATTAGGTAGGCTAGTCTATAATAGAGGCTAATGTCTAAAGAAAGAAAAATTGATATGATTTTGCATTTTCCTTTAAATACTTATATCTCATCACATACTCAGTGTTTTATCTTTAACTTTCAGAAGTCCTCCTACAGCTCCACATCTTGTCTGAAAACTTTTACAAAAAAAAGAAGTTATATGCAAATATTCCAGTCAAAATAAGCATCAGTGCATGCAAAACTTCATGAAGTTGTAATATTTTAGCATGTTGTTAGGACCTATACCAATAGTAAAAAGCCCATTTTGCAGCTTCGAAAGACCTGTGCTACCGACAGTCATAAAACAGCGAAATTTTACCACTTTCTCCAGTTTTTGGAAAATATCTTCCAAAGTATGCGTCCGACAGAAAATTTCACTGTAAAAGAAATTAAACTAGATAAAACTTTTTTACAGTTTGAGCCCACAATTTGTACGACCACAGGATTCCAAGACACAGTAATTAAAACAATGGATAATTTTCCTAAACAGCAAAAAAATTTCTTTATGGTTACTTATTTTATAGAATGCCGTCAATACTACCAGCAAAAAGACAATTATTATTACCATTAGTTTCCACGGCAACATGCCTCGATTTTAAATTTTTTGGAGCGAATTTAGTTCTTTTTTTTAAGTGTGTACTTCAAAAAAATGGATAATTTTTCCAAAAAGTGAAAATTTTTCGATATGGTCTCTTATTTTGTAAAGTAACGTCAAATTCACTTATTCCAAAACAAATGCCATAAAATGTGAATTTTAAGAAAGTTTAAAGGATACTTGGGAACAGACGCTCACATACAGGCCCAACTGTTCTTTCAAAAATGGCAGAGAACCGTATGAAGACGTATAAAGATACTTTAAATAGTGTGTTGAAAATTCATTTTAAATACATACTTAAGCACAGTACTTTTTTCTTAAGGGAAGTGGGGTTAGTACCGTATATCTCGGGGTATAACACGCACTTTCAACTTCGAAATCCTACTTCTTTTTTCGTGTGCCTGTTATATACCGAATATAAAATACATAACATAAAATGTAGCATTTTGCTTGACCTATCCTAAATTTACTGATGCGTGTTTTACGCCGGGATGCATGGTAATTGTTTTAAGAG
This sequence comes from Cheiracanthium punctorium, assembly GCA_038373885.1. Taxonomy (NCBI): domain Eukaryota; kingdom Metazoa; phylum Arthropoda; class Arachnida; order Araneae; family Cheiracanthiidae; genus Cheiracanthium; species Cheiracanthium punctorium. The sequence continues at coordinate 285,684 of JAWZYV010000542.1, forward strand.
TTTAAAACAATGAAAATTTTAAAAAGCTGAACAATAAAGTGTTGGTTTTTCTTGTTAAGATAACAACGCTCCTAGCATGTTTTCACCAACAATAAGCAAAAAAAAAAAGTGTACCGGTTTATAAAATTGTAAAAATTACAGTTAATTTCTAGCTTTTCATGAGACCTTGTGAGGCTTTTTACGAGGTTTGCTTTTTATGAGACAGACGGAAGAATTTTTATTCTTTCTTCAATTACTGTACCTTTCCATTTAGATTTACTGTACTAAATCACCGGGTTTCAGAGATTAACATACTTTAGTAATACAAAGTTGGCTTCATCCTGCAAGAAGTATGATGCGTTCAGTCTGGATGGGAAAGTGAAAACTGCCCGATCCAGTTGGGGGTCTGTAGGGGGAGTCTGGAATCAGGTCAAGCCTGCTATGCATCCTTCCCTGCACGCTGCCTACCTGCATACAATTATATCATCCAGATTGCATCCTATTATTCATAACCGTATTACGGAGAAATTTTTGAGTCTTTTTTTAGATTATGGAGTCACTTTCGGTGTATACTACTACCATTTAAAGAGAGAATGGAACTGTTTTAATTTAATCATTTTATTTACTTTTATTATTGTTATTATTATTATAACTATTATTTATTTATTCATTTATTTATTTTACAAGTCGCTTTAAAGCTTTTAAACTTGAAAGTTCTTACGATTTCAGTTTTTCAAATCCTTCTCTAATGTTCTAATTTCTGTGAGAATAACTTCGATTGCTCCAAAATTCATGTAGACACTTCTGACCTTCATCTACTTCGTTCCAGAGGTCCACATGTGTGGCCCTTTTTTGATTCCACTGTTAAAAAGGTTCTTTAAGATTTTTTGTAGTTCTGAATTTACGTTCATATGCGTCGATTCTTTACTTTTGAATAAATGATTTTAAAGCATGTGAATGTGTAAATTCTGAGCACTGATGCATTCATTCTGTTTTTGTTTGCCGTTATTTTACCTTTTGTTCGCCGTTACACAAAAGAATATTTGAATGTTATTGAAATTTCCTAAGTTGATTTTGTGCTTTATCAATTCCTACTATTAGGTCACACTCTCCCTATATATATCTTGTAAAAATTTTCAATCGTTAATAAAATAATTTTTTATTCATTCACTCAAGTTCAAATACATTTTTTTTTAAACTTGTAGTGGATGACACTAGATGTTAATACAGTTTTGGTTCCAATCAACTGGATAATTTATCTACAGGACCGCCCAAAAGATTCTAAATACATTAAGCTCTATGGGCCGATATTCATTAAACTCGCATATCTCAAAAACTATTAGACATAGAAGGTTGAAACTTTATTTTCAGGATTGTTGTAACATCTAGTTGTGCACTCGCCATTTCGGTCCCATTCGACTGGATAGTTTATCAACAGGGCCACCCAAAAGATTTTAAATATATTATGCTCTGTGGGCAGAAATTCATTAAAGCGTATTTTAGAGTTGTTAGGCTAGTTAAAACGACTCAGAAGTGTTATATGCTGTTAAGGGTTATAACATGAATTTTTCCATCGAAGAAAGTGTCTTTATCATTTATAGTGCTGCTACAGGAACACTCAAAAGATTTCCAACACTTTACGGTCAATGGCAGTTTTAGGGACATTCATCCGTTTCAAGTACAATGCCGTGCTAGCATATAGTTAGGTAATGATCCGACCATGGTCACGTGCCTTACTTTAAAAATAACACCAAAAGTCACCAAGCTTGGCGACTTTTGTACGTGTGTATGTATTTTACTCTCAAATCTCAAAAATCATTAGTCGTAGAATGTTGAAATTTCATATATAAGATTATTGTAACATCTAATTGCGCATCTCGATTTTTGGTTCCAATCTACTAGAAAGTTTATTTACAGGGCCACCGAAAAGAATTTCAGTACATTAATATCTCTGAACATCTTCAATATATTACATCTGTAGTCAGTCATTGTTTGTTCCATGCCCAAAATCTCTCTATTTGTCATCGATCTTTGGCTCCAAACATTATTTCGCATTTCGCATAACTCTAAAACTTTTAACCGTAGAATGTTGAAATTTTGTATTTAGAACTATTGTAACATCTAACTGTGCATCTTTTTTTTTTTTTTTTTTTTTTCAATTCCTAGTATTCTTTCACACTCTCCCTATATATATTTTTTTATATCCTATTCAAATTTTCAGTCGTTAATAAAATACTTTTTATTAGTCCACTCAAATTCAAATAGTTTTTTTCAAATGTTAATTCATTAATTAAATGTAGTTAATTAAATTTAATAAAAAGTAGCTAAAATAAAACTTTTCTTTGTTGACCTAAGTAGGAATTGACTTAAAATAATTTTATATATATATATATATATTACTTTTTTTTTTTTTTTTTGTAGCTGAAAAGAACTTACAGGATATCATTTACCTTTAAAAGTATTCTGGCAGTCTTCGTTTATGGGTGATAACAACTTTTTTACTACTGAAAGAGAAATTGAGAATTAGGCTTTTATTCGAAAAATCATTTGAAAATACGATCTCTACTTGTCATTTTATGATGTAATAGTTTTTTTAAAAACAATTATGAGATTGCTTTATAATTTTCGATTTGAGATTTTTGTTGGGTGTGAAGAAATTATAAGGTCGCACGTTTCTTAATGTAAATGATGGTTATTTTTTTCTTTTACAAAAGGACAGAAAAGAAATTGGACACAGTAAATTTATAGAAAGTGATTGTATATTTTATATTTTCAGCAGAAAAAGAAAAACTTTTTGTAAAGTAACTTGAAAAACTCAAACTTTTCCATACCAATGAACACGTCTGGGTTAAAAAAGTAGCAGGAGGAGTCGTGGTAAGATAGCTGTATAGGGAAGATGGGCAACCCTCCCACAATAAGTGACAAAAATCTACACATACACATCCCAATACAAGCTACTAGTAAGAGAAAAACAATGGATCGCTACAGGCAACATAAAATTGCGGGAAAAAATAAATACGATTCATTTTAATTTATTCTAATGAAATTTTGAATGGTATTAGACCGCAGAAGTTCTGGACAGAGAAGTAAGATGTTCAAAGATTTGCGAAGGGATTAAGTCAGGCGGGAATTAATGTTTGATTTCACATGCTTGCTGACATTCACATGTTTGCAGATTGCTATGCATAAAACAATACATTAAGAAGTATATATACCTTTTGGGGAAACGAGCATACTGTATTCGAGTTGGGTTGAAGAATAAATGTTTTCTGTTCTTCTTGTTGATAGCTACAACTCTTATTATTGGAAAGTAGAAATTCTGGTCATTGCTATGGCAAACGACATTATGATTAGTGTTCTTCCGAGCCATATAACTCATACTTGCAGATGCTAGATCACTTTGTATTTTCGTCCCATAAAGATTCATTACTACGGATCTAATAGGGTTTGGCTGATAAATAAACAACGGAGGAAAATTGATCACATGGTCTTTGGAGGGATTTTCGGAATTGCTTGAGGTGAAGCTACAACAGTCACCAATATACGTGATCGTTTCCAGGTGTTAAGTACTCTTCCCGTTGAACGCACAGCTATATCAAAAGAAGCAATCCGCATTGCATATGCCACTAGTTGGGCCCTTTTCTGTCGCAATTCGTCTTTATCTCTGCTTCGCCTTGAGGAGGAGCTTTAAAACTGCCTAAACGAGGGAAAACCAGTTTTACAAAAACGTCGTTAACTAACAACCGAGTTAGAAAAGTTGTAACCTAACCACGGACTAGAGACTTACTTCTGGCGGAGAATAGATCCCCTGATACTTTATTCGAACTCCGTCTCCCTGGTGACGGCCAAAGTCTGCTGCTTTCCAGTTCCATCGCCCTGACCAGCAACTTCACAGTTTGTCTACTCCGCCCTTCGTCTTACCGGTTGTCATGTTCCATTCGAGGCGCTTTCTCTCTTTCTATTTTAAGCAGCTGAAAACCCACAGAAGAGTTTGGAAACTTCTGATGACTGCACTTGTGACGTCACAGGAGTACTGCAAGTATTCTGTGGTGACCAGGAGAATTATCAAAAAAGACGATAACTGTATCACAAACCTCGCAGGACAAAACTTTTTCTTTCGATCCTGATCAGGATATCCTATATCTGAGATCACACGATTGGACACTAATATCTCGGTGTCTGCAGTGCAGGAAAAAAAAATCCTTTACAACTCTTTTACAAATGATGCAAGCCAGTAATTATGTGGGTGCCCATCTTCCCCATAGTGTGAGTAAAATGGCAATATTATACACAATGTGCCAAATAAGGGGAATACCAGCATTACATTTAAACTAAAACTTTATTTAAATTCGTCAGTCACAGGTATTCAAAATAATTCTCTTGCACCTCCATACAACGTTTACATCGATCATACAAGTTGATGAAAGAACGCGATATAGAAGTCCTGATTGTGTACCTCCTTCAGTTTGTTGGTCAGATGGCAATGCACTGGCTCACTGCGTGCAAGTGAAACAGGTTTTAGCATCAAAACAGATCTGTGAACGTGAACACGTACCCTAATCGCCTGATTTGGCACCTACAGACCTTTTCCTATCTCCAAAAATTAAATGTGCTTTAAAAGGAGAACATGACACTGAGAGCATCCAATGTGCTGTGACCAAAGACTGAAGGATACGTACGCAATCATAACTTACAAAGTTTTTTCAAGTGCTCGTATGATCGATAGAAACGTTGTATGGAGGTACAAGGGGATTATTTACAATTCCTTTAACTGAGAAATTCAAACAAAAGTCTTAGTATATAATGTTGGTAGTCGCATTACCTATTTGGCACACTGGATACACCTTCACAAGCACCTTTATATATTTTTTTTTACCTTATACTTACGTTAATTGACTTGTACACCATTCGAAATTGTTCCTCCAGAGCGGAAGTGAACGGGAGACTGCATACATAAACTTTTATTTTTATTTTCTTTTCACCTTTTCGAACTGTGACGTCATAGCCAGAAATCTAATTTTTTTTTTTTTTTTTTTTAAACTTATTGAGCGGAAAAACATCTGTATTTCGTCATTCTATGTAAATTGGTGTTTGGTGTTGGAACGTGATGTGAGGCTTTATTTTATGAATCGAATTTAAGTTTAATTAAATGTTAAAACCAAATCTAAAGTCTCGTTGTGTTGTGTGCCAGTCCCATTCTATTCTTAAGCCCGGCGAACTCGGAGAGATAATGAGGTAGGTAAAATTTTTATTCTCTAGAGTTAATTAAAACAGAATATTCATTCTTAAAATCTTATTCGTTTAAAACGTTTAATTATGGTAGTAATCTGCTATTCAAAAATAAATGAGCAAGACTATCATTTAAGCACTTTTTCTGACTCATCCTCTGTATTTTCTGAAGGGACCTGTCACACTTGCATTTGAAGGGATAGACTTAAAATCTCGTCTTCATCAAGAATTTTATCATAAATAGGAAAATAATGCTTGATGTATTTCTTATCCCTCCTGTATTGTAAAAGTTGTATGCATATGGCAAATATATGAAGGGAAAAGCTTTAAACAAAAGAGTATATCACTCAACCCAGGCAGAAATATTTGTTGATTCTTAAGCGCTTGCAATTCACAGCTAGTGAGAGAGGAAGATTGTAAAGATAATTTATGGAAACTTTCAGAAAAAAAGCCTTTAATTTAACTGGACTGTGGTAAATGCTTGACAACAATATAAAATCTTAAAGGAGGATATACCTATCGGCGTGACTTATTGGGAGAAAGAAGGCTAAGCTTTCTGAAAAAAGTCTCTAGGTCTAGGATATCAATGCACGGTGGTTCAGTGTTGCTTTAAAATAAAAAAAAATCTATCAAACTGGAATATTAAAGGAATTTATTTACCGAAATACTTCTATATAAAACACATTTAATGTTCAACATCTGTAAATCTATATCATTTTAACATTTTTAAACTTGCATCGACATAACAACTAATATATATAAAAAACAGAACCCTCTCTATAAAAAATAATTTCTCTAGCAAGAATAAACTATAGAGTTCTCTGGGGAAAGGGTCTCAGTCTCATGCTAGAATCATGTAAAAATTTTCCCCAACTACACCTATGGGAATATCAAATTGTTAAATTCTATAATTTTATCGACACTGGTAAAGTCACCACCAGTAAATGATATTATTAGAAATACTAGATAGTTTTTTTTTGCATTAAATTCAATCAAATAATTTTTTTTTTAATTGTATTACAAACAAGATAGCCTGAACAATCGGTTTGCTTTTGCTTCATTTTAAATCAAGAATTTCATGAATAACTGTTTTTTTTTTTTTTTTTTTCCTTTGAAGAAATAAGTGAAATCTGCGTTTTGTCTGCCCTCCAGATGAATTTCAAAATATCCTGAAATTGATTTGTAGGTATTCGCGTTCATTACATTTTACAGCAAGAATTTTGTGGATATCGTTTTTGTTGTTGTTGTTGTTGTTTGAGATAAGTAGGTATGTGTTAAAAGACCGTCTTGGTCCCCTAATCCCATGGGTTTCGAATTTTGAGCGCTAATTTCAGAACTTCCTGTTACTAGCTTCAGCGTTTCGGATAAGCGATAATATGATGGCTCGTAGGAGTAGTATTAAAATATTGACATGCGCAGAAGCGACGTTACTATCCAGTCGTTCTATTACTAGATCAAAATTGAGGGCGGGAAAGAATAAAATTGTATTGTGTTAAGTTTTTTTGTTGTGGTTAAGAAAAATTCTCTGATGTCTTGAATCCCAATCAAGTGAAATGACGCTTTCTAACTTCAAGCTGCGAAATAAATTGCAAATATGACGGAATGATGTTATTTTCAAATTAAAAGACCAAACCTAGGACTTATTTATAGATATCTGATGGACATTTCGTGTCCATCTTTTGACAGCCTGTCAAAACAAAAAGAAAGACAATCGAGTCATTTCTCTTTGTTTTCTTTGGCGGAGCGTCACCCATAAAATCCAGTCAAAAGAAACGCCGTCGTTGATATTAACCTTCGTTTCCACTCTGCTTCCTGGTTGTTTTACGAAGCCATATGCATCCCTTCAATATCAATCCGTCAAGCACTGCCGACTTTTTTCGAATGCCCCAGATAGAAAGAGGCGTCTTGGCGTTTCGATACGTCACTGGGCGAGATACTGACCTAGAACGAAAGTGAAGAGTTTTTGTTTTTGTTTTTTTTTCTTCCTGCTGAAAAACTCCGAGTAAAAGTGTTCTATTTCTAGATGGGCATTAGTCTCGCCGTTTCTCTCTATGGGGTTTTTGTTAACTGACAGCGGAAAGCTTCTATTTATGGGAAGCTTTAAGGCGCGAGAGAAAAAAAAAATAGGTCTACGCTGTTTCACTGATTTCATTTTGCTGTTTCACTGATTTCATTTTGTATATGCCACCAGTAGAGTAAATTATTTTTGCAAGCCTTTAATAATTCTGTGTTCTCGTAAAAGAATTCGTTAAATCATAGCGGAATAGTGTAGTATTACTCAATTCACAAATGCGTAAAGATGAAGCAACAGCAGCTCAGCATTTGTGCCCGTGAGGGGCGGATTAATGCAAGTTTTTCGGGGGGAGGGCGGTTAGTTAGAAGATTGACACATACATCCATTTTATGGAAGTAAAATAGGATCTTTTACATTAAATTCTTTTTACCAGGGAAGAGATATGAACCCGTCCCTTTAATCCGCCCATGGTGCTGTACAGGGAAGCAGTTGGGGGCTCAAATACACCCCAGCATAAAAGTGCCCATATGGATCTCTGTGCCTGTGCAGGTCAGTCAACAAAACATCAAACTTATGATTATATTGTTAATTTGGGTTGATTATCTACTAGATTATCTACTAGAGTAAGTCCTTAGGTGGACTTAGTGAGAACGTTTTATGTGGTGACTTCGTTAGCAGAGCCCAGTTAAGGGGGGGGCTGAGGGGGCTGCAGCCCCGGGCCCAGTGAACAAGGGGGCCCTAGATAGGGCCAAGAAAACCCAGTAAATAGAAAAAAGAAACGTAAATTTTATGTGAACCTAAAAATCGAGCGGGTTAATTATTTTAATGGAAGATAAAAGTAAAGCTTTAGTGCGTCCTGATTGTAAATTTTACAATCAAACGATGGCTTTTTACGGTTGAAGGTATTGAGTATCTTTTTTAAACATATTCTCTGAAAAAAATTCAAAATCTATTCAGACAAAATTTTTGCCTGAATAAACAGACTATACGCAAAGAAAAAAGACATAGATTCTCATGAACAACTAGACATACTAGAAACTGGAGTGAATAAACACTAGCTTTAAACAGCATCAATCTTCTTTCACCTTCCATTGCATTGACAGACAATGTACAACAGAGACGCCTAACATTTTAAATGCTACGAATAAAGTTAGCATTTATCTTCAAAAACCAGGTCTTGAATTTATTTACAGCTGTTAACTTGTTGAAAGGGTGGAATGCAAATATTGCATCCTTCAGAGATCAATTTGAGTTAAAAGAAAGATCTCAATTGCTATCTCCACATGTAGCGACTTAACCTAAGGATCAGGTAAAAAGACTGAGAAGAAAAAAATGTACCAATGGTACTCTCGAATCCAAAACAACTAGCCATGTAACTCTTCAAGGATTTGAAAAACTTAAAGTTGAAACTTTATTCGTGATAGTCGATAGATTAAATTCAGAAAGGATAAACGAATTGATGCTTATAACTCAGTATGTAGCATTTTCAATTTCATTACTAAATTAGGTCTCGAACAAATAAATGAAGAATCAGTCAATAGTTTTCTTTAATTTTATGAAGGAGAAGTAGATTTTGAAGCCACAAAATCTGAAGTCATTCAATTTTCACAATATTTGTTAAGCTGTAGCTTAGAAAAAAATATCACCGGCAGAGCCTGATTATGACCAACAGGCACCCAAGCTATAAAATTTGTTTTATTTTGCATAAAATTTTGATATAAGAAAGAATATTTCAGAACAACATTTTATATTGAGGACAATGGGCAAAGCCCCGATTTGCCCATGTGATAATAAGGCTCTGATCACCGATACATATTTATGATCATAGGTTTAAAAACGAGTTAAAAGAAATTTTTCCAAATATGTTTATTGCATTCCGTATTTAGTTAACTCTGCTCTTTCGGCTTTCCAATTTGATATTGGTAACTCCAAATTAGAGAGAATTCTATCTCTTTGAAGAACAAAAATGCAACAGAATAAGCTGCAATGTTTGGCTTTGCTGTGCTCAGAGCAACCAGAGCAACAAGCAACCTGGATTTTTAAAGATATAATTGAAACTTTCAGGGCGGCAAAGGCTACGAAGAAGCCAATTTTTTTTTTTTTTTTAATCTGTAAAATATATTCATTAAAGTTTTTGATGCAGTATCTTTTCCTTTGGTTGGTGTGTTAGATTCTTTTATTGTTATTTTTTTTAAATTAATTCTTTGCAAACAGTTTCAGAGTTCATTTAAATGGTAATGAGAATCTTATTCTAATATGACCATTATAAAATTTTATCTAACGACGAACATTCATATTAAAGAAAAAGAAAAAGTGCGTGGGGTGGGGGGGGGGGGCTCCTCTACTATCACAGCCCCGTGCCTTTAAATGGGTAAACTGGGCTCTGTTCGTTAGTAATAACATTCGAAGAAAACTACCAAAACCCTGATAACACAGTGACCCCCGGTTTCCGGGCACTGTGTGGTCACAAGGTGACTCCACAGTGACCGCCTGGAGAAAAGAATGCGGTGCTGCTATCTACCTTGAGTACTCAGAACTTCTTTAGGGGATTCCGGTACCAGGGAAGAGATATGGACCCGTTTCCACTGGTTGGTAGAAGAATGCACTATCTTTACGCCATTCAGTCTTGAAGCAGTTTCTTTAAAAAGTTAACTAATTGCAAAGGCTGTTTTCGAAAACTGAAATTTTTATGGTGTACTTTGTAATTAGAGGAAAATACATATATTATTAAATTAAGACATAAATTAAATTATTTTTGGAAACTTTTTATTTCTTTTTCAAATATATTTTTGTCTAGGAGTCTGATTACTTTTATTTATATATTTATTATAAATAAATGCTAGTAATTTCTTGAAGATCTTCTAAGGTTCAATATTGCCTATATATTTCAAATTATTGTTTATATTTCAAATATACAAATTTCAATAATTTAATAAAGTGATATAAATTAATTTTTTGACCTCAACCCAATTTTTTGAAATTATTTTCTAGGAGAAGGATTGAAAAAAAAAAACTATTTTTCCATTAAAAAAAAAAAAAAAATTCGTTGAACATTTTTTTTTTTTTTCTCGTAGAAATAATTTCATAAAGTGTAATATTTTGACGAAGTTTGATAATTACCCATACGATTGCATTTTCAAATTAATAAAAATTGAACAATTTACATTTTTTCAAATTAATTGAAACAAAAGTCTCCAAAATTCTCCTTAAACATGTTTTCATCTTATTTTCTCGTTATTATTACCGAAATTTTAATTGTTACAAGTTAAAATTTGTAACAATCGAGTCAGATTTAAAAATCACAAAAAAGATCACTGTGACGTCACTGAAAAGTCACAAGAATGATCAGTCACTTTGTGACTTCACAGTGACGTCACTTGGTGACAAATGCCAATGATGCTTCACAGTGAAGTCACATCACTTGCCCGTCACAATTTTGTGTATTCGGTGACCCCTTTAACGTACGAATTATACGAATACGTGCTTACCTCGATATACGAATTTGGGGTAAAATATTCAAATGCCATATTATAATTTTCACTTTTTTACTGAATTATACACCAATTCAAATTTATGTAAACCTTGGTAACGGTCAAGTGTTCGAAAAGCCGAGTGAAGTCACTTCGGATTTTTTCTTTTGTTGTCAGCAAAAAACGTGAAACAAAATGGCTCTATGAAAGGACTTTATACGTCCATGAATGTGTAGCATGAATAATAAAGCATCTTTTTTCATTGATTTAATTATTCTAAATTTTATATTTTTAACTATTTCTTTTTTTCCTCTTCAGTTTGGACTATCCCTAATAGCACAATTAGTCCGAAAGACGTTTAAAACACGTTTTTTAACGTCAAAAAACGTGTTTCCAACGTAATTTGAACGCTTTTTGAGCTAGTTGTGCTACTTGTGATTAAGAATTTCTGTTTTGTACAGTTAAAACAGTTTAATATCTGTTGATACTATAATTCATTGAAACCTTTTATATTTATTTGAACAAAGGGGTCTAATCAAAAAGCTTAGCCATTTTTTTAAATTTTGCTAGTCATTAGACGGGAAATTATTTTTTCCAAAAACATACAGTAATTTCCTTTCTTGTTTCTGCAGAAAGATGTACAAATTAAATTTTTCACTTTTTAGTTAAATTTGTACCACTTATCAAACACACTTGATAAAGGACAACTTGTTCATTTCTAGCACGCACGTTTTAAAGCATTTGCAAAAACAGACATGCATTAAGTTAACAGCTTACGAAATCGGAAAACAGTGTACGGAATTTTTGTTAAGTGTTGCGCTAAATATAGATTAGACGTTGTTTTTTTCTCATTCTGGCTAATTATACATACCTTGATGTTTTATAAATGCTCTTTCTCCTTCATTTTTTATTCTACTCAAGATATAAGCTGCATGAATATTTTTATTCTGAGAAAGCACATTACAAGAATATTTTTTGTAGTAATTCTAAGTTGCCAGTTTGAAATTAAGTACTTTTATTCTTTTGAAGCTCGTATTATTATTTAACTTCTTTCATCTGTCCATGAGTTTTTATTGATTTCCACGGGCATCATGAGTTAAAATGCCATATATCTTCATATCTCATAGCTACTTTTAAGTACATATTTTTTTAATAAAAATGAGAAATTTTTATATTTTCCAATTGTTGAATGGGTAAAATAAAAACGGTGTGAATCGGTTTAATTGCTGCATGCCAATTAAATTTTCAAATCTGAATACTTATTATTTTACGTCACTCAATTTTATAATTATATACAGGGTGTCCCAAAAGGATAGTAAACGCTTTAATTATTTATCCACAGCGATAAGTGGTCAATGTAAAATGAAAAAAATGTGTTGTGGACATCACATGACTTCCTTGCACATATATTAAATCAAAAATACTTTTGGCGTACTTCATTTAAACTTATTTTGTTTCAAACAGATAAAATACTGCAGTAATATATTTTACATAAAGGTTTAACGATTTCTAGCCAAATATTTCCGATATCGCCAAGCTAGGTTCATAGATTTTTTTTTTTTTATCGACACTTAATTTGGCGATACTTTGCCAAAAGCCGACAAGCTTGAGATACTTTGCGAGATTTTGGGATAGCCAAAGCAGTAATTGACCACAGACTTTCAATGAATTGAATGTATCCAAACACCATAATGTATTGAAAGTCATTTGGGTGACCCTGTAAATAAATTACCTAGTCGATTGCAATAAAAAAAGAGGTGCATAGTTAGATGTTACAGTAGTTCTAAATACAAAATTTCAGTATTCTACGGTAAAAAGTTTTCGAGTTATGCGAAATACCAAATTATTTTTGGTACCGAATTTGGAGATATTTCGGCAAAACGTACCAAGGTCGATGACAAATGGTGAGATTTTGGGCAGGGACCAAACAATGACTAACTACAACGTAATATATTGAAGATGTTCCATAGACATTAATGTATTGAAATTCCTTTGGGTGGTCTTGTAAATAAACTCTCTAGTAGATTGAAACCGAAAATCGAGATGCACAGCTAGATGTTACAACAATCTTACGTATGAAATTTCAACATTTTATGACTAATAGTTTTTGAGATAGGAGAATTAAATACATACACGCGTATAGCAAAAGTAGCCAAGCTTGAAGACTTTTGCCGTAATGGTTTAGTGTGCCACGTGATCGTCGTTAGACCATTACCTAACTATATGATAGGACGGTATTGTGCTTGAAATGGATAAATGTCTCTAAAACTGCTATTGACCATAATGTGTTGAAATGCTTTTGAGTGTTCCTGTAGAAGAACTAAAAGTGATAAAACCCCTATTTTCGATGAAGAGATTCAATTTGTAACACTTAACAACATAGAACACTTCTGAGTCCTTTGAAATAGCCTAGCTTTAAAATACGCTTTAATGAATTTCTGCCCATAGAGTATTGGGCAAAAAAGATTGTATTTAAAATCTTAAGGTAGTAAAAAAGTAAAGATTGTATTTAAAATCTTTTGGAGGGCCCTGAAAATAAACTATCCGGTCGATTGAGACCAAAAGAGGAGGTGCACAACTAGATATTACTACAATCCTAAATATGATGTTTCAACATTCTACGATCAATACTTTTTAAAATATTCGCGTTACATACAGACGTAAGGGAAAAACTGAACAAAATGGATTGTTCCTGCATTTCTTTGAGCATGCATGCGTATGATGAGATGCGTCGCAAAAATTCTTAAAAGTAAATTTAGAGGTAGTCAAAATATGGCTACCGAAATTTTTCGCGAACACATTAAGTGTGTCCCAAAATGATAGAGCCACACAAATTCTTACAAACAACAAAATTAATTTTATCAAAATAATTTTTTTTACCTACAAATAGATCTTCAAAGGGTGCCATTAAAAAAAATGAAAAGTTTCAGACTTCATACATATCGTATGTTAAAGAAGATTTTTTTAAAAAAATTATTGACAATCGAGTATCCCAAAATGATAGAGCTACCTCTAGAAATAAATTCAAAACGTACTTTTAACGGCCAATAAATCCTTCATGTTTTGAAAGGATGTCGATCTCACGGTTAGGCACTGAATCGGATAGATTTTGCCACAGTTGTAAAGGCAAATCGTCCCAAGATTTAAGGATTGCGAGTTTGAGTTCTGATAGTGAATGGTACTGCCGACCATGTTCATAAACCTTGCGTGCATCTGCTGCCCACATGTTCTCCTTCGGATTGAGATCTGGAGAACATGGAAGCCAGTCCATCACAGGATTTCCATTGGCTAAAAACCACTCCCAGGTCGAATTTGCATTATGAGGCGGTACATTGTCTTGTTGAAATTGTGCAGTGGTGACATTTTGTAGTTCAGAGAAAAGGTAAAAGATAATCCTTTAATAGTTATTGATACTTTCGAGCATTTAAATGACCTGTTAGAAAGACTGCTGGCGTTTTGGCACTTGCGTTAAATCCTCCCCAGACGGTTATTCCTCCACCTCCTTGTTGTCGCTTACAGAAACTAATTTCATATTTTCTCAGATTACACCAATAATATTTCCAACCATCTGGTCCGTCAAGATTGAACTTTTTTTCATCACTCCAGACAATTTTATGGCAGTTTTGAGTCCACGACATGTGATACTTCGCCCAATTAACTCTCTTAGTCTTGTGGAGTAATGTCAGTTTCGGTTGTCTTTGCATTTTCCGATAGCAAAGATGTTTACACTTTTTTATTACGCGATGCACTGTACTTTTTGATACATGTATATCAGGAGAAGAAGCTACTTGTCTGATACTGGTGCTGGAGTTGCTTATCCGGTGAATAATGGAACGTTTCTGTCTTGACGTCAGCACTGGACGGCGACCTGTAGACTTCTTTGTTCCGTACGTACTGCGGGAATAGAGCTGTTTCACTACGTCATTATCACTACGCCACACCTTGGCAGCCAACTTTTTTTGGTCAAACATTCGTTCATTTGAGAAAAGTCATTGGCCGAAAACGTGGCTTTGTATCCCTAAATATCCGAGTTTTCCTAAAAAAAAATTCAGTGACGTCACGTGAAAATACTCTATTCAAATAATTCCCTACAACGTGATGAGAGCGTTTAATTGCTCTGGTAATTGCTCTAATAGACAGTTTATTCCTAGATAATCCGGCAAGCTTTCGTCTTTCAAACTCAGATAATGATTTAGCACGCCCCATAACCATATCACGTGAAATTTCAGAAAGAAATGCAACCGCATGTCGGTAGATGGTAAAAGCATCTGAAGTTCTCATTTTAATAGTGGTTGCAAGGCAGCTAAACAGTGCAAGCGAAATAAAATTTGCATATCTTGTAATTTTATACACGTGGTTCTATCATTTTGGGACACTTTTTTAGTTACAAATATTGAAATAAATTTTTCTATTATTTTTATGTTCCGATTTATGGGAATTTTTTTATGCGTAATAATGTAAAACCTATCTAATATTAATTTTATCTGTGCAGTACCTCATTTGTGGACTCCGTCTTTGCATAAGTCAAAATATTTGAGTGGCACTATCATTTTGGGACACACCTTACTTCCTTATACTTCGTACACGGAAGTAAAAATGTTCGAAATAAGATACAAAAAAAGAGTAAGAAAAAAACATTCTTGTTAATTTTCAAAAAGTGATACTTTTGGAATAATTTTATACGGTCCCCGTTGAAAAAAAAAAAAAAAAAGCCAATCAATAAATTTGCCCAAGCGCTAATGAGGTGACGTACAAAACTTCAGCCTTTTTATCAAAAAACATCTCAGAGATATCTTTAAACAAAGAGAGCTGTACATCATTCTGAATGTAAACGTTATTGCTAGAATGCAAAAAATTATTGTCTTTTGTAATTTCTTTACGACCCTTGAAACTCGATCATCCGACGAGAATTTTTTGTTTTAAAAGCCACTGAAAAATGGTTTAAGTCAGCACATACTTATCTTTATATCTATGTAGTAAATTCTTACATGAGGAAAGTTTAGAATACACTAAAATATGATTTTGATAGTTTACCACAAGAAAACTTTGTCCAGCGGTCCACTAACACTTCTGTACCCACGGCATCCAGTTGTATAAATCGGTGCCTGATCAGTCTGCAGTAAAAAACTATCACCGGCATCCCCTACATCAATTCACGTACTGTCTGACTAACACATATTAGCAAATGAATGACAGTGACTGGCAAGTTCAGAACACTTTTTCTTTTACCCAACTGGAAAATTAATCAGTGAATTCTAAATGCACAATCCTAATCCGCACACTATTTGGTAATTCGGATCAAGGTCCGATCCGGATCATAGATTCGGGTATACTCTCTCTTATCTGCAATTAATTCTTTAAACAGTTGCGCGAGATTTGAGAATCGTGGCAGTTCCTCAAGGCGCAACGTTACTTGGCAGAGAAGCACTTTAGCACTTTCCGATAAGGCATAATGGATAGTTATCTCGATAACCTTGAAACATTTTTTTTCTTTATTTACTTTTCTCAAATAAATGTTATGGGCTTGGATAAGTGATATTTAAATGCAAGGCAAAAATGTTATCACGAGAGGAAATATTTTTAATTTTACACAGAGTTGTAAAAAATGAGAGAGATGCTGAATAAGTTGATTTTACAGTAGATGGCCACATAATTAGAGAGGAATATCCACCAAAAAAAAAAATACTTTTTCTATATTTTAGTTACGAAAAAGAGTTAGAAGAATACGGGTTATATTGGATAAATGATTTATTTTTAATTATCATGCATTCCTTCAATACTTTGAGCTAAAAAATCATAAAATTAAAGAATGCAATATAAAAATTGAAGGTTATAAGAATGTCGGTCAATATTTGATGACATTATTTCCGTTGGCTTCTATAATGGCTTCAATCCACCCTTGGTATACTTTCTCTGAACTTTCTTTAAATTCCAGGATTGTAATACCAAACTTTTTTTGGTTTTTCAATTAGTTGTTGTTTTCATTTTTGATCATTTCGTAGATTTCTCTCTTTCTTATATCCCACAAATGTTCGACAGGGTTCATGTCCGTAGCGTTTCCAGTCCAGGCAACTCTACGGGTAGATTATACGTATAATATGGTTAGCCATGAATGCTGTATATAAAGCTCGTGGCATTATGGGAAGGGGATGAGTCTTGAATAAAACGTAAATCTTCATTTTTTTATAGGGAAAGATTCCTGAAGTTTGGGGTATCAGGCGAGTTCAGAAAACCTTGCCTGTATTGGTGTTGTTTCATAGTTCCTTGTACAATGTAACACGCCCAATCTTTTTAGTACTGATTACAGACCACATTACTATTTCAGCACTCTGTTTTAACTTCTCTACGATGAAATCGCGGTGATACTTTTTACCCCGGCGTCGCTAGACAAATCTGCTTTTCTCTGCTAAAATTTCGAATGTTGACTCATCCGAGAAACACACCTACAAGAGAAAAGAAGAGTTCAGGTTAATTATTTTGAAAGTGTTGTTCTAAATAGTTTATTATAACATTAATAATGAACAATGGCCTTATTTGAATCCTCGGCAATCATGTGACATTTCATAACTCATCCCCTAGCCGTAATTCTAGGAGCGTTATAGCATTCGTGGCAGAACAAATTATAGCAGTTCTGCTCCTAGAGTTGTGTGGACTGTAAACTCTACGGATATGAACCCTATCGAGCTTTTATGGTAAATAAGAAAGAAAGAAATTACCAAGGAAATTATCAAAAATAAGTTACGACTAATTGAAAAATCAATAAATATTGGTTTACAGAAAGTATGCCTATTGTAACTGTCCCTATTTTTTTGCAGCATTCCCTAGTAATTTGGTCACCCACTGTAGCACATACTTTTCTACACATAATATATATTTAATGGGGGTAATTTCATTTACTTTCATTGTTCTTTTTCAAGAAAATTATTTAAACATCTTATTAGTGTTTTATTTTGCATTTAATTTTTGTACTTACAGAATGCATTTTAAAATTTCGCCGTCTGCATTAAATAATGTATTATACAATTTATTTAATGATTAATTTATTTCTTAAATGTCACTTTTACTTTCTGTCAGTATTTGTAAACTTTTATTTGTTTATTACATTACGTTTCATAAAAAGCTATGTGCAAACAGCCAAGAAGGATGTGCCAATATTATAGAGGCAATATATCGCAATAAAGGTTCGCAAACGTTATCTTCAATCACCAGTTAGTAAAAACTTAAAAATAGGCTCATCACTGAGTTAACTTTCCTTCCCGAGATCAATGAATATTTCGTTAAAAAAAACATGGCTGGTATTTTAAAAATTGTACTAAATTTTGAATTATACAACTTTTAGTATAAACCTATTGTTTATGTAACACGGCAAAGACTAACACTGCAATCCCCACCAGTAGCTCAGAGGTGCTCTCGAAACTGGAAGGTGGGAGGTGCCAAGTTCAAACCCTGGTCGCGCCTGTCCACTAGTCCCGTTCGGGGTTTTCCGTAGTTTTCTCCGATACCTCGCGTAAATGCGGGTGAGGATCCCTTAGAAAGTCCCCCATGGAGGCATTCTCCATGTAGGCATTGGACCCTAGTGTAGTCAATCGGCCTTAATACACAAAGACTGACACTCCAGTAACTTTATTTCTTCTTAGCGATGATTAACTAGTACATGAAGACAAAGCTTTCATTACGTCCAAAGTGAGATCAACGTAATTTTTGAGTCAAGTATTGCAAATTGTGTTTGAAGTCAAATGAAATTAACAAGCTCTGACGCAAAAATTATATCAGAAGAGTAATCTTTCCGTAAATAATGTTAGAGTTTCCGATAACCTGGGACTAATTCCTGAAGTGTAAGTTGTTAATAAATTTCATAAATTATTTGCTTTAGGGGCAAAAGATATATTTTTACCGCTATGCCACTGAGCCTAGCAAATTGATAAGAAATTTTCAATTAGCTCCAAAATATTTAGATTTATAACTCATATATCTCGTATAAAAAACAATTGATAAATCTGTTTATGTTTAAGTTTTGTGAATAGAGAAATAATAACAATAGGACTGATAAAAGTTACTTTTAATCATTCCGAACAATAAATATATCTTGTTGAAAGGAGAGATCTGTGAAATGTTAAAAGGAAGACATATACAGGGCTGCTCCATACGGTTGTGCAAGTTGTGTATTACGCAAATTGGCATTTGTAAAAGAAAGCATTTCTCTAAACAAAGGCATGGTCACGCCAGGGGGGGAAGATGATTTAAATTAAATAAATCAAGATAGGTATGAATTATAAAACTCTTTTCATCCCAATTTCAATTTAGAGATGTGTTTCAGGGATTGCTACCCTTTGATCTGGGTGCCAGGCTAAATTGTGGCGAGACTACAGAAAGGGGAAAATAGCTCTAAACGACGTAACTGGTAACGACAGCTGCCCTCTCCTGGCTAACAAATAACTGCCCATAGGGTTAGAACCGTACTGAACGCTGCGCAAAAAAAAAAAAAACAAAAAAAAAATCTTCGTAGCACTTATCATACTCTAGGAATTTCTTTGAAGATATACTACCTTATACAATTGCCTAAATATTCAAGCCTGTATTATAAATAAATATTTAGCTCAATCTAATGAAATTAAGTGGATTTAATTATTAAAATGGGTAATATAATTAATTATTTATATTTTTCAATTTAATCGTCCAGCGAGACAACTTAGGTAATTTTTTGGAGAAATGTGACATTTCTTACTTTTCTTTTCTTACATAAAGTGCAAATAACATGTAATTCCTGCTACTGATGCTCACAATTGCTTTTGCAAAATTTGTTTTTAGGAAGCATTGCACATTTGGTGCAGCCTAACTGATGCAAGCAATTGTGTCAAATACGGATTGTCTGCATCGGTTGCATTCAATTAATGTAATGGTTTGCCTACTGGAGCAAAACGTTACTGCGCTCAGAAAAGCTATGAAGATTAAATTATTAAATATTATGATTAACATAATTATTATTATGATTTTTTTTAAATGCCAAACGCATTGATCATAAAATACTTTCCTAAAGAATGTCCTTTTTAAAAATAAAAACTACTTAAGCGTTTGAAAACAATCTCACAACCGACATTCTTTGTTTCACCGTAATCTGTTGGTTACATATTTGCCAGTAGATCTGTTATTCGGAGCTTAATTTTGGGTTAAAATTTTTAGTGTTTTGTGAAAAGTGGCCAAAGTGTGCATTTTATTGTATCGTAAAGCCAGTAATTAAGTTCGCGAGAACTGATAGTTAAATTTTAGTTGATTAATTTCATCATTTGGTGGTATCCTTGAAACTCACATCATATCACAAAGCAAAACTATAACTATTGGAGACTTACTTTTACCGCCAAATTTGGCGATATACCGTTATAAGTTACCAAACTTTGGGACCATTTTAGGACATAACATCAAAATATCGCTTTTAATGTAATTTTGCGGGATGGTGTAAATATCATACAAATGTTATTCTCACCCTTTTAAACGAAGATTAAACTTCTATGAACGTCCATATACTTACTTTAAAGTGCTTGAAATAAACAATATGTCACACAGTAATGCATAGGAAGTCTTTTGGGTGATCCTGTAAAAGCAGTATGTACGGTACAGAGTATTATTTTGCAAACCTTAATGGCATATATTAATTTTATTTTGTTTGAAATAGATGAATCTCTCTAAATTTAAAGTAAATAAAAAACTTTGTAAAAAACACACATAAGATGTTATAGGTAAGAGGATACGCACGTTTCAGCCAAAAATTTTTTTGGCCTTCATCAGTCCAAGCCCTTCGTCGCAAGCAACACAGGGAACTGAAATATTGTGTTCTATTTGCTTTTTGTTACTTTGTTATGTTCTGTTTTCACATTTTTTGTGCTGTGTACTTTAATCGTCATGTTCCTTTTTATTCATTACTATTTATCTGTATTTATAAATTTATTCCTATTTGTATTTCTGTATTTTTATGATCCTATTTGCTGCCCACTATTGAATTATGGGATATTATGTTTTTCTCCCCTCTCCGTGGTTTTGTTTGACTTTACTTTGCCATGTGGCAACATCTTGCTTGTTTATCTCTTTTCAGTTCCCTGTGTTGCTTGCGACGAAGGGCTTGGACTGATGAAGGCCAAAACAATTTTTGGCTGAAACGTGCGTATCCTCTTACCTATAACATCTTATGTGTGTTTTTTACAAAGTTTTTTATTTACTTTATTGTTTAACACCAGTATTTTGAATGTTTCTTCCGCTCTCTAAATTTACTTTAAACGTTAACTGTCCACGGGCGTAATATATTGGAGTTAGTATTTTGGGTACTCTTGTAAAAGAACTATAATTGCTACTTACACCATTTTCAATAGGTACTTGGTACACAGTGCATAGAAAGAGAAAAAAAGAGAAAGTTAGGTGCAATCGATTCGTATTTACGGCTGCTTAGATCAAGGACAGACAGGCTAACCGATATCATAAGCACTTTTCAATTTTAAAAATAATTAAAACTTTCTAAAATAACTGTACGTATGTTATTTTACAAGCTTTAATTATTTTTACTGTGCAATGTTGTCGCCTAGCTTGAGTCTTTGGATGCTCAACATACTCCCTTTAAGAAAGCGGATCCATTGGCTGTCGTTTCATTCTTTAGGTGTGACGCAGTAGCATACACATGGAGGGGAAGGGGGAGGGGGCGAGGGTTAAACACATTCCCCATAAAAAAAAAGTCTGTGTACGCCAATGGTGTGCCGTGTGACAATTAATTTTTCTTTCCTTTTGTTAACTTGCTCTAACTTGTATGCAGCACTCTGCAGCTCTTTAAACTAATTATTTAAAGAAATCGGGACTTCATAGAGTGTAATGTATTGGAATTCTGTTACGTGCTCCTATAGAAGGATTTTTTTCCTGTATTTAAAAAAATATAAATCCTACGTACATCATTTTCAACTGCGTACATAGTACAATGCATGGGAGTAACATATGTAAAGGCCCCACCATGGCCGAGTGGATAAGACACTGAACATGGTAGACGGCTTATTATTAGAGGTACGGAATTTTCGTTTTTATGAAATAGATGCTAATTTAAGCGCATTTTCTTATAGATTGCTAATAGATTTCTTATTTTTGTGAATAGGTGCAAAATATAGCTGCTTTTTAAGCTGAGAAAGAAAATTACGTTAAAGAATGAATCCAATCAATATTCAAATAAGCTTCTTATCAGAGCTGTGCCCGAAATCCCTGAAATTAATTAGTAGTAGATTCAAGTGCCTATTCGCTCACCATTTATAGAACAAATTAGAAGGCTTGAAAGCAACTTTTGAGGGACGGATTCAACATATTTGGATCTAAACACAGTGATAAGAACCGCATCCGAAAAGAACTTCAATAAACTTTCTTCACATGAAATTAAATACAGCAACTGAAGCCTATTTTAGCGTAGGTCAATTATTTTGTCCACTAGTGGCTGCAAGTATGGCTACCTTAAATTAAATTATATTGCTCGAAAGTTTCACAAAAATTCCTTTTTCAGAGTACTTCCTCAAAATGAGCTCACTCATATGTACATGGGCGCCGGCAGCATACTGCAAGGGGGGGGGGGGCAATGCCCACCCTGGAATTTTGTATGCAGTGTTTTCCCTTGCTTTTTTTTGCTCTTTTCAACATGGTAAACATACGTTGAAGTAGTCTTTGCCCCCTCTTGAGTAGTCTTTGCCCCCCCCTGGGAAATATTCTGTCGGCGCCCATGCATATGTACACCCATTTTCATAGCCTAGTGTTACAATCATAAAGGAAGGAAGATCCCAATGTTAAGAGTATATTGTGAGCTAATAAATGCTCTTTTCTAATTTTTGCTGAAGCAGCTTTAAAGAGAATTGGAGACCAAACTGTAACAGCGTAGACCCAGAACACATCTTTAGTAATTATAATGTCGTCGTTACAAACAGAGAAACGACTCTAAAACAGTCAAATGTTGAAGTTACAATAATGTAGCTTTTAATAAACATTAAATATAAATTTTAAGTGCATAAAAATGTTTTATGAGTAGTTTATGCGAATTTCAGCAAAATTTCAAAAATTCATTTTTTTGTTTCTGCGAAATTTCTCGCGAAAATTCCGTACCTCTACTTATTATGCCACCTGATGCGTGAAAGTACTGGATTTGGGTCTATCTCACGGATGTCGATCTAACGGTCTGGAGTTTTCGGCGGTTTTCTCCAGATGCAACGTGAATACGCTTGAGAACCCCTTAAAATGTCCTGCACCCAAGGCACCCACCCCCCTAAGCAGATGCTCCTCATGTAGGATTGCGGTCAAATAGACAAACCAGAACCATAAACACTTTTCAACCTTTCGTTGGGAAATGTTAAAAAGCCGAAAAAGTCAATGACATGTTTACTTTCTGGATCTCTTATCACTAAGACTTAAAAAGGAAAGATTACTATCAAACGGAAATCGAATTTCATCGAAATCTCAGGATCAAGATGTAAGAAGCAGAAGAATATATTTCACGATGACGCCTCAGAATTTTTATAATCGAATTTTATCGAGATGTTATGTAACGACGGTGGATATTTTGAAATGCTACGATAAAATTTATCAGTGCTGTTCCCGTTTGTGATAGAAATAACAAACCTGTAATAACAGGGAAGGAATGAGTGAGCTGAAAATGTGCGTACGAATATGATAGACAAAATAATTCGTGAAGAAGACAGTCTGACGTTCTAATGGCTGGTTCAGCGGCCTACTGTAGGCTCGACCAATACGAGGTCCGTAGATGTTAATCATTTCATCATGGGGCAGCCTTAGGCAGACTAACGTTGTGACCCCTATAGTTGGTCTCCCAATTTTGAACCAATTTCAGATGAGAGACCTAGCACCTAAAATCTGCACCCCCAGAGATATCGTTTGAACATGGAGGGCATTGGAGCCATGAACAGATTTTATACACCAGCTCCCATTAGCGTACACGGTTCCACAGCAGCCCGTCCGGGAGAAGTTTTCACCCTCCTAAATACTGGTGAAGCCGATGCATTGCGCGTTCTTATGGAAAAGGAGCTTAGCGACTAGGCCACAGCGGCAAACAATGGTGACCTTAGAATTTTTTTTTTTCCTCGCAGACCGGAATTAGTTATCTCTAATAGATAGATTTGAATAGCCTAATAACTATACCTCGTATTCTCCTAAGCAAAATTAAGCACCAGTCACACAAAATGCATCTATTGAACAATAAAAATAAATCCTACCGAATGCATCCATTTTGAAATACTCTCCAACACAAACTTGTTTTCGCGCAGTATTACGTAATGGCTAGTTCACTTATCCACACCCTTTATCGCAATGATGTGACGACGGAGATTCCCTTTCTGCTGTCTCGTGTTTTTGCATTGAAGGAAGTGAATAGAATAAAGCAAAACTGACTATTTTTTATTTTATGACTCTCGGAATACATCTAATTATTAGAGTCTAATTATGATTGTACATAGCTACCTATGCTGTCCCTGATAAATAATAAAAATAGTAATAGTAATAATAATTAAATAATGACTGAACAGTCTGTAGATCTTATATATTAGCATTCTTTTGTGTGATCCTGTAAAATAACTATTCATGCTTTCTACACCATTTTCAACACAACATGATACATAGCATAGTATACTATGCAGAAATGGTATATCTAAATTTTGTTGTAATCAATATATATTTGCGACAGACAAACCGAAATCATAAAAACTTTTCAACTGCTGCAAAGTATTAAAGGTGAGTTGATGATAAACGTGTTGCCATTTATGTTTGTTTTTTGTTTGTTTTGGCCAGTCTACACGAGGGGCATCTGCCTACGGGTAGGCTGCCTCGATCGGAGGACTTTTTAAGGGGTTCTATTTCTGTTCAGGAGATTTTGCCGCTCAAAAAGGACCATGTTTGGAGGGTTTTTGTTCTTGTTTTTATTTTTCGTCGCTGTTGTTGTTAAATTTTCTTGGTAATATCTTTGATTTTTTTTAAATCGAAAACCGACTTCAAATTACTTCCTCATAGCGAAAAATTATTGCCATTCTAAAATAGGAGGGTTTGGCAGTTCCTCGCCAAATATAGAAGATATTGCCAAGTTGGATTCAGTTTTAGGAACTTATATTTTGCGCCAAACTTGGCGTTAAATCGCCAGAAGTGGATAATCTTGGTGAATTTCGATATATTAGCTGCTCGTAGACAATGTTTTAAAAATGTACTTTTTTTCTTCGTTTTTCTAATGACAGTACCATTCCCTAGTATAACAGTAAGATTTAGAAATTTCTCGACAAATATAACAGATATTGCCAAGCTGGGTTCAGTTGTGGGAGCTTACTTTTTGGTGGCAAACTTCGTGATAAATCAGCAAAAGTGGCCAACTTTGAGGACTTACAAATACCATTTTACTGGCAATGGTTTAAAACCATGAATTGTTTTTCCACCTTCCTGACTGAAAATGTAATCAGAACTTGACGAATACCACACTTAAAGTACATCCTTTCGAAGTCCATTCTTTCGAATAAAAAAAAGAATTATCGAAATGGGCCCACGATGTAAAAAAAATGCCACTAAACATACATACAAAAAAAATTTCGACGGATTGATAACCTCCTCCTTTTGGAAGTGTATGAATTTTTTTTTTTAAATGAAGTTTTAAATTTTCTGTTTTAAGTCATATTATTTTAAACGCACCTAAAAACACAAAATGTATAAATTTGTTTAATCTATAAATTTCTTAATGATACCAAACTTCATAATTTAAGTTGCTTTTTGATTTTTCCCCCCAATTTTTATCTTAAAATAACAACGATTTTCAAAAACTCACAGACTAAAACCAGCAAGAAGAAAAAGGTTAACTGTTCTCATTTCCGCGTTATTTTAAAACTAATGAAGAAGTGAAGTATCTAAATTAGCATCTCACTATTTACTCAACCTGTGTTCCCGTTGATTTTCCATCAATGCTTTGATCACGAACGACTGTATGGAATGTCAGAAAGAATGCTTCATCTTTTCGATTTTTCATTGATCAGCCAGATGACATTAATTCTGAGGATGAAAATGCAATCTTGGTCGAATTGTAAGAAAAATGGCAACGAAAATGGAAAAAAAAACAGATTATGTAAATATCTCTGAATTTCTCAGAAATGGATGCTGAACAGTTAATTGTTTCATATGTTGTAGAAGAACAGATTTTGAAGAGTATCTACACAAAATTAATCTAGGAAAGTGACAGTAATAAAAAAAGTGCAGACGTGTCACAGCTGAAACAGAAGCCTCAAAATGAAGAAATGCTACAATCATTCTAAGATATTAGAAGAGGTTTGCAAATGGAAGAAAATGCCTCTGTTTTAATTGCAGTTTTAAAATGTGAAAACTTTTATGAAATTTTGACATCATGGAATTCAAATCAGTATAAAAAACGGAGTTTTTCAAGTAAAATAAACGTAAGTAGTAATACATTATTAATAGCAGCAATACATTAGCACTAGGGATACATTATTATATTCTCTAAATCGGGGAATAGTTTTCACTTTTGAGCATTTCATCTATGCAATTAAAAATAGTAGCAAATAATTTTAACAAAATTATGATATATGCAAATTTATTTTAATCGAAAGTCATCTTTAAGTATTGATGAACTTTACAAATTTACTGTAAAGTTTGTAATGCTTACTTAAATAACTACAAAAAAATCTCTAATCTCCATACAACGAAATTTTTCCTATAACGAATTTTTCAAGAAGAACCAAGAGAGGTCGTTATAGAGAGATTCCACTGTATTTCTAGTCTCCTTTTCTCCTTTTATAGATAAAATCACAGTTCGTGGTTCTTTTTTTTTTTTTTTTTTTTTTTTTCTTTTACATGAGTAAAAACTGTTGAAACTCTTGCTCTGAAACTTAAAAAAAAAATCCAAGCCAGTTTCAGGTATCTGTAACAAGGAACATCCTATTGATTAAGTAACTAACTGTACAAAAATTGAGTGATACTTCGATACCTATATTATACGAGAAGTCTGTTGTGGAGGCAATTACAACGGGCGCTAGAAAAAACATTTGACAAAAACATGTCTACACTCAATATATTTAATATTCGTCCATCTAAAATAAATAAGTTCATATTCAATTTTTATTATATACCCAAATCGAATTTCATGCACTTCTGGAAACGCGCGGAAACTTTTCGCATTCGAAAGATTTCGTTCAGTGTACACAGCCATTCTTATATTCATGCAGACGATTTATTTGTGAAAAAGAAACTATATATTCTGGAAAACTATTTTAAACGAATTGGAATCCCAATTGTATGACGTCATTTTCACTTGAAACAGGTAATTTTGTCACGCAAACGATTCACTTTTTTGACTCTCGGAAATAAAATGGAGCTGAAAAGACCAAAAATTCACTTAAATATGAGGGAACGGGTGGATTTTCTAATTTTTAAAGTAGCGCAGACTGTTTACTATATTTTTATGTATGATTATGGAAAATTTCAAAGATTTACAGACAGGGTACATACAATTGCTTTTTTCGTATTTAACCTTTCAATCTTTTCGGAGTAATGGAGGTAAAAGTTTTATATCATGGATGAGTTGCCCGGAATTGTTAGAGAGTGAGCCAGGGATCAGCCTAACTATATAGTAGGATTTTAGTGGTAATTAACTATTGATAAGCTTAGTGTAAAACCCATTACAGACCATGCTGAATTCAGCATATACAGTTTCAAAATATGTTAGTAAGACCAGGAGTGGCCGGTAAACTTGCGCACGTATACCAATACATTACCTCTAAAGCGTAAGTGTAGCGACTGGAGAGGAAGGTGGTCACGCTACCCCTCAACTTTGTCTCAAAAGCTTTTGATTTAAGAGTATTCTACATGAAGAGTGATTGCCGTCACAGAAGTTTTGCACCTCTTTAACCCTTTGAGGCGCAACCCTTTCCCAATGCTGAGGCACAGCCAACTGTCGTCAAAAAAGGGTCTCTAGATCTGTGGCACGCGATGAACGTTTCGATCGTCCGCCATCTTGCTGGTAGTTAAGTCGAGCGATGGCAACGGCTGCCCTTTTTTCTGCATTGGGCAATCTATCCAGCTGTTCTCGCATTCTTCCATTTTTCAGCAGATGTCCGTGCTGTTAAAAATAATCGTGACCATGTTTTACGAGAAATGACGTGCTAAAAAGTAAAGGATTCTCGTGGAGCTATGTCGCCCGCAACTATTTTTATAGAAATCAAATCTACTCTTCGTGAATGGCAACAGTCAAAACGTCAGAGTTTGGTGTTCCCAGAGCGGGAACACTGCGCGTTAAAGGATTAAAGACAAACTAATGATATTAAACAGTAGAAAAATTAAAAATGCTTCTTCACCTGATGTATTTCGGACTAATATTAACAGACAACTTACTCTATACTATGTCCCATGCAACTTTCAGAAACAATTCCTAATCACTGAAATTGCCTTTCAAAAATGGGCAGAAGAGTTAACCGTTTTTGGAAATATCGCCAAATTCCGTATGTTTAGCTTTTTTTTTTTTCCTGGGTGTTTTGTAATTCCTATAGGTTCATTGTTTGTAATAGTTCACAATAGAGGTTGTAAAGGGACATTTCAAATTTTTTCAGAGTCTCTAGCGCGAATAGCTTTTAAAATTCTTTAAAAAGCTATTCAAAGGTTGCATGATTTACAGACAGTTGAACAACAGACTTAAGAAAATTTATTTCGAAACTTAAAAGATACTTCCCTGTTCTGCACTCGAATTTTATATCTGTTCTACATACTGAAGAAGGTTAAACTGTACGCCAATGCAAGGTTGCTGAAAGAAATTTTTATGCTATTGACACAGCGACGTGACAAGTAGTTAAATTAACATTTCCCCATTTGTTCAGCCTGTGTTAGTGTGGCTTGATTAATACTTTGATCATGAGAATTCTTGTTTTTATATCTGCACGTGGATTCAATTTTTTTCTTCTATGCTTGTTATCATTTTTTTACATTTAAAAGTTAATGTATCAGCTTTATAAGTGTTTACTACTGATTTCATTAATTCAATTTTACATCACTTGTGTGTAGAATATCTGTACTATCTCTACTTATTATAAAAGTAGATGTCTGTGTGTCTGTCTGTTTGTAGGTGGCGTTGCGGACGAACGGTTACACGAAGATACACCAAATTTGCTAGAAAGGAAGTTCTAAACATTAAATTATGCACCTCGAAGAGGTTTTTTTTTTAATTCGACATAGGAAATTTTTTGTTCAATATTTTAACGATTTCTGAGCGATTTTTCGCGGATATTTAGCAATAGGAGCGGAAATAATATCCAAGAAAACGGCCGTTATATCATCGGCTAGAAGAGAAAATTTTCTTTCGAAAATAATCTTTTGAATGTTTAACATTATTTACTGGTTCTCGAGGTTTTTTTAAAGAAATTTCATATTTAGGGGAAATTTTCGAGAAATAATTTTTTGGTTGTCACTTCTTGAAATCTATCCGTCAGAACCTTTTAAAATTTGGTCCGATCATAAAATGCACATTCAACCATCTTTTAAACATCAAACAAAATCATCTAACGGTCTGGAGTTTTGCTAGGTTTTCTCCAGATGTAACGTGAATACGCGTTAGAATCCCTTAGAAAATCCTCCTACCAAGGCACCCCCATCCTTGGCAGATCGCCCTAGTGTAGCGTTGCCATAATCACACAAACAAACCAAACAAAATAGAAATATAAATTAAGAGATTTTCTATTAATTTTAGAGTGAAATAACAGTTTAAATTCAATTATCTGCAGCGTAGATAAGTTGTTAATAAGTAAAGTTTCGTTATTCACCCATTAAGTTCTGGTTTCCGTCGTCTTGGTAAAACAGAAAAGAATACATTTGAAAAAAGAAGGAAGGAAGAAATAGTAATAATTTCAAACGTGGTTCCGAGTTTTAAATCGTAAGTGAGATCTTAGTCACTTTTTTGGTGTCGCGAGTTTAAAAACACATTAGAAATCGATGCAGATTAATAGATTCTGCCTTTAAAATCACGCCAGGAATGAATTCAGCAAATTCTCAGATTTTTGATTAACTGAGAAGCCATTGATTAAAATTTAAGGTTATGTATCGGTTAAGAATTTTCAAATTATTGCAGCTTGAAATCTATCAGTCAGATTTTTTTTTTAATTTTGTCAAATAAAATGCTCATTTAGACCTTAATTTTAACATATGGTCCTTACTTCACAGTGCTAACTTTTTACGAAGAAAAGTACAGAGGGTGTTCACACATTTTTGTAACGATTTTGTGAAGATATATATAGAAATAAATATAAGAATTTTATTTTCTAATGTGTTCAGTCTGATAGCCCTTTCTTTGAACTATCATATTACATATTGATTTCCAAGATAAAAAGTCCTTTTCTTAAAATATCAAGGCTGATATTGTTCAACTCCTCCTTCGAAGTCTTCCAGAGTCTACCGAATGTTTCGGGATGCCGATTATAAAGAGCTTGTTTTAAAAGCCCAAAGCACAGTAATCCATAGGAGACACGTCAGGGGACTTGGGTGGGATGCATTTAAATGGAATAGCTTCAATTCCAGTTTCATTTCTCATTTTATCAAAAAATAGAGCAGAGATTGTTGTATGAAAAATATTTGGCGGGTGAAAAATGGAAATATGTAGTTACAATTGATGAATATTGGATACATTTATGTGACTGCAATAGAAAAAGATCGATTTACTACCGCAAAAGAGGAGAAAAAGACTTAACAAGATGGTTTAGAGAAAACAAGGAAAGTTTTTCTAAAGGTTTTATGGTTATTACTGGATTTTCTTATAACGGAAAACTTACAATAAGGAAAGCAGAAAAAATGTTAAAATTAATTCGGATTACTATCAGAAGTATGTTTTATCACCCATTTTTAAAGAAAAAATTAAACCCCTTTATCCAAACAATCTTCACTGTGTTGAGTTCCATCAGGATAAATCTCCAAGCCATACCTCTAAATCTACCCACAGTCTTATGCGGAGAAACATGTTTCGGCGTTAGGCGATGAACATTGTGATTTTTGCTTTGATTAACTTTAAATCGGATTTTATAATTGTGTTAACAGTTCCTACGGAGATATTTAAAGATTTTGTGATAGTTCTTTGGGTAGTTGGATTTGCCTTTAAAACATGAGATGCGACTTTAGATTTAATAAGAGGTATACGTACCTTTGTTGGGTATGCATTTTTTGCCTTTTCCCCAGTGAAGTATAAACTTTGACGTTTCTTTCCTTTCATATTAATTATGTCACTTATTTTATGTGTAGAAATATTAAAACCATGATTTTGACATCTTTTTTTAATAACTGAATAAGAGTATTTCTCTTCGGATAGCCCAAAAATATAGCCTTCGATCCATTGTTTATTTTTCAGCGACATTTTAAAGCAAAGAATATTTTTAATGCCGCAGACGATAAATAAGACTTATTACAATTTGATGCCAATTACATTTTTATTTTCAAATTAATATTTAACTTCATGGAGAAAATCTAAATCGTTACAAAAATGTATGAACGCCCTCTGCATATTCGCTGAAATTCACAAATCTAGGACTTTTCTCTAAGTAATGGTAACCTGGATTTATTTTCAACGGTTCCGTTTAATTGAATCTGAACTATCTAATTAAAGTTCAGTTTTTAATTACAAAAGTATAACAAAAACACATCTGGTTTTGCAGACGACATCGATTCACGGGATTTTCCATGGCAATAACTCACATTCTCTTTTTTCGGATGTCACGTTTTATACAGAATATTTGATACTTCTAGTCCCATTTACATCTATGATTTTTAATCTATATAAATAAAATTACACGTTTGTCTCTACATTACTTGGAATTCAAAAATTTTACGATTTCTATACGTTTCAAGCACCTAGGAATCTAGTATGCCCCCTTCAAAAAAAAAGTTTGTATGTCTGTCGTTCTGTTTTGTTCGCGCATCACGTACAAATGACTGAAGCGAATGAAGTGTAATTTGTTGACATGATAGGTGGTCACTCAACTTAAACTATAGGTGTCGATTTTTTTTTTATTTTGATTAAATTTGGAGATTTTGAGAAAACCGTTTTAAACTGCGTAAATGTATGTTCGTGCATCACGTAAAAATGAACGAAGCAAATGGTGTACAATCTAGTGAAATGATAGTTGGTCCATCAACTTAAACTATAGGTGTCGAATTTTTTAAAAATTTTGATTAAATTTTGAGATTTTGAGAAAATTGTGCCAAACTGCGTAAATTTGTGTTCACACATCACGTAAAAATGACTGAAGCGAATAAAGTGAAATTTGACGACATTATAGATGGTCACTCAACTTTAGCTCTAGGTGTCAAATTTTTTAAAAATTTTGATTATATTTTGAGATTTTGCGAAAATTATTTCAAAATGAGTAATCGTTAGTTCGTACATCACATAATAACGACTGAAGCATAAAATGAAAGTAGGTGCATGATAGGTGGCCACTCAATTTAATTCTAGGTGTTGAATTTTTTTTTAATTAAATTTTGAGATTTTGCGAAAATCTTTCAAATGTGTAAATATTTTTTTCGCGTTGCGTATTAACGACTAAAACATATGAAATGAAATTTGGTGACATGATAGTTGGTCTCTCAAACTATAGGTGTCGAAAAAACTCAGGTCACTAAAATTATAGGGTTGTTTTTTTTTTTTTTTTTTTTTTTTTTTTTTTTTTAATTTTGATTAGATTGAGATTTTGCAAAAAATTTAATCAAAATGTGAAACTATTTCTCAATTACGTATAAATCACTTAAGCGAATGAAATAAAATTTAGCATTGTCACAGGGGTCAGTGAAATTATAGGCGTCAAATTAATTTAAAATTCTTTACAGTGATTTTGCGAAAACTTAGTGCATGTTTGTTCCAATCCTGAAAAATGGTAATAAAATAGAATGAAATTTGGAATTAAGTTAGATGCAAGTTTATTTAAACTTTAGGTTCCAAAACTATATAAATATTTCATAGATTTTTGGATTTTGTGAAAATCATATAAATGTGTGTTCTCGCAACCATTAAAAATGGATTAAGAGAATACAATGAATTTTAGCAACATGATCAGCAAAGTCTAAAACAACAAATGTTGGAATTTTTGGAAAATTTGAAGAAATTTTAAAACTCTTTTTTAAATTTTTCTTTCCTTTTCTGGATTTTGTGAAAATTGTGAAAAATTTTCTTGGAGCATAATGTTAAAATATTTACAGTGAATCAAACAAAATTTAGTTACAAGGTTAAGAATGACCTCTTTACTTGAAAAGTTCATTCAACCAGAATAAAACTGTAATTCTTAAACTGGAAAGAAATTCTGTCTATTTTACTTAATCCTTTGTTACTCTCTAATCTGTAATCTTTTAACCACACACAAAAGTTATAATTTTGCTTTCTATGCTATTGACAACATTCTAATTCCATTCTTAGAACTCCTACAATACTGACGAAAATTCAGGCTTTATGGAAATTTGCATTTTATACTAACCCGCCAATCACGGGTACTTTGGCTATTTATAAAATAAAACGACTGTCCACATCATGTAATGTGTGAGGTATTAATGCTGTAACTTAAACCTAAAAACAGTATGATGTAGAATAAGACATTTTGAAAGTGAGGAGTTTTGAGTTTCCTCTGCACACCGTCAATCAAGCTTTTTCTTTTTTGATTGCGAATGATACTGACATAGTTTTTGTGTCATTAGCTTGCAATGATCTCAGGTGAGTACTTACGAAGCAAACTTTACGTCAAGAATAAAATAAATTAGTCTTTTTTTTTTTTTTTTAGATTCCGCATCACTGGGATCAATTCGAATTACTCATGTAAGAAAAATTTTCGTTTCCTACCGTACGAAGAACGGGCATGCAGCTAGTTACATAAGAGCACTACACATGAATTAACTTCATGAATTTAACTTATCCAGTTTCTTTATTTGAATATTCATCAGGACATGATCTGAAAGACCGTTTGCCAAGCCTGTAGCCAAATGTTTAAAATGCGTGAAGGGGTTGGGGGAAGAACAGCATGTTTTTACCTTTAAAAGGTTTTGTAAAACTGGCCTAAATTATTTTTTACTACAAAGATTTTGAATCCGCATATCTTTTTATTGAATACAACATTAAATACTTTTTAACTAAATTCCTTTTAATTATTTTTAAAGGGCAATATTTCTAAAGTCGCCATCCATGTCTAAAGTGATGTTCCAAGTTCATATTTTTTTAAATCGCTAGTGAGACTAACAGACTTTTTGAATTGAAAACTTTTTTTTTAAATTTCGCCTTGTGTAGTTTGATAGGGTTTGTGTCAAAAAGCAGAAGGATATTGAACCTAAATTTTATAGGACTCCTTTTCACACTGGCGCCCATTATCTGTGGGTAGGGAGGGTCCATGCACCCCCCCCCTAACTCCCATATTACCATTATGATTTACGTGCTGGTAATACGTAGAAGTGGTTCAAAACCAAAAAAAAATAGTGTCTTTCTGTAGCAGAAACCTTTATACTTAGCCCCCCCCCTACAAACAAGCATATAGGCGCCCATGCTAGTTCATAAACTAAAAAGTTAAAACCAGAGTACTCTATAGTCGTGATGACCCCCAGTGGTCTGGGCGCTAAACTCCGTTCCCGTTAGAACATGGTAAGTGAAGCAGCACCCGGCTTGGTCAGTGCTTGGGAGGGTCAATTTCCTCGCTGCGCGACTACTGTGGGACCGTGTACACTAATGGGAGCTGGTGCGCGTAAAATCTGCCGTGGCTACAATGTCCTCCGAGTTGTTAAACGATACCTCTAGGGGTGCCGATTTTAGGGGGTTGGTACCTCCTCTGGAATTAGTTCAAAATTAGGAGACCACGGGCTAAATTGTTCTTCCTCCCACTGGGGCTCTAAAAATGGAAGGCGCAACCCCTCTGCCCATCGCCTCCCTATCTAGGAGGGGGGGGGGGGAATCTGGCACCGCCGTTTGCAGTTGTCAGAGGTCATGAGAAACAATAACAATAGTCGTAATGGGGGAGGGGAGATCCTTATTAAACTTAATACATTTCTGAATCTATCAGAAAGGTAAGTTTTTTTTTTTTTTTAAGTGATGCACTTTTTTGGTGAGAGGTCTGACCAGTGCCTTATACCCTTTGCAACCCCCAAGTGTGATCCTGAATAAATATTTAAAAAAAAAAAAAACTTTCTTTCCTAAATTCTTCACTTATGTTGCTGAAAAATAAATAAATATCAAAACGTCTCTTAGGTAATTCATTCAATGACGTTCCATAGGGCATAATCTACAGAGCAAAAGAGATGGTCCCGTAACTGTGAGGGAAGGATGGGGAGGGAAGCGCTCACAAAGTCTAATATCAATAACAATAAAAGATACGGAACTGATTGTGCTTGCACGGTCTGCATGATTCGTATTTTTAAACATACTTTTTGCATGATTCACCAAAGCGAACGCACCACAGATATAGTCTATAGCTCAAATAAGCACATGCGCGTGAAGAAGCGGCCTCATGCGTATAAGGTTAATCTATAAGTCGCATTTGAGAAATATTTAATGTTCCGTGAGGCGTGATTTTGTTGTGTTTGTCTGGGTGCCTCGTGAATCGGGCTTGTAGCGCTTGGCCTCTCAGGTCCTCTCCGAGCTGAGTTTTAGCAACACTTCAAAAAGTGATAACGAGCATCAGGAGAACATTCGGACCCACTGATTTATCGGATTTAATGTGCGCGTCCAGAAAAATTTAAAGGGGAAAATTTAAGGGAAAAGGAAAAATTTAACCCTTTGAGGCGCAACTCTTTCCCAATGCTGAAAAAAGGGCAGCCGTTGCCATCGCTCGACTTAACTACCAGCAAGATGGCGGACGATCGAAACGTTCATCGCGTGCCACAGATCTAGAGAGCCTTTTTTGACGACACACAGACGCGCACAGCCAGCTGTCGTCAAAAAAGGGTCTCTAGATCTCAGGGGGGGGGGGGAATGGAGGGAGGGAGAAAATGGTGGAAATTTGGTTCTTTTACCAACCAACCATCGTGTACAAGTACAACATATAAAAAATTCAGAACTTCCCGACCTTTTGCTGGTTAAAATCCCTTCATTTACTGGACAACAAGTAACACACAAGAGGCACTGATATTACTGAGAATTTACTTTACTTAAATTATGGAAGGCGGTTTCAAGTCTTTGTTAGTCGTAGAAGTCAAACTCGGGAGACGGAATTTGCATCTTCTGTCTGTATGATTGCAGCTTGTGCAGCTTCTGAGTCGTTCTGCATTTTGCAGCCCGTGCGTCTCTCTTTCGTGCGTGTGACCGACATTAGAGTTAGAAAGGATCCATTATCATGCAGAATATTTAACCTTTCACATTTAAAAAAGCACTGTTTTAGATATGTGACAGATAAATTTATTTTGAAAAAAATTAATTACATAAATTTAGCGACGTTTGCGGAAATTTGAAATTTTTTAAAACTAAATTGATTTTAAAAACTTTGCCAAAGAGCATTTGGCAACACTGAGTAAGATTATCAGAGATTTGATAAAAGAGATAAGCTAGATATAGCTGGAAAATACGCAAACATATCAGTCCGACAGTTAGGCGAGTACAATATTTTTGTGTGAGCATGAATAAGGGAAATTCTCCTTTTCTTAATTTAGTTACGAAGTCTGCTTGTCATGCATACGTCACTATAGATTGTTCAGAAATGAAAAAAAAAATCTTATCAGTTCCAATTTGAAATTCAATAATAAATGTCTGAATTAATCTCCAATCTCTAAAGATGAATTTTTGCAAATAATTTCCATTTAAACTGCTCTAACAATGTAAGGTTGCATGACCCATGATTACAATACGAAAAGAAAAAAAAAAAAAGAATTACATCAGGGAATCTAAAAGTGTATATAATTGCATTGTAAAACTAGCTGAAGGGTTGTGCAATGTGCATGTGCATGCAGGAAAATATTGTAAGCTGATAATATTAACTTACAATATCCTCCTAAGTGCAATACAAATGTTAAAAACTTTTTTTTCTAATGTTCCACAAATCTTGATGGTTTATTAATTGTAGCTTAACCGTAGCTTATGAAGAGACTTTCTGAATCTTTGCGCGATTCTTTTGCAATTGATTTGTTTTGAATAATTTGCGTGTTTTCAGCCTTGTGTCTAACAAGATATCTGTAGTTCACAAAACCCGAACTCTCATACCAAACTCGTGGTCTATAATTTTGGAAATTTAATTGCAAAGAAATACTGCGCACATTTCATGTATTTTATTAACTATGAAATTTTGTAAATATTCATCTGCCGTGGTTTATAGTTCGTAGTGGTACAGTCTTTTAGCTATGTCAGCAGAGTTATAGCACAATAAGTGTGAGCATAGGCGGCTGGTGCACCAAAAAAGTGGGGGGTCAAAACAGATGAGAGTATGTAAGTAGAGGGCACCCCTAAAGCTGTTTTTTTTTGTGTGTGTGTGGTAAAATCGCCCTATTATAGTTGGATTTTAATGTCATTATTGATTAAATGACCTTCTCTAAAAGAACCGGGATAAAAAATCAGAACGGATGCCCTGCCCACCGAAGACTCCCTTCTTCCAATCCAAAGTAGAGACCTGCACGGTCCGGGCCGGATACGGGATTTAAAAATCTGTTGTTAACGGGCCGAGCCGGGCCGGACTCGTGTTTAGTGTGTTTTTTTTTTTTTTTTTTTTTTTTTTGCCTTCCTGCAACCCGCAAAATAGTTAATATTAATAACTTCTTAATATAAAATGTGAGAAAAATATTTATTGATTGATCTATTTGGTCTTTATATTTTTTTTAAATTTCTGGAATTTTCGAATTTTTACTTTTTAACTATGGGGTAAGGGCCGGGCCGGGACTCTATTCCCGTGCAGGTCTCTAATTCAAAGTTCCATTTCAATTCTTATAAAATAATAACATGAGAAGAATATAAAACACTTACTTGTTAAGTATATCTTTCTTTCTTTAAATTCTTGAATCGATCAATGATGTCACAAAATGACAAACTTCCAAACACAGAGAGCGAGGAGGTCACTAATAAATTCATTTATTTGATCTTATATTATCCTATCCTAATAAATTATTTGATATTTTACTATGCAATATACATCCGTACCATAAATTAGAAGAAAGACAGCCTGCGATTTTTGCTTCTCGAAAACTCCTCTATTACCTTAGTAAAGTCAATGTGTACAGTATTTTCGATTTTCAAAACAGCAAGTGCAGAAAGCCTCGCTTGACACATACTATTTCTAAGGTATGATTTTAAAGATCTTAAGCATGAAAAACTTCTCTCACATGATGCACTTGAAACAGGTATCACAAGGAGAATTTGGATTAGTTTTGTCAAATATGGAAATATGTCACAGAGTTCCTTTTCAACAAGAAAATTGCATCTTTTCCTCAGTTCTGTTATCTCCGTGGATATTTCTGGCAAAGAGTCGATGTACTTTTTGTACATTTTCTGAAAAATTTGCATTTCTCCCTTTAATTTTTCCATATCAAGATCATATGTTTCAGAGACTTTTTGAATTGATTCAATATTTATAATCTCTGTTGGATCAGAACATATTACATCTTTTAGAGATTCAAAAATATCCAAATCATTTTCTTTGAACCTTTCGCTTATTGTGTTTAAAGCAGCATCTATAACTGGAAAAGCAATTTCCGTTCGATAGAACAATTTAACATCTTGTGACATGCTGAAGAAACCGCCTCCAATTTTCGAGGACATTTTTCTAGAGCGAGGAAGTTTTGGAGAAGGGAACGATTTTTTTTCACAAATATCGTTAACATATTTCCACAACTTTTCGAAAAAATCTTCATTTCTGATTTCTTGCAAGCATTCTTTTGTTG
Source organism: Cheiracanthium punctorium (assembly GCA_038373885.1). NCBI lineage: Eukaryota > Metazoa > Arthropoda > Arachnida > Araneae > Cheiracanthiidae > Cheiracanthium > Cheiracanthium punctorium. The sequence goes on from JAWZYV010000542.1 coordinate 324,234, forward strand.
CATTAACCAACTCTTTAACTGTTGAAAAAATTAGAGATTTTGATTGCAAAGCCTTTGAAAGTGTATCTGTAGCTTTCAAAACTCTTTGGGTCAGAAGTAAGCAGAAAATGAATTGGAAACTTTCGATATTATTTAGCAAAGCTTCAGCTTGCGATCCATTTTTAGGATCTGTTTCTGAGATTTCTTGAAGAGTATTTATTATTTCGTCAAAATTCTGCAAGACGGTGTTGCAAGCTTCTACACGACAACTCCATCTTGTATCACTTAACGACTTAAGTGACTTGTTGCCACTAAAAAAGTCTTTATTTTTCAAATTTTCTTTAAATAAAGAAGTTCTTTTCGACGAATCAGTAAAAAAGTTGTGCAGTTCTTTTAAGATGCCCATAGAATTTCTAATTTGTGTTTGTTTGCTAAACGCGTCAACAATGCACAAATTCAAGATATGGGTATAACAATGCACATAGAAAGCTAGAGGATTTTCTTGAAGAATTCTCGCTGCTATTCCTTTGAAGCTTCCCCTCATATTTGCTGCGCCATCGTAGTATTGAGCACGGATTTTTGAAAGAGGAAGTTGAAATTTTTCCAAAACATTTTTTATCAAAATGGCTAGAGTTTCTCCTTTAGTATTGTCTGTTTTGAAAAACCCCAAAAATCTTTCATGCACGCTGAAATTTTCTGGTCTGACATAGCGAATTACGATAGCAACTTGTTCGTCGTGCGCTATGTCGGCCGTTTCGTCTACAAGTATTGAATAAAAATCCGAGTGAATTGCTTCACTAGTTATCACTTCCCAGACTTGCTTGCTCATGAGCTCTAAAATTTCGTTTTGGATTTCCTTAGTCCTGTAATAAAAATACTTTGATTTTTCTATAAAGAATTTTTTTATCAAACCGTTGTCTTTTGAGCGGAGATTTAATAGCTCCAAAAAAGTTCCTCTATTGTCTGAGTTCCTTTTCGTCGTGTCCTCTTAATGCAATGCCTTGTCGAGCACAGAATAGCAAAGTTTCGCAAATCGACTGAAGGTATTTTTTGTTTTCTCCAATTTCGGACGTTCTTTGGGAAATTAATTGAACTGCAACACTCACTTTTTTTATTGAAGATTGATATGCTATGAGTCTTTCAGTTGAGGATTAGTGTGCTTCACTACTTTCATGGCTTTTGAATTTCTCAACCCCTTTCTTCCAGTTTTGAAATCCTATTTCGGTGAATATTTTTTCTGAACAACCTTGAACTTCATTTTTAAATAGTCGACATGAGAAGCAAAATGCTCTGTTTATTTCTCCATAGTACTCTAACCATGCAAATTGGTCGTACCATTTTTTTTGGAATTTCCGTCCTTTATGTATCGGATATTCAAAGTCTAGAGGCTGATGTGGGCCTTCGTTTATTTCATTTTTCCTGTATTTATGATGATCCGAAGTTAAAGTGTCTCCAGTTATCTTCAGTTCTGAATCCAAGTTATTTTCACTCAGACTTGATGTTGGTAAATGATCAGCCTGTGTTTCCTTGAAACTTAAACCATCACATTTTTCATTTTCTTTTAAATTGTTAAGCATATTTTGACCTGCATTTTCCGCAACTGGAATCTTACGGAAACATGAAGTAATGGTCGGTTGGGTTTTAAGCCGCTTTGCTTTTAACATTTCAAAAACAAATTTGAATATGGAACAAATAAAGATCCTGAATCAGAAAAACTTAGGCTAGGCAGCACGCGCACAGCCAACCTACTGCTTCGAATTAGCATATGGGAATGAAATGTTCACGAGATCCTTACATCTGGGCAGGGCCGATTCTAGAATATACAGCTCCTTCCATGAATTGTATTCATGGGTGGTCAGTTTAACTCAATAGCTCCCAAAGGGATTCTCATAGCTGTTGGTTCTCATCGAAACAGCAGAAAATGGCCTGTCTGCTCTGATATTGCCGCCTTTAGTATTGCCTGTCCGCCTGACCATGTAAAGCCCCCCTTCTCTTGCTCGGTTTGCGTATTGGGTGTCTTGCCATCATTTTTAGATGGATTGTTACTTTTGAACTTTGAAAATTGGGGGGGGCGAGGCCCCTTTACTTTTGGAAGTGAGGGGGCAGTCGCCCCCCTTGCCCCCCCCGTACCAGCCACCTATGAGTGCGAGCGTGGGATTTTGACATAACATTTTATTAAACTGGGACGAAAAATACTAAAGTCACATAACAGGTAAAATCAAGAAAAGTACAGAAGTAAAAAGAATACGTACGCGAGCAGCACTAGGGTCAACCAGTTACAGTTAAAGTGGATATTTAAATTGTGGGATACAGAATTCAGGAGGATAAGACATTGCATAGTTAAAATGAACAATTTAATACTCTAGTCAAGGGGGGGGGGGATCGCAGGGATATGCCGTCTCCCTAAATATTTTATTAAGCTTATATTCCAACCCACACACTTTTTATCTACAAGAGCGACACTCAAAACTCTTTTTAAAATATTAAAATTTTAATTTTGTGATTCTGCGTCGGAAAAGAAAAGAAAACAAAAGAAACTTTTTGGACCACCTAAGTTGACTCACAAACCCTTTTGTAAATGTTCATGTACATATATCCTTAGAAATAAAATACAAGCGCTCGTCATCTTGACAAACGTACCCTTGGTCAAAGGGTGTCTTCCCGTAGGGCCGAAAAAATGAAAAAATCAGAGTAGTCAAAAGTCCAGTGCAAATCCAAAAGAATCTAACAGTCAATTTACGTTGGTAGGGCCGGATTTAGATATTAGGTTGTAACGAAAGTTTCCCGCCACCGCAAACTTCGTCAGCACACAGTTCTCGTTGGCGTATTTGCTCATATTTTGTCAAACGATTTTTGGCATTTGAAAGAAAGAGGTTTACTTTATAATACTGTGTTGTGAAATCTGTAAAAAATATAGTTATCATTAAGTATAAGGTGTCTCAAATAGAACTATCACTCTAGAGGATTAGAACCATCATTTACCTCCAGTTGTGTTGCAAAAAGTCAGCTACATAATATCAAGGAATTATGAGTACAGCTTTAAGTACTATTGTTATATCGTGTGATACTGTGCAGGTTTGGTACCGAAAGTTCAAAAACAGTTATCTAAGGAGTTAGAAGTTAGTATTTCAGGCAGATATGGCGGAAAACTTTCGTTACAACCTGATATTTTTGATCCCTAAGCCAAAGCACATAACCCCCCCACCCCTCCCCTTCCCAATCAAAAAATTTATCAATAATTTGCAGATTAATATACAATATAACAAGCATGCCCATGACATGGCTCTCGAACCACTAGCTGATATTGTAGGCGAGAAGTGTGCCTCTTTTTAACCCTTTAACGCGCGGTGTCCTCGCCGTGAGGACACCAAGCTCTTGGCGTTTTGACTGTTGCCAGTCACGAAGAATAGATTTGATTTCTATAAAAATAGTTGCGGGTGACATAGCTCCATGATAATCCTTTACTTTTTAGCACGTCATTTCCCGTAAAAAAAATGGTCACGGTTATTTTTAACAGCACTGACCTCTGCTGAAAAATAGAAGAATGCGAGATCGGCTGGATAGATTGCCCAATGCTGAAATAAGAGCAGCCGTTGCCAACAGCCAGCTGTCGTCAAAAAAGGGGTCTCTAAATCTGTGGCACGCGATGAACGTTTCGATCGTCCGCCATCTTGCTGGTAGTTAAGTCGAGCGATGGCAATGGCTGCCCTTTTTTCAGTATTGGGAAAGGGTTGCGCCTCAAAGGGTTAAATAAAATAACGTGGAATATGGCAAACTAAAACAACTCAATTTCCATAAGTGTTTCTTTTGTTTCATTTCTTGTTAGTTAAGAGACTTAACAGTGTTACTCAGAAAAAGTTTTAAGATATGGTTATTGATTCTATCAAACAAACTTGCGAAAGAAATCTTTAAAAGTTGATTTTCTTGTGGATGTTTTACGAATGTTGTCCATCTCAGCTGACCGTTGCCAAAAGTTTGGTTAACGATTTGTTAAAGCAGCTCTCACAAGCTCGATTAAATGCTGATCAGTTAAAATAGACTGATGTCTGAAGATTATTTTTGATAAATTTAATTTTCGAGTATAGAGACTCACAACTAAGACTGGGCTATAAATCGGCAAATCGTGTGACATCGATTTCATCGTAACTTCGTCGATACGGTTTATACATTTTAAAAACAGCCATATATTGTTTTTTGAAAAATCGATAGCACTTGTTGTTTTCGATTTTTAAGTTGGTCGGCAATTCACACGTGATCAGATGACTTGAGACAAGACGTCCCGAGCAGTGCCGTAAAAATAGGGAGTCATGGCGGGACGAATGCCTGGGGCTCCCAAACTCAGGGGCCTCAAAATCAATAGCTATCTTGTTTTTCACTATGACTTTTTACATAACTTTCTTGGCTTTCGCAATCCAATTTTCTAAAGTGATCAATAAACACCGTTGACTCTCCTCCGGCCTCCTCCCCCCCCCCCCACCTCCAAAAAAAAAAAAAAAAAAAAAAAAAACGGTTGTTTACAACTAGTCTACAGATCAGTTCATAGATACAGTTCGCAGTAAAAATAGGGAAAGAGGTAAAATTTATTAAGTAATTGATGCTTGCACTCAAACTACTTTACCTAATGAGCAGACATCTCTTTTAGGGCCCCCCCCTTCTGTTTATGAAAATTATCAACGGTGGGTCGCAGAGTGAACATGCTGTAGGCTATGCCACTGCATAAAACCTCCAGTGAAGTATTGTAATTATGAATCAATAAGAATAACAGATAAAATCTTTCGGATCTTCCAACAGAAAAGTATCCAACTTGGGAATTTCTATTATATAACAGTGGATTTTTTTTTTTTTTTTAAATTCGCTTTAATTCGTGTTGATCTCACACAGCGGCGGTACCAGGGGAAAGGTAGGGAGTTTCACTTCCCCTCCACACCAAAAAAAAAAAAAAAAAAAAAGACATTACTTAGGGCAACGTTTTGTTTTATTGAATACCTTGTTTACTAAAATGAGCATTTTTTATAAATTAGCCCCTTCCAAAAAGAATTTACATTGCCTTACTGTAAAATTTTGCTTTATTCTACAGTTTTCTTAGGTCAAATAAGCTTTTTCTTTTTTTTTAAGTAAACCCCTCCCAAAAAGAATTTCTGTATCCACCACTGTTCTCACACGATTAAAGATGGTATTTATCTCGGTTAAGACTGATTCGTAGATAATCTGCTTAATCTCTTGCAAGGTGTCTTTTAATCAGAAAGGTGTAGAATCACAGCATCGTTTAAACTTAATGGACTTTTCTGCCTTTTTGCTACTGGAGCAAAGGCATATATGCTCTGAAATGAGCAATGGAGAAGTAAGTATCCGATTATATCTGAAGCTTTCTCTGAAAATGTTAAATTAGCAAGGCAAAAGAGATATTAAGATAGACATCCCACGGATAACATATTAATATGTTGGTGCGTTGGCGTCGCATGTTTAACATGTCAAAGAACATCCTTTAGTTTTGTTCAATATCAACTGGAAAACTTAATATAATCGTTACATTTATAAGTATTAAAGTTTTGGTTTTAAATTTCCGTCTTTTTAAAATATTCTTTTTTATGATAAATATAATAAATAAAGAAAGAAAATTAAGTTTCATTGCACTCCTTGAACGATACTTAGCATTCACACTATTGGAATGGTAAATATTTTTTTACAAAATCAGTATTTAAAGGAGCAATAAAGTAACGTAGGTTTATTATTTGTTTATTTTTTAATAAAAAATTAAAAGAGGGACAACTTATTCATATTTGGTGATTTTTTTATGCAAAACTTTGCCTATAAAATGCTCAAAAGGGTATTAGATTAAGAAGCAATATTTTAATTTTGGAATAATTATTTTTAATCTTATTATTTTTTAAATAAAATTACGACTAGCGAAACAGTGATACTTAAAATCTTGGTTTTTAATTTAATTATCTCCTAATTCAGTTACTATTTATGATCTATTTTTTTTTAAAAATTGGAGAAACAATTATATTGTGTATCAAGGCAAAGTTAGCCGAGGACTATCTGCCTAGGTGGGGTGCTTTAGGTGGAGGACTTTTTAAGGGGTTCTAACGCGTATTCACATTACATCTGTAGAAAGCTGCCCAAGACTCCAGGCCGTTAGATAGATGGCCGCGCGATAGGCCCGAACGCTGGACGAGTTTGGAAACTTAGATTTGAAGTACTAAGTTTCCAAACTCGTTTCTCGTCTATGCATATCATTAAACGACTTTTAAAATCTGAAAGTCATTTAATGAGATATAAATTACGATTTTATACAGTTTTCTATTTTGAAAGAGTTTTAGATGCTGTAACTTGAAGTGTTGTGACTGTATTAAAATCTATGTAAATCAACAACTTAAACAGTGAGATTTAAATAATTTTTAAACAAGGTAAACTTAAGTCAGAACATTTTGTTTTTTACATGCTTATTTTTAAAATATTATTTGAGTCTGTTTAAAAGGGTGAGCTATGTTGTGCTGAAGAGTCCTAAAATTTCTGTATCGTAAGCCTCCTCCCCACTGCTACAAATAAATAAATAAATCATCGTATCGAGGGGTGACACATTTTTATTTTTTGTGAATTTTGTGTCCCCACTTCCCCGAAGAAAAAAAAAAGTTTTGATACTGGGCCTCTTTTATTATGTTTATTTGTTTTGCGCTATGGTAAACCTAAACGATTTTCATCAACCTACGATGGGGAGGTGGGCTGGGGATTGGTCGAGGACTTTTTTAAGAATTCTCGCGCGTATTCACGTTACTTCTGGAGAGAATCAACCAAAACTTAAGTTTTTTACATTTAGATCGACAGATTTTTTTATTTATTTATTTATTTTTTGAGCAATTTAGACTGATAAGATTTTTGTCGTCATTTAGATCGACAGCCGCGCGGTAGGCCCGAACGCGGGACCTTCACACTTCAGCCGTCTTCCATGTTCAGTGCCTTATCCACTCGGCCATGGTGGAGTCTTCTCTCTCATTAGAAGGCCGGCCCTGAACATTGCTGTTTTACGATTTTGTTTTAAAATCTAAATAAGTGTCCAGGTTTGCTGCAATTTTAATTTTGTGATAACACCATTTGGTGATTTGGCCATTAAAAAAAAAAAAAAAAAAATGATAGATATATCTGCCTTGCTTACTTTCTATATATTTATTTGGTGAGGGTACAATAGAACCATAAATATGGGCTCTATTGCCTTTAAAATATCTCTAACTAGCGTAAAAAAGACCCAAAAACTAATTAAAAACACTGTAAAATTGTATAATTCTTATAAGATATCTAATTCAATCAATCGTAAAATTTGTAAAACATGTACTTTTAAGTTAGTAAAATATTCGATTAAGGCACTTTATGTAACACATTTTACAAATTTATCAATGCTTTATGTGTTGCGATTAGTTGCTAATTTTTAAATGCTCGAAATGAAAAATTTTATGTACTTTCAGTATTTTAAACATACAGTGCTTGAGTTTAGTATCTCTGGTCGAGTCCCCATTGTTTAATATAATGAATCCTGTAAAATATAATTAAAAAATTTAAAAAGTCAGTAATGTTGAAAAATATTTTTTTACAAAACCAATATTTGTTGGTGGATTGTAAAAGTACTTTCATAGTCGGAAAATCACAGAAAAAAAAAATTAAGTTAATCGGAATTTTATCCTACGAAAATTAGTTTTACAGTCAGAATTTTAGAATATTGAGATATTAAATTTTGCGTTAAGTAAAACAATATTCCATTAGTTTTTTAGGGAAATATGCTTTAATTGTTCATTTGTTAAATATTTATAACATTAATTATATTGTAATTATATTTATTTTGTAATATTCAGTATTCTTAGCGATTGAACTTTCTTCATTGACTTATTTCACTAATTTTTACTTTTAAAAGCATTTATAATTAATTGTGCCGAATAACACAAAAGCCAGATAAGCCGGAGTTCTATAATTTATTTACTCACTTTCTGCCACCCGCTATGATATTAAAAACTCATGTTACATGTTTTAAAATAAATTAGTGGGTTTAACTGGATAAACAAGCTGAACTATAATTTTTAGATAAACTCTCTCTAGCGGTGTACCCAAAAATTTATACTACTTTTAACAGACAAAACACATGTGCACAGATTTTAACAGAGTAGATTTTATGTATACTCAGAGATCAATGCCGTCTCTTCACAAAATTACAATCGAATAAAACAGCCCCTTCACAAAAATACAGTCGATTAAAACAACCCTTCATTGGCATTTTACCTTAGATTTTAATTTGTTATGTAAATTATTTTAAGAAAAAAGCTGCCTTTCTATAAAAATTCACAAAAATGGGCGTTGAAATTCACACACAAAAATAGATATTGTAATTCACAAAAATAAGCAGTTAAAAAAAAAAAAAGACTGAATCATATTTTACTGTTTATTAATACACGCAGAAAAGCGTTGGCGCACGTAAAATATGTCGTGGCACCAATGCCCCCTCGTTCCAATGATACCTCTGGGAATGTGCAGGTGCTAGGTCTCTCATCTGGATCTGGTTAAAAGTTAGGTAAAGGTTAGGTGCCTAATAGGCCCCCCTCATAATGAAATGATCAACATCTGCGTTTTTCGTTGCGGTAAAGCCTACAGTAGACCGCTGACCCGGCCCCAAAAGAAATTGCTAAATTAAGTAATATTTTGCTTTATTGTACATTTCCCTAAGGTCAAATTATATATATATATATATATATATAATTTGACCATAGGGAAATGTACAATAAAGCAAAATATTACTTAATTTAGCAATTTCTTTTGGGGGAGCTAAAGCCCCCTCCCCCTCCCCCCTGAATCCGCCACTGATTATAAATTTCTCTCATTATATTTCCTCTCCGTCTGTTTTGATAAAATATCTTCTTTTTTTTTTTTTTTCTTTTTTTTTTTTGAGCAACTATCTAATTTACTCTTCTAATGTGCAACAAAATCTTGCTAACAGACTTAGAAATATTCGATTTCTTTATCAACTACCGCTCTAGCACTTTATTATTTAATGGAGAATTTTCTCCGATTTCGCTCAGTTGAAAATAGTGACGTTCACGAGTTCCATAAGATAGCCTGGAGGAGTAAACTATGACGCAATAATAGAGGTCGCTACTATCCGTTAGTGAATTGCGTCTGCAAAAATTTTAATCGGACCTTTTTATCGCAGTCATTGAGCCAAACGCATGCCAAAAGTGAGGCGTTTCATTTTTAATAAATATTTATAATGTGCTATTTTTCATGCTTTTAAAATAAATATTATCTGTATACAATTTATAAAGCTTTTAATTCTCTTCTTCGTTACATTCTAGTAAGTGTCTTATTGTACATGCTTTAACATTTATGATTTTTTTGTTTTTCAGTAATTGGTATGAGTTGTGTACAGCGTGTTTATGTTTTATTATGTCAAAATAATTTTATCTCTTTGGCAACAGTATGTCATTAAATATAACAGACTGTTTTATAGTACATCTTGAATATTGTTAGATTTTTATTAATAACTTGTTTTAAATCAGGTCTTTCAAAGCTTATTTGTATTATATAACATTAGACAAACTTATCCTTACGGGATTTTACCTTAAGGGGGAAAACCCTTAATTTATGCTAACTTTAAATGGAGCAGTGTTTAAAAATTATAGTTATTTACTTTGTTGTGTAAGATGGTATGTTTCATATTTGGAAGGAATCGGTTATTAATTACTAATTACGTTTATCCAATTCAATTCTTCTGTTCCATAGTATCTAAAATTATTTGTGTGCTTACTAGCTATACAACAAAAAAAATTAAAACCGCAAAACAGTGCCACAAACCCAAAAGTTATTACATGTAATCATGTTAAAAAGTTTCTAGAAAATAAAATCATTTGTGTACATTTATGAATAGAATTTAGTAAATTGAAACCTCATTTGAAAAATTATTTTTTTTAAAGTGAGTAGTAATATTGTATTTTTATCTTCCATTTATGAAAAGATAAATGTTGCTTTCAGGTTTGAAATTTTATACCTTTAAGAAATAGGGAAAAAAGCACAAACTTCTAAGTATATTTTGTAATCATTTATTAGTTCATGAGAATTTAATGTTTCACCTCTCTTCATAGTTGTTTGTTTAAAACATACTGTCTGTCAATGGCAGAAAGATAATAGATTGAATTCTAAAGTATATATCTGTGTAAATATTGATATAAAAAAATATCTGTATATTATTATTGGATAAACTGCCAGTATTTTTAAATTATTCTTTCAAAGTTTGTGTTATTGTTCAACAAACATCCTTCAGTTAAGCTAAAACATTTTCTGTAGATAGTGTTCAAAAGCTCGGGCACAATGCAATAATTATCTTTTTGAGGGTGGGGATACTTTTCATAATTTTTCTGTAATAAATACACATTTAGGTGAATATTAAGATTTCCAACACTTTTGCTATTTCATAAGAGATGTTAATATTTTATATATAACTTACATTGATTTAAAAAGAGAAAACATCTTTTCAAACATTGACTTATATTTGTGTGCATAAATTTCCAGTATTTTTCTTTTGTTACCTTAAGAAAAATCTTTAGTAATGTTAGTCTATATTCTATAGGAAATTCTGGGGTTAATTCCAGAATCTTAGAATAAGATTGCCTGTGAATATACCAAAATTCTAGAATTCTAAGTGATCCCAGAACTGTGCTCATGTGTGTATTCTCTATTTGTAATAATTATGAACATTAAAGCAACTATATTTGAATATGTTTTGTAATTCAGTTTTACACCTTAAAGCTATGACTTTTTTCTACTCAATGGTTTTAATGTTTATGTTTTTCCCTTAATTTAAAAAGCTATTATGATGATTTTTATTTCTTTTTCAGCTAAACATGGCTTCGGCACAGGAAAACATTGAAGAACCCAATCCTACTCAGGAGCCTGGCATAATTGGAGAACAAATGTTTGGCCTTGTAGACCTTATTATTATAGGTTCTTTAGGTTTATTAGCCATTTATTGGTTATTTTTAAGGAAAAAAGAAAAAGTAGAATCTATTAAAACCTTCACAATTGAGTAAGCATAGAATTCTTTACTATCTTCTCAGTTTGTTTACTTTGTATTTTCATTTACTTATTTTATTTAATCACTGAATTTTAGTTTAACATATTGCTATGAATTGCAAAAATAATTTGAAAATTATACTAGCTTATTTCTCTTAATTATTAAGTTTTCTTAAAGTAAATAATTTTGTCTTTAGTCTTTTGAGTCAAAATGTTACTTTATCTACATTATTTGTTTTAACTCAACTAATTTAATTCTATTACAGTTAATAGAGGTGATCTTTATGGCGTAGCATACAATATATCTTCCAAATTAGATAATTTCCATTTGTCACTCTCTTGTTAGGCTTAGCTCTTTAAGTTAATTTTTTTTTTTTTTTTTTTGGTATTAAATATTTCTTTTATTGCTATTAACACTTATCATAAACTTTGATAAGTAAATAAAATATTTTGCTTTATTATAGGCCAAACACATATGCTGTATCTGACACAAGCTTCATTTCGAAAATGAAATCAACTGTAAGTTTTGTTATATTGCTAGGTAACTGTACATATATGTTTTTCTTCTGAGCTTACCAATAATTTTTCACCCTTTTCGTTAACTATACATATTTTCTCTATCTTTCAGGGCAGAAGCATTATAGTTTTTTATGGATCTCAGACTGGGACAGCTGAGGAGTTTGCTACTAGGCTAGCTAAAGAAGCCAATCGTTATAGATTGAAAGCCATGGTTGCAGACCCTGAGGAATATGACATGGTTGGTAAATAAGTAAATATTGAGTCATACTTTGTTTGTTAAAAAAAAAAAATGTATAAAACAGTCATACTGACTCAATAATTATGTGTAAATTACACATTCTTTACCAAAAGGATCTATTATCTTTGATTTATTTATACAAGTGAACTTGTGAGATTCCACTTTTATGTTCCTGTGTTAAATTTTTCATAGTTGTTATATATGTTATTGAAAAATGACTCAGAAATTCAGCAAGGGACCCAGAGTAGTTACTTTTATGAGTTTCTAAGATCCACAGATTTCAGAAGCTTTTAAAACTTACAAAAAAATTCCTTTCTTTTTTGTTTTCTTAATATATTTTTTGTTACAATTCCCCCATTCTTTTAGAAAGAATAATTGTATAAAATTTAAATTTCATGAAAATTAGAACTATTTTCTGAAAGTTTTTACTCATAAAAATTTGTTAAAATATTTTTTTTTTTTTTTTTTTTGTATCATGTATGAGGAATTTGTTTATTCCTGAAACCTTAAAAGTTTTTTTTTTTTTTTTTAATGTATTGTACATAATTATTATTATATCTTTTGAGTGTAAGTGCTGCATGAGAACATTTCCTACACAAAGAAATTAATTATTACTAAATTTTATTTTGCTAGAATGTTATTTGTTTTTTAATGACAAGGTACATTGTAAATGATAGCATTCACAAAAAAACTGGTGCTAAATGCTCAAAAAAAAAATAAATTTGCAATAACTCACCCATAAGTATAAAAATAACTGTACAGACAGTTTCTGATGGCTCTTTTGTATACTTGAAATGATCCATACAGTTTATTTTTATACTTATGTACAATTTATTTACAGTTCATTATATTTTGATATGTATTTCCACATTCCATGTTTAATTTTACTGTGGTTACTCAGTTTTAGTGCTGTTAATAAAAAGGTTTTTCCTAAGTTCTTTCTAGAAAGTTTCTTATTCGTCTTATATAATCATGTTGTCAAAAAATTTAATAAAAAACCCTAGTAGATATCATCAACCTAGTTATATCACTTTCTTCAACTACTTGGCAAGCCTGTGGTGCAGTTTTATGTAATTAAAATCATGATATAAAGTTCACATTTAATCAAACTATTATTTATCAAGTTGATACGCTTTGAAATTCAGGAAGATTTATCTAAGGTACCAGAAATTGAAATTCTTTAGCAATATCTTGTGTTGCTACCTATGGAGAGTGGGATCCAACAGATAATGCTCAGGTTTTTATCAGCGTACAGCAGAGAACGACCTCAGTGGATTCAGCAACCTAGCTGTACAGCTATCTAAACTAGGCAACCAGTGGACCGTTTTTAACTAAAAAAAAAACAACAACAGTGAACTAAGCAACCTAGTTGTACAGCTAATGTAAACTGGGCAAACACTGGCCCGTTTTCAACTCAAAAAAACATCGGTGGATTAAACAACCTAGTTGTACACCTCTTATAAAGTCAGTATGATTAGAATAGCACGTAAATAGCACTTACGAAAACATAAACACTTCAAATATCAATTTAAAATTCACATTAAAAACCTTAAACATCGAAAGATTCGTTAAAAAAGAACACTTACCTCTATTTTTTTGGTAAATAACCGCTCAGAAATGTCCCCAACACCCACCGGCTTATAACGTACTATATTTCTAACAAACACCCACAAATTCTTTTCTTATATTAACATAACACATTTCATTCCCTTCCATCAATAACGCAAACAATTTCAAATTCCCAAACCTGACGAAACACGTATTCTTTATGGTTGCCAGTCACAACTACCACCGGCAGTTGGCGGTGCATCGCTCACTCTCGCGTCAGATTGTTCGCCAATGATTTGTAAACAAACCATTGACATGTAAACAAGGCACCGTATACGGAATATAGTCCCAATTTATTTACAGTTCATTATATTTTGATATGTATTTCCACATTCCATGTTTAATTTTACTGTGGTTACTCAGCTTTAGTGCTGTTAATAAAAAGGTTTTTCCTAAGTTCTTTCTAGAAAGTTTCTTTTTCCTCTTATATAATATGTTGTCAAAAATTTTAATAAAAACTATATATATATATCACTTTTTTCAACTACTTTTGCATATGCTTGTGTGCAATTTTATGTCAGATTAAAATGCTTGATATAAAATTCACATTTAATCAAACTATTTATTTATTAAGTTGATATGCTTTAAAATTTCAGGAAGATTTATCTAAGGTACCAGAAATTGAAAATTCTTTAGCAATATTTTGTGTTGCTACCTATGGAGAGGGGGATCCAACAGATAATGCTCAGGAATTTTATCAGTGGTTACAGGCAGGAGATGCTGACCTCAGTGGTCTGAATTATGCAGTAAGTATTATTTACTGACACCATTTTTGCTTTGTTGTCTGGATATTTTGACTGGCCTGCCTTTCTACCATGTGCTACCTTTGCAATATATTAAATTTCTATGTTAAATTTTTGTTTTATAATTTTGAAAATAATCAAGATAACTGAATCTCCACTACAACTGAACTGAACAATCACATTACATTAAAAATACATTTATTTTATATACATTTTCAAAGGTTTTATTAATTATTTAAATTTTAATCCTTTTTATTATTGTGCAAATCAATTTTTAAAACCCAAAATGACTAAATTTTGGTGTTTAAAAACATTCCATAAAGTTTCTAGGGCATCCTATACAGTACAGCATCTAGAGCTTATGGCATCTGGGCAAACCCTCTCCCATCAACCATACCAGATTTTTGTGCTCCCTTTATCATGGTGCCTAGGACTTGCGCCCTGTTTGCACCCCTCTAGATGTGGTTCTGATCACATATTTTCTGTATATAAGATGTGAATACTCTTAAGATAGTTATGGCAGAAATAGTAAAAATGTTATTTATGTTGCTATCATGTGCTTTCTCATTGTTTATGATCTAGTAACTTTTTCTTGTGTCATGTAATTAATTTTTATGTTTTTCTTTCTGTATAAGTTTCAATATTTGTATCTTTCTTAAATAATGTATAAGTGATTTCCGATAGCTTATAAGAACTCAATTATTTTTAGAGATCTTGACAAAATTAAGCTTTTGGATATACCTATAAATGTACAGAAAGTACATGTCAGTGGCATATCCTCTGGTCTTGCTGCAATTCCCGAGATAATATCAGTTAAAAAGTATTAGTCTGACATTCTAAATTTAACACATTGCAATCATTCCTATAAGAGAAAACAAGATCATTGAAGTGAAGACAGCAAAAATTCCCTTCCATTCTGATGGATTTCTTTTTTTTACTGGATAGCCCATCTTAGGAACCCAACATAGACCACTACTATAGATGTTTGTATAAGCACCATTATTAATTGTTTTAATGAGTAATTGAACTATTATTTTTAAGTTTAACTCATTTTTCCAAAATGTCATTTTTAAAGTTACTTCATTTCACTTTGTAACTATTAGTATTCCTGCTCATTTCACATATTAGAATTTTAAGAATAAAAGAAACTTATGAATATATAACAATAATACACACATAAGTATTGATGATGAATGGTGTGAGGCTTTCATTACTTAAAATGTCTAAGAGTAACAGAGTAATATTTCTCAAAGTTTTTGCTGCTGTTTTTTTTTTTCTAATTCTTCATGATTTAACTTAATTTTTGTATAGGTATTTGGCCTCGGAAATAAAACTTATGAGCACTATAATTCGATGGGAAAATATGTTGATAGCCGTCTTGAAGAACTTGGAGCTACCAGAGTATTTGAATTGGGACTGGGAGATGATGATGCTAAGTAAGTAAAATCCTTTGTTTATTGCACTCAATTCATAAAAGTGTGTTAAAATGCAATGCCAAACTGCTTTCAAGTAAATTGAAATTAATTTGGATCATGCTGGCAGGTTTTTGCTGAAAAATAATTTTATGAGTAAATGTATGATCTTAAATAATTGTTTACTTGTTCATATGCAATAGAACTTTGAATTGAAGAAATTGAATAAAAATGCTTTTACGGAAGTATGAGTAGTAAAGTTCTAAGTGCACCAAATTATTTATGGGGATGGCTTAAATTATATAATTATACTGCAGTAGAATGAAAGGAAGTAAGGGAGAAAAAACATAGAAAAATATATAATCTTTGTGATTATTAATATTAGCCCTCAACTGGAAACAAACAGTGTGTAAGATTGCTGTGACTACATAACTACCCTCTACATTTTCGAGATCTCACATTTTAAAAGCAGAATTTTTACTGTAAAATGAAAAGTTGGCCATATTAATCCATTACCATTAAGGAAAATGTTATATTCTATTATGTTTTATTATTATTATTACAGAAAGTAAAATTTATACCAATTCAAAAATAAATAATGAAATGAACATTCATTTTACATTAGTAATTTTCTAAAAGTTCATTGTTTTAAGCTTCTTAAACCCTTTTCTATCATTTGCCCTATCAAAACAATAAACACTCATTATAGAAATTTCATTTTATTTAAGTAATTAAGGTAACTTTACTGAAATGTTTAAATCTTTGTCCTCCGTCTCTTTTAGCATTGAAGAAGATTTCATATCATGGAAGGAGAGATTCTGGAGTGCAGTGTGCGAACATTTTAACATAGAAAGTCTTGGAGAGGATATAAATCTTCGCCAGTATCAACTTGTTGTTCATGAAGAGCCACCTGCTTCTGTGTTTACTGGTGAAATTGCAAGACTCAACTCCTATAAGACCCAGAAACCGTAAGTAAATTAACTGATAGTACTATATGTTCCCCCACTGGCTCATTAGCATTTGATTTTTTCCTCTATCAAGCGAAGGAAGGATTGTTAATTAGAGTGAATAGCTAATAAATTTTCCTTTTTTATTGAGTAACATTTATTTAAAGTTTATTTATGTCATTTTATAAATTTATGTAAATGGAAAAAGAGCCTAATATAAACACTAATGTACCTGAATAATTGAAACTAATTTATCTAGTAGTCTATTAATTACATTCCTAACCTTTAAGCAAACATGAGTTCCTTTTCGAGTTCCCTAAATGAAAACTTGCTATGAGAACCTATTTAGAACAGCAATGATACTATGTATTTTTTTAAATACTAATTAGTACTAATAAAGTACTAATTAGTACTGATAATTCTTAATGAATTATAATACAGGGTTAAATTCACACAAAAAATAAAGACCAACTGTTTGCTTTATTCTCTACTTTTCTATAAATGTTTTATTCTATACATTTCTTCAAAGTTATTTAGTACTGAGAGATTTCAGTTACTTGATTTACAACAAATGTATAAAGTGTTGCATAATATTATTAATATATTTTAATTTTCTTTGTTTTATCATTTCATTTATTTAGACCATTTGATCCCAAAAATCCTTTCTTAAGTTCTGTTATTGTGAACCGTGAGTTATATAAAGGAGAACGATCATGTATGCACATTGAATTGGATATTACTGGTGCTAAATTGAGGTAAGCTGCTTTTTGTCTATCAAAATAGTCATATTTTGTAAGCCCTTGTAATGTGTAACCATATTTTCTTTGGCCCCAACATGAAACAGACAGTTCAGATTAAATGAAAATATTCTCAAGCAGAAATTTTCAATTAAAAATTATGAGTAATGTACTTTTCAAAAAAATATCATTTGAGAGTTAAGTAGAATTCCTATGTTATTTTCACACACACACTAATAAAGCATGCACTTCTTGAAGTGCAATAAACTTTAATATTTAATTAAATACTAACACATCCTTTTTGACTGTGTAATTAAAAAGCTTAACAATATATTCATAAAACATAGGAAATTTGAGTGATACTAATACCTTTTTTAAGTGATAGTATGCAAAAAAGAAATGGGGGAGTTTGGAGAGAGTGTTATATTACTATGCATGGTTGTTATTGCCCTAGAAAGTCAGTGAAATCGTACTTTTTTTTTTTTTTTTTTTTTTTTTTTTTTAAAGTTCAGGAAAATGAAAACTTTGTAAGAGTCAGTGAAAAGATTGTTTAATTATCATCCCATGGAAATGCTTTTGAGGAAAGGGGATTTTCCATAACTAAGGATTTTTCGTTAGAAAATATGCAGGAGAATACCACATTTGCTCTTAGGATAGTGTATGATGCAGTTAGTAGCTGGAGGGATATCAAATGTAGTGGTTGGGGGGGGGGGGGGGGAAAGCTGTCATTTTTCTTGTGACTCTCATTGGCAAAAATGTGTGACTTGGAATAACACAACACTTTGAAAAACTAGACCTCCAAAACATTAAAATTCAAATCAATCAAGATGCAGAATTGAGACAGCTTTGTCAGAAAAGGGCATTATAAATTTGCATAAGCATCAGCACATCATGTAGCTTTTATGTTTTTAGACAAACTTATCTGTGTGGAGTTATTTGACTCTAAATGTTTTTTTATTTATAGTGACCATTAAAAAAGTTTCATTGTAAATATTTGTAAATTTTATTTATCCTTGGTATGGGCAAAATTACAACTTCTCATATTACTTTGATAATTAATTTGTTAAAAATAATCGGAGAAGTTTTTTATTTTTGGTCAGGAAGAGGAATATGAGATGAAAATTGAGTAGCAACCCTGCTATGTCTTCCAGTTCCTGATTCCCCATTCTTTTAGAAAAAATAATTGCATAAAATTTATAATATAATAAAGGAAAACCATCCTGAAAATACCTTTTTAAGGTGTAGATAGTTTTAAAACTGGCTTTTATAAAAGATTGCATAACAATAGCTAACCTTTTTAAATATTGTTATGATTGCATCCATGGATATTCCATGCATACCTTTCAGTTCAGTTTCTTCAACTAAAAACTAACTGTAGTAGGACTAAAAGATTTTCTCGTTGTGCCACTGTGATAATGATAATTTTACTTCATTATTTTGAATAACTTTGCAGGTTTCATTATCTATCACTAACTGAACAAAAACTTGGCTGTAATAGCCCAGGGGTTTAAACTCAGACCAATAATTTTAGAATTGTGAATTCAATATCTAATCCAGCACTAAAAAACATTATGTAAATGCATGCTAAATCCACTGTTTTCGGAAACCTTTTGACAGCCATTAGCAATTTAAGGAGTGTCATAGTCAGAACTCTCCCACACTCTGTTAAGAATCTAAATTATAGTGGGAATCTGCAGTAAAAATGCAAGGAACTCGTTAAGTGACTCATTTTATTTATTTATTTTTCTGTATATTTAAGAGAAAAATATTCTGGAAGAATGTAGGCAGTTATGAAACAAAAATTTTTTATGTGGTGCTTTTAGAATTGTCAGATTTAAACTCTTAACCATACAAGATTTTAAATATCTTCTATTTGCAGAGTGCTTCCAGTTTTCAAGATTTATTTTTAATATCTACTGAAGATTAACACTTTTGAATACTGTTTATTTATGTTATGCAGAACCTGCCCTAATAATTTAACAATTTTATTATGCTTCTAATTGTCCTTTTCTATTCCTGTTTTAGATATGATGCTGGAGATCATGTTGCTGTTTATCCAACTAACAATCCTGCCCTTGTTGAGAAAATAGGAAAATTGTTGGATGTTAATTTAGATACTGTATTTAGTCTGAATAACTTGGATGGTATGTTTTTAGTATTTCTCTTATATCAAGTATGTAGTTTTACATAATTATTATTTAATTTTTGATTGGCAGACTTCTATTTTTCGCTGCATTGCCAGCATAAAGAGCCTTTAATTAGTAATAAAATTTCGTTAATTATTTTTACTGACAAATTTTATTCAATCTCCATTTTATTTTTAAAAATTAAGCAATTTCTTATATATATGTGTACATACACAGTAAATTCTCAACTATCCAAACCTCCATACTCAATGATCTAATTTTTAAAAATGATGAATGTTGAAAATAGCTGTGACTTAAGTATGAACACGTAGCCACCAAAATGAATTTTTTGCATGAAATAATGTATTTTCGGGAATGCAAAATCCAAGTGAAAGTATACAGTATGCTGTATTTCTAAAATAATCTTATATTAAAATCTGTCAGTAATATTAAAATATTTTATGTCTTTAAAAAAGAAAAAGATGAAAAAGAATAGTTCTGATAGATGCAATATCAGATAATACTTTTATGCCTTTGCATTTATAAAAAGGAAAGTTTGAAAGTAGATTATTGAATTTGTCGAAAATAAAAATTATGTTGAAGTGTGGTTTGTGTATTTTCAGAGGATAGTTCTAAAAAGCACCCTTTTCCATGCCCTACAACCTATCGCACTGCTTTGTTACATTATGTTGATATTACCAGCATACCACGCACACATGTTTTGAAAGAAATTGCTGAATATGCATCTAATGAAGAAGATAAAAAGAAGCTCAAAATGATGGCTACCTCTTCTGAGGAAGGAAGGGTAAATGTCTTTGTACTATTATAAATTAATAATTATTATTTATTCACTTCTTTCATCCCTTTCCCTCCCCAAAGTAAAAGGTTTTTTTCCTATTCCCTTTCCCTCCCCAAGGTAAAGGGTTTTTTTTCTATTCCCTTTCATAATAAAGTAATTAATTTTTGGAAAAACCTAGCATTATTAATATTTATGATGTTAGTTTTATTTCAATCAGTAGATTTTGTTGAAAATTCTTATTATTTTGTAAAGTATATTTTTTGTGCTACACTAATACTTACTAAAATTATATTAGGTTGTAACAAAAGTTTCATGTCACTGCAAATATCGTCTACACAAACAGTTTGCATTGGCGTGTTTGCTCATATTTTGCCAAGCGGTATTTAAAAGAAAGACTACTTTTAGAACATTATGTTGTGAAATCTGTAAAAAAATATTGTTATCATTAAGTACAAGGTTTAATCATTAAGTAAGGTTTTTGAAATGGAGCTATCATGCTAGCAGATTAGAACCATCATTTACTTCCAATTCTGTTGCAAAAAGTCAGCTGCAGAATGTCACCGAATCATGTGTACAGCTTTGGGTACTGCAGCTGTATCATATGGCACTGAAGTTTTCGTTCTGAAAATTCAATAAGAAGGACTTCAACATTTAAGAAACAGAGCTCTGTGGCTGGCCTACTGATGTTGATGAGGCTGTCTGTAGAATTTTTGGAAGAAGATCAGTATTCAACCCCTCAAGAGCTTGCTAAGGAATAAGACGTTTGTGCCATAACCATTAATTGCACTGTATATTGTATAAACTTGACATACCAGTTCAATCGCTGAGGATATGGCGGACGCAAGCAAGTAAGGACAGACATGTTCAGGCCTGTACTAATCTGCTTGAATATCAATGCAAAGACAACATTCTGGACTGGATCGTCGCATGAGATGAAAAGTGGATTTACTTCAACAACTTAAGCCGAAAAGGAGATTGGTCTGCACCTGGTGAGCTCGTCGGTATCTTCCAAAAGCAAAATTTGACTGACAAAAAGATTGTGCTTTGTATCCGGTGGGATTGCTGGGGTATTGTCCACAAGGAATGTCTGGGAAAAGCTAAAACTATTAGCAGTAAGGTGTACAGCGAGATGCTACTCCGTGTTGACTCTGCCATCAAGACAAAGCGTCGAACTGAGTTCCGGCACAAGAAGGTATTTTCATCGAGATAATGCAAGACTACATGTGTCTGCATGCACCATATAGCCCCGACATAGCTCCTTCAGACATCTACCTTTTTCAACACCTGCAACTACATCTTTCTGGTGCTATCTTCAATTCAGCTCGGGGCCTCCAAAATGAGGTTGATATGTTTCTGCTCTCGCACCCCCCCCCCCCCTTTCCCCATGTTTCTGGGCTGAAGGCTTGAAAAACTAACAAAACGTTGGCAGAAAATCATAGATTTGGGTGGTGATTGCTACCCACACTAAAGATTGTTAAGAACTTTGTTTTTTTTTTTTTTGGAGGAAAACTTTCATTAGAACCTGATATTTACATGCAGTACCATTAGTGCTCTCAAAATGTGTCAGTTGTTATGATTTATTGGTGACAAATTTTTTCTATTATATGTTATGTGTAAATCTGATTTTAAACTACTTCTGCTTATAAATAGTCACATTTTATTTAAAATTAATACTGCATGAATTTAAAGATGTTAAGATGTAGAAATTTGCACATTGAATATAGCGGCATTGTCATAATGCAGTTCCATTCTTAAAATATGAAATTTATTTTAAAATATATTGTGTTATCTTTTTTTAAACTTGTTAAATTTGAAGATAGTTTACTTGGAAAAGCAAATTTGCTCTTTTAAGACAACCCTGTAGAAGCAAATTTTGAACCACCTCCAGGCATCACATAATTAAGACGTCTTTACTTTTCATGTGAACTACCACTTAGATTCTTACTATTGATGCAGGACAAATTGCCTGAAAAATATTGAATGGTACCTGGTAGTTGTTCACTTGAAATTCAAAATTTGTTTACCTAGCTTTTACACTGTTATAATAATCCACAGGTTTTTAAACCTCTTTTGCTCTATTTTACACAAAATTTGTTGTGAATTATAATAAACATACTTTAATTTATCGGGTTATCACCAGTCTGTGTAAATATGGAAAACCTCTCAGATTTTTTATATCTTTAGAGAATTAAATACAGTCAACTCTCTTTAATCTGCAACTGATTTTTCAAGTAAACAAACAAATCAATTTTGAAAAACTTGAATTTCAATGTGTTTGGTGATTCTTGCATTACATTCAAATAATAATAAATACAGGCACAAATACATACAAATAATAAATAACAGTGCTAAATGTTAATTATTATTTGTATAGAGTATTTGTATAGAGAGTATAATTATAAATGTATGAATTTCATATGTACATAATTGGACATTGAAAATCAGGTTACTCCCATTGAAATACAATACGAGAACAGTTAGCTTGTCATACCGGCAGAAAATCATCTGGTTGCTAGGCTCGTTGAAATGCTCTATTATCTTGCAATTCTTGCACTTCATAGCTTTTCAGGATTAGCTCAACTCAATTCTGCATGTGTTCATTTTCCTTTCACATGCCATTAGCACACTTGATCAGGATAGTGATACAGAATCAAAGAAAAAATATCCCTTGATGAAGGGTTTAAAATTGGGAAGAATTACATTGGTTTTCTTTCAAAAGAATTTTTTATTTCTTAACAAGAAATTGCATTTTTCGCACTCTGCAAACTAAAATTTATAAAAATAAATGTAAAAATTTCAAACCACTATTACATCAATGTTTAAAAAATACAAATAATCAGTTATGAATTTTCATTTCTGCACTTGAAATATGGTATTATATTTTTTAAATAAATATGTATATTTTATTGGTATACGTATATGTATTAGTTGAGTATGCTTAAATTAATTACCTTCAATAATTGATAAGTTGAGTTACTATTAAAAAATACTTGATCTTCAAAATTTATTAGATATCTTTCCATTTTATACCTATTTATGCATGATTAAACTAATCAACTCTCTCTAAATCTGAAAAGAAAAAAAAGGTAAACAATGACCTATGATCCACACAACCTTTGGGCAAAACTTTTGCATGTTAGAGGGAGTTGACTGTAGTCAAAAAAGTTTATCTTGACGAAAATGTTGGAGAATACTATGAATTTTGGTTTAAAAATCTTGGAAATTTCGAAATATGACTTGGAAAATTAATCAGAAGCCACATTTATAAATAATTCTTCACTTGACTTATGTCAGAAATGCTCCTAATATGATTTTTTTTTTTTTTTTTTTTTTTTTTTTTTTTTTTTGTTTTTTGTTAATGATGTGTGTTTATAAGGCTGATGTAAATTATATGTACATCATGTAAATGTATTCTGGAATTTCAAAAAAAGTTCTGGAAAAATCAAGAGATTTTGCTTCAGAAATAGAATGTCAACTCTGATATGATTTTAGAAAGTTGTTATAGAACCTAGTGAGTTTGTAACTTTTAAGCTTTAAAAAATGAATAAAAAATTGCTATAAATAAATGCATTAATAAAAAATCCAGCTGCATTAAGACCACATTTTTCATAAGTTATCTTGTCATAAGGAAAACTAATTATACCAATTTTCCAGTGATAACCTTCTATTAGAATAAGGTCAATTTAACTGAATCAGTGTAAGTCAGATAGAAAATCAGAAATTATACAATGTCTATTGTGCAGTCTTTAAAAAGACAGAAGAAGGTCTATTTGAGGATTATTTATTTAGCATGAAGTGAACCTTAATTTAACCTGTAACTTGAATAGAAGTCATAATTTCCTTCAAATCCTATATCTGGAGTTAATGAGTTTGTGTGAAGGAACATAAATGCTTTATGGAAATAACCTAAATTCCTGAAATGCTCTAGAAGGTAAATGATCTCTAGCCTGACTTGGCAGACCCAATAGTCCTGCTTAGCTTTTAGTATTAAGTAGAAAATTGCAAAAAATAAAACAACTGTCTCTTATTTTAAAGCTGTTTGTATTGCATTAAGTTTTCAACTACTTTTTGAAATGCATATATTTAAAATATTAGTATTTATCTATTACCAATTTTCCTGCTGTACCATATCGAATTGAAGTTCAGCTGCTTTTTAATGTGTGATTCTTTTATTTATCTTTTAAGTTTTTCTAAAATGAAGTGTTATTAAAATTCTTTGCCTTAGAATTTGTACTTGACATGGGTTGTAAAAGATCATCGAAGCATTATTCACATCCTGGAAGATCTTCCTTCATTGAAACCTCCTCTGGATCACTTACTAGAG
Source organism: Cheiracanthium punctorium (assembly GCA_038373885.1). Taxonomy (NCBI): domain Eukaryota; kingdom Metazoa; phylum Arthropoda; class Arachnida; order Araneae; family Cheiracanthiidae; genus Cheiracanthium; species Cheiracanthium punctorium. The sequence goes on from JAWZYV010000542.1 coordinate 348,715, forward strand.
TTGTTACCTCGTCTTCAAGCTCGGTACTATTCCATATCGTCATCTCCTAAGGTAATTTTTATTCTATAATGTACTTTGGATAGAGATAGCTAGTATGTGAGGTACTATTTTAGTTTACTGTATCTTCTATCTATTAAGCATGTTCTGATTTGTATAAAGTGAGAGACTATCTGATATATTTTTCATATTTAACTATTACAGTATCGAAGAAAAGGGTTCAATTTCTTTTCACTGTACAGTAGTTTATTTTTTTTTATTACAGCATTCAAAATTAATAGATTTTCAAAACAAATTAGTTATCATTTTAAAGGAAGTTTTAAATTGTATTAGACTTGATATAAAATCAAATTTTTTATTTAAAATGTTGATGTAATGCTGGTAAGCTAGAAGAGTTAATATTTGTATCATCACCATTAAGATAAAGTTATTGAACATACAAACTTTTACAATTTTGAATTTTAAATGCCTTTAACATACAAAATTTAACAATTTTGTACATTGTAGTTTTTACAGTTTTTTTAAACTTCTTAAAAATTAGCTGAATAACTTATGAGAGAAGACATACTAAAAGGAATACAGTAGGCCACCTGCATATTTGAAAGCAATTTTTTGTGTTACAGAATATTTGTAATATTATTAGAATTTTGCTATAGCAACATTCATATGCAGTCACTGCTAAATATTTTTGATTTATGCCTGTGAATTAATCTAAGTGAAAAAAGTACATTTTTGAATGGGGCTTAAAATAGTGCATCTATACTGAAGCAACCGGGTTCTCTTATTTCAGATTTACCCTACTTCTGTCCATATAACAGCTGTTATGGTAGAATATGAGACTCCAACTAAGCGAATCAATAAAGGTGTGGCTACTGGATGGCTTCAAACACTTAAAGTGTCAGAGGAAGAAGAAAAGCCTAAAGTTCCAATATTCATTAGACGATCGCAGTTTAGACTTCCTAGTAAATCTCTGACACCTATCATTATGATAGGTCCTGGTACTGGCTTGGCACCTTTCCGAGGCTTTATTCAAGAAAGGGAATTCCAGAAAAAAGAAGGTAATATCACTACATATTCTTATTACAAATAATTTATTTTTACATAATATGGATTTTTTTTTTTTTTTTTTTTTTTTAGTTAAGTCTGTTCACCTTAGGTCAAACAATGTTAATTATTTTAAAATATTAATTTGCAAAAATTAACTTTTTTTTTTAAGGGAAATTCAGTAGGGGAGGATGTTGTACCCTAGAACAATTTTTATTTTACCCCCTTTTTTTGACAAAATGTAATTTTTTCGGTAATTTAGAAATTTTATTTAAAAAATATTTTTCCATGTGAATATGAACTTTTTTTTTTAAATGCTGCTGTACTTTAAAAAAAATTAGGGTAAAAAAAAAATTGGTCCAAGGTACAACATAATGTTGTACCTTGGACCATTATATATTACACTTTGAGGCCACTGCTTTTTAGTTAATTTTGTTTTCTCAACCTGTCTGCTGAAGCTATATATTCATCAAAATAAAACAGTTTTTTGGAGGCACTAATTAAAATAAATCAAATCAAGGGAATTACACATTTCATAGAATTTATTCTGTTGGTGTATTTATACATTTGTTACGTGTTGTAAGTGGCAAAGTCTACTGGAAAATGTATTTGTGCTAACTGGCACTCAGAAGCACCATTGAACATCGTTTCTTTACATCAGTTTCAAAAATAGCAGAAGCATTATGTTTACGTGGCAAAAACTTGTTTGAGTTAGTAATTGCTTTGTAAAACTTCACTTGGTATATGTCCCTAAAGACTTTAAAATGTTTAAAATTACATTAATAAAAACCCTTCGGTAGCAGCTTTCGGTGATGGCCACCACCTTCTTCAGCCATCGCCGTTTCTTTCTTGCACTGATCTCTTCCTCAACGCTTCACCCCATCACAGATCGATCTGCCCATGTGTCATGTCATTAACTGCGAAATCTGTTGTTAGGATTTTAAGTGCGTAATTGATATTTTTATAGTCGGCTAGTTTTTTTTAATTTCATTAGAATTAATTTCTATGGGTTGTTCTTGGGCTATTTTAGAGAGAGCTGTGCTGGATTTATTGAATTTAATATCATTGGTCTTGTTTGAGTTAGTAAGTGTTAGTTAGTAGTGTTCCTTTTTTCTTTCTTTAATTTTCCTTTTAGTCATTCCTATATAGCAACCGGATTTATTTGAATTATTAAAGGTAAAATTTATTTTATAGATTCTTACGGTTTCATTTTTATCTATTGGGTCTTTATCACTGTGATTCGTTTGAAGATATTTTGATTAGGCTTTATAGGAATTTTGATATTTTCCTTGGCGGCCTCATTGGTTATTTTTATAGCTGCTCCCCTGCAGTAGGGCATAGCTTTAGTAAACATCGGTTTCTCTTTTTGATGGCTGCTAATGTGTTCAAGTTTTTAAATTCTATTTTTAAATAGGTTCGTGACAAGGGATTTTGGATAGCCTGCATTTTTACATTAAGTTTTGATGAACTGTATTTGATTTTTGAGGAGGATTCCATCGGAGCAGATTGTAAGGGCGCGGGTGACATAGGAACGGATGGCTGCGATTTTAAATTTGTAAGGTGTTTTTGAGTTGAAATTTACAATTTCATTATTGTTTGTGGCTTTTCTAAAAACGGTGGTATGGATATGGTTGTCCTTATCTCGAATGATTTTAACATCTAGGAAGTTAATGGTGGCATTCTCTTCAATTTCCATGGTGAATTGTATGTTTGGGTATATTGTGTTGATTTCTTTGAGGATATTTTCAGCTTCACTTTTATTTATTATAGCAAAAACATCATCGACGTAGCGAAACCAGGTATTTATACTATTGGAAAAATTATTTAAGAGGACTCTCTCCACAAGATGTGTCACATATTTAATATCACTTATCATTTGTTTTCTTAACAAGCATTTTTAACTGACATTTCTGTTCTCATTTTTCCTTACTTTGCCTTTCAAAATTTGTATTTTGCTTTTTCCCGCATGCAATAGCTTGTTTTTTTAATTTTTTTTCTGTTTGCCCGATGCCTCTTTAAATTTATGAGGTATAACTAATACATATATTATTTTAAAACTAAGATCAGTTTTTAATAGGCTATAATTAAACTAATGTATTTTCTAAGCTATTAAAAGAAAAGACTCAAAATGTTGCCTTGCGATTGGCTACTGACAACCATAAAAACTACTAAAAATAGCCTCAGTTACTACTGAAAAGTATCATTGAAAGTTAGAATCTCTATGTAGTCCATTTTTTCTTCAAAACTTTATGTACTTCGAAGCTTACATGTAATTTTACAATTACAGGTAAACCTATTGGAGAAACAATTCTTTATTTTGGATGCCGAAAAGCTAAAGAAGATTTTCTATATGAAGATGAATTGAAGCAATACCTTGCAGATGGAACTTTAACAAAACTTTACCTTGCATTTTCGAGGGACCAACCTGAAAAAGTATATGTAACGCATCTGTTGCAGAAAAATAAAGAAGAAATTTGGAAAATCATTGGTGAACAAAGTGGTCACATCTATGTTTGTGGGTATGTATTATTTTGATTTCACTTTCATTGACTGTATTTTTTTTTTATTTAAATTTTTGTAAGGTTTCTTAGGCATAGTGATTTTTAAGTTAAACATTTCATGCAAAAAAGAATGTATCAGGTTGTAACGAAAGTTTTCCGCCATATCTGCCTGAAATACTAACTTCTAACTCCTTAGATATCTGTTTTTGAACTTTCGGTACCAAACCTGCACAGTGTCACATGATACAACAATAGTACTTAAAGCTGTACTCATAATTCGTTGATATTATGTAGCTGACTTTTTGCAACACAATTGGAGGTAAATGATGGTTCTAATCCTCTAGAGTGATAGTTCTATTTGAGACACCTTATACTTAATGATAACTATATTTTTTACAGATTTCACAATGCAGTGTTATAAAGTAAACCTCTTTCTTTCAAATGCCAAAAATCGTTTGACAAAATATGAGCAAATACGCCAACGAGAACTGTGTGCTGACGAAGTTTGCGGTGGCGGGAAACTTTCGTTACAACCTAATAAATAATCAAATGCTTATAGTTTGTAAAAATATGAAAAACTACAGTATATTAATTTTTATGCATTTCATTTTAAGAATTTTATAGCATTATTTCATCTTTAAATCATCAAACTTTCCAAGTATTTTATAAATATTTTATAAATTGATTTCTTTTTCTGTATTTAAATATACTGCACCATGTGTGAATTATTCACACAGGAATTATTGTGAATTATTCAATGTTAAAAATATTTTATTTTTTGTCACAATTGACTAATTGTGTCTTTAAATGTGATTTTATTTTGCAGGGATGCCCGTAATATGGCTAAAGATGTTCACAATATTATTCTAGATGTCATTCAAGAGTTTGGCCAAAAAACCAAAAGTGAAGCTGAATCTTACATTAAGAAAATGGAATCCCAGCGCAGATATTCTGCAGATGTTTGGAGTTAACCAATTTCGTTCATAAATTCAATCCTAAAATAATTTTTTTCTACATCTTCATTCATTTGTTCCGTTTTTCTCAGTGAGAACATTTCACTCTTTGTAACATTGTTTATTTAATGCACCAGCCTCTGTCGTCTTGTGTTGTTTTTTTTTTTTTTTTTTTTTTTTTTTTTGTACATATATATTACAAAATGATTGACCTTTCTAAAAACATATTTTTGTTTGTAGATTTATTTGTATTTGAAAATTGTAAATTAACATTACAAAATGTTATGATTACTTTCATTTATATACATTTGTAAATTGGGGTTTTAAATGGTTTAGTTTTAGGTGCAAGATATTTTTTTATCAAGAAAAATATATTTTTTTATGATAATGAAATGTGCGTATGTTTTGTGTAAATCAGCTTTGATGTATTGATTCAGTTTGTAGCTTTGTTCAATTTTTATACAATCCAAAGCTTTTTCTTATTTATATAGTTATTTTTTTCTAAAAATTATTAAATGATTTGTTACTGTGTAAGTGAAACATCCTAACAAAACAGTTGTGGGTACAAAATATGTCTTACAGACATAGTATTCGTTATTTGTTTAATATTATGCATCCTAAATATATAAATAGAAATCTATAAATTTCACATTTATGGTTTATATTCTGTTATCAATCTACTTATCATATTTTAGTACAGTTAGAATTAAATATTTTAGTTTAATGATTAAAAAACTAATACCTGATAATACATTTAAACTTTTACGTATAAATGAGCAATCATTTGTAAAAATGTTTCAGTTCATGTTGCTTTTAGGTATAAGTTCTATTATATGCTTGAATATTTATGCTTCTTTAGCATTAACATTGTTGTATATACCCCATTCCTTTTAGATTTTTTTAAGGGGGGAAAACCGTTTTAATGTATCATCAAATCGATCTAAGCTATCATTACTAAAACATTTTGTTCAGAAACTTTAAAGCTCTGTGTTATAAAAAAAAAATGAAAAATATTTTGATAAAACAGTGTTTATATTTGTTTATAAGTGTACAATTTTATGTGGTATGTCTGACTTTAATGTTTGATGACAGCTATGCACACACACAAAAGTTCCTATGAAAGTGTGTGTATTTGAAAGTAATTTTTAAATATTTTAACATCTGCCCTTCTCCTCTCACAAGCAATAAAATAAAAACATAACATTTTAAATCTTATCTGTACCAAAATTTTATGCACTGTGTTGTACCATTAAACCATGTATTATTTATTTGTAAAAATCTCTGCAGTTCATTCAAAGTTTTTTTTTTATAGTTTATTAAAATATTACTTTTTAATTTCTATTAATAAACTCGATTTAATGCAAGTGACATTGTATGAATTTAACTCATTCATTTTTATAAATCATTGTATGCTTAAATTTTACACTAAAGTCCAATCTACATAATTTTGATCTAATATTCAAAAACATTTTACTGACCAAAGGATTAGTGCCATTGTAAATGCTCAGTCCTATGTATAACTAATTGCTAACAGCAGTAAATGTGTTGCATTATTTGAAGCATTAGTATTTGTACTAGTCATATATCTGAACAATATTCATCATTTTTTTGTTAACATACAATGGATTTTTTTTTCTTTTAAAAATTATTGTTATGTGGTTTTGGCTTGATCACTTCTGACGCTAACAAATATTTTATATGTCAGTATATATATTTTATAAAATGTTGATTATTCTAATTGTGAGCTTGGAATACTTGTAAATAAAATATTTTATTTCTATCTTTCAGTTATATATGATGTTGTACCAGTGGTGTTGTTTATTTTAGCAGAAATGTTACATTGTTAGAATTTAACCCTTAGAGACCGGCGGGACACCTGCTGGACCAGAGAAATTTATCGACCAAAAGCCAGCTCTCGGGTCAGCTACTGTCCCGACAGTTCATTCCCCCCTTTACTGTACCTGCAAAACAGGTGTTCTGCTCTGCATGTTTATCTTCCTAAGTCACCTATTGTTCAAAAAGAGGGGGACTCTGTAAAGAAATATTGGCGATAAATAAAGGAATAACAGGTTTTTCTGTTGGCGCAAGTTTGTTTTGCAAGTGGGAGTAGCTTTATTATTCATTCTTCGACATGCGTTGAGAGTGCTCTTCCTTCTTTATTTGCTATTTACGGCTTCATAAATTTGCAGTGCTGAAAAATGGCTCCCAGATTCAAAGGTCTTGCGCAAAGCGAGATTGAGAAACTTATGAATGATTTTGACGAAAATTACGCTGATAGTGATTCAGACTGTGAAAATGATGAACTTGAGATAGAGGAAAATGATTCTTTTCACGATGCAAAAGATGAAGAAAAAAATAGTAAGGATACGGAAAATGAAGATAAAAATGATGCTGATATGAAAGCAGAAGATAAAAATTATAATGATGGTAAGGCAATTTTAAAGTGGAAATTACCTGGTGAGAACGGTGTTGTTGACATTTTGCCTTTTACTGGGAATTCAGGAATTGCATGTGCCACAGACGCATTAAACAGTGCATATGATTATTTTAAATTGATATTTACAGAAGACATTGTAAATTTTATCTGTGAAGAAACGAATAGATATGCTGAGCAAGTACTGGAGCTGAAACCAGACAGCCCAGGCAAAAGAAAACTTACCCCAGATTGGATCCAAACAACGCCAATAGAAATTGAAAAGTTTTTTGCAATCATTTTATTAATGGGCCATGTCGAAAAAGATAATCTTCGAGATTACTGGACAACAGATAAATATATGGAAACGCCTATTTTTAGAACTATTATGGCAAGAGATAGATTTCTGTCTATTTTAAAATTTTTGCACTTTTCCAATAACCATTTAAAACCCAGGAGAGATTCTGAAAATTATGACAGACTATGGAAGATACGAGAATTCTTTGAAACAATAAAAGAAAAATTTAAGTCTATTTATAATCCAGAAGAGAGTATGTCTATCGATGAAGTGATTGTAAAATTCAAGGGACGTTTTGCATTTAGGCAATACATACCCAAAAAAAGGAAACAATGGGGAATCAAGCTATATAAATTAGCCGACAAACCAGGGTACACATATGATATGAAAGTTTATCTTGGTAATGATAAATGCACAAAAACTCCATTGATTTCTGCGTCGTACAATGTTGTTACGACAATGGCGGAATGTGTGAAGGGAAAGGGACACAAGTTATACATGGACAATTTTTTTTTCGTCCCCTCAACTTTTCAGGGATCTTCTCGAAGAAAAATGCATCGTGTGGCACTATTCGTTGTAATAGGAAGAATTTCCCAAAAGAAATCTAGCAAATATTAAACTGAAACGCGGAGAAATAATTTCAAGATCCTGTAATGGTCTTTTAGCACTATGCTGGAAAGACAAACGCGACGTATACATGCTGTCAAATATGCACCATGCCACAGAACAAAATACTTCTCCCGAAAACTGTAAACCAGCTGTCATATCAGACTACAATGAAAACGTGGGATACGTAGATAAGAGTGACAGAATGGCGAACAGCTACTCCTTTCAAAGACGCACAGTGAAGTGGACAAAAAAACTCTTTTTCCATTTATTTGATATATCCATATTAAATGCTTATATTTTATCTAAGTATGATGGAAGCCAACGGAATTTCCGAATGGAATTAATCAGAAATTTGGTAGAGAGAAGAGAAGTCCCTGTATCCAGGCCAATTCCAGAAAAGAAGCCGCAGCATACCTCAAGTTTCGGACATTGGCCTTTGAAAGAAAAGACTAGAAGGAGATGCTCTAATTGCTCAAAAAATGGAATAGAGAGGCGTTCATGGGTGATATGCAAACTTTGTAATGTCGCCTTGTGTATAGATAGAAATTGTTTTGAAGAATATCACAATTCCCAAAACAATATTCAAAAATGAAATGCAGAAGCCAGAAAGCAATTTTTAAATTTTTACAGTCTTCTTCAAATACGTATGCACACACACAGAAACAAACAAACAAAAAGCTCTTTTCAGAGCTAATGGCTCTTTCGAGAGCCTAAAAAAAAAGAAAAGAATCCACTTACAAAATTAACACAAACAATTTATGTCCATACACAGTAGTCAAAAGTCGACGGGCTGCTAAGGCATTGAACGTGCAACCAGAGATTTGCACGTTCAATTGCTAAGCTAACAGCCCACTAGTGGCTTGGTGGTTAAAACCACTAAACACTGAGAGATAGCCGAAGTATAATGGACCCGGGTTCAAGTCTATTGTGCTGCCGCCGATCAAACAATCTGTATTTCGGGGCAGTTTTCTCCAGATGCAACGTAAATGAGCCCTAGAACTCCTTAAAAAGTCCTCCGTCCAAGGCACCCCCAGGCAGATGCCCTTGCGTAGTGTTGCCGTAACACGACACAACTCTAATCGAATAATTTTTTTTAGTAGTTTTCGCGTGAACTATAGACTAAAATTGCCTTAAGTATCAAGTACATAAATATAACAGTGAAACCTCCCAAGTTGGTTACCCCATAACACGGATACCTCCGTAAGTTGGACATTTTTCAAAAGAATGGAACGTGTCCATAATATTAAAATATGTATCTATAAGTTGGACCCTTTTTGATTTAGCCGTATGTGTTCAACTTACGGAGGTTTTATTTCATTTAAATATCAGTCACAAGGTCCGATGAAGACATAGTAGAGCCCTGAGCCTGGAGTTCACCTAGGCCCTACTCCCCCCAAGTAGTGGATCCAGAATGCGGCTTTCAGCGGTTGAAAGGGGGGGGGGGTTGTCACCTTTAAAAAATTTAAAAAATTAATTTAATCTAATTTTTGGGGGAAATGTCATCTTTCAGGGGGGGGGGGGGTGGAGCTTCATCTCCTAGCCACTACTTTCTATACACCATACCATCATAACTATAATACACCAGCATGTTCTTTTGAGCATTGAAAAATCACTGAAAAAGTAATCAAAAATAGAAAATATTTTTATTACTTAAAACTTCAAAAAAAATCTGATGTGGACAACGCATTACTTCCTTGTATGTTTATTAATTATCAACGCATAAAACCCGACATGACCCCATTAACTTATACTGACCCATAAACTTGTATTTATTTATACATAAAGCGGACGCACAGTTGGTCAAGCTAGACATTTCCTACAAAATTTGAATGCCAAAATTTTTCGTGATCACAATACTTTCTTTACTTTGTACAAGGAAGTATAATAAGCTAAGAAATTTTCGGTGAGAAAACACTCGGGGGCCTAGTTGGCCCATGCGTTAATAAGGCCCTGCGCAAGTTTTGACATTATATATAACACGCAATCGCAAAGTAAACTTTTTTTGTTATCAACATAAAGCAGATTAACTCTTTAAAAATAAATGCTTTAAAATTTAATTTCTCTAGAAAATTAGCTAATCGTCAAACACTCTTATGACAATTTTCTCCATGTAATACTCAATTAAATATTAGAATATTCATAATATGGATCTGGATGTCTTATAATGTAATTTATTACTATTATTTTGGACACGAAATACTCATTGATATTTCTTTTTTCTGAGATTTTTCCTTGTCTCAAAAAATCTTTAGAAAATTTTTTAGGAAGTTTAAAGGGTACTCAAGTTTTCAGTTTTGGTGCTTTTATTTTTATTAATGTATTTATTTGTTTTTTTCAGAAAGATGAACGTAGGAAAATTCGGGTAGAAACAAATAGTGCAACAAAGATTTTTTTTTTTTTTTCTTACATAAATATTTAAAAATATTTGAAAAATGGTAACTGCGCTTTTTTGAACGTATAATTTTTATGTAATTTGCAGTTTAAAAATAAAAATTAAACTGCTGAAATGAAGACTATTTTTGAATAACAAAGTGTGCGAAAAATAGCTAAATGTGAAGTTTCAGGTACATAATGTAGCCAATCGCGGCTTATTTTATTGCAACCCTGCGCTTTCCACGTTACTCCTGAAAATCCACACAGCCAACAAAAGGACCCTTCACAATGGCACATTCCAAAGAGTGGGGGAGAAAATTCTTGTCGCTGCTCATTTCCTTGCCGGACGGAGAGTATATTTTAATTTACAGCTAGCCGGTCTCAGAAGGTTAAACATTGACTCATAGTCAAATTTTTGAAAATCCATCTAAAAGTTCATGTGTTTCATTGGAATTCTCTACTAGCTAATGTTATCATTTGATTTTTTTTTTTCTTCCTTTATAAGTATAGCTAAAGAGTGCATTAGATGTCAAAAATTTTTCACTGAGGCTAAATTTAAAAGAATCTTTTTTCTCCCCCTTATTCTTGCAATACATCAAAACTTTTTCAGGAAGGGAATGAGTAAATTAAAACCTTTAATTTCTCAAATATCAAATGCAGAATTTACATTGTGTATGTATTTCAAATTTAAGATAAATAGTTTTTTTGGGGGGTGGTTGCTGAAATCTTCCTAGGGAAATACTTGGCATGTGGCCGTGTGCTCTTGCCTTTGCTCCTTTTCCCTCTAATCCAGTTTCGCAAACTCTTTCTTTGATGGAGCACTTTGAGGGGTTTTTTTTCTTTGATGGAGCACGTTGAGGGGTTTTTTTTTTTCCTTTGATGGAGCACTTTGAGGGGTTTTGTTTTTTTTCCTTCCATGGCACACCCTGTGTAAATCTGAGCCTGGTGAATTTGGAGTTAAGGCAATAATGTATCATTTTGCAGCGCACAGTAACCCTACTCTAACCTATTTCAGAAATTCTCAAAAATATCTGAGAACACTACATAAGTTCTCCCCATGAAAAATAATCATGTACACGTGAATTACTTTTTTTTTTTATTTTCAGTGATGTGATGGCATGTAAAAAAGGATAAAAATGGTTAGTGACATGCATGAAAACTTCAGTCTTTTATAGTTAAAGTTTTGAAAAAAGACATTTTTTTTCACCTGTTTAATTGCTATCCAAGAAAAGGAAGCATTTCAACTCCAAAATGAGATTATTTTAAACAAGAATAATGCAATAAAAAATAAAATGAAATTTACTTTCAATGGTGAGGTTCCAATTCAAAAATATGGTAAATACTGTAAGCAGTTGCAGTGTTATTATTTTAGTATTTTTATTGTTTTGACAAATAAAGGCAAATGAGATCTTCTAATTAATTTGTTAATTATGAGCGTTTGATTTTTATTGTGGTTTCTAAATCAATTTCTTATGTACATTTATTTTTTCTTCTTAAGTTTTGTATTTTTCTGTGGTTAACTGCAAAAATAAAGCTTGCTATAATAAGAACCCTCAGAAACTTATGTTTAGATGTTAAAATTAATCAAAATATAAAATAATTGTAAAATAAGACATAAATATCCACGTTGATGCATCTTTTCTTAATAAGATTAATTACTTAAAATCCTTATATGGCACTCTGAGTTTTTAGATCCTCTAATATTCCCTCTTTCTACATCTGACAATTTAGATCTTCCTTCTGTCACATCCTTCAATAAATTAATTGTAATGTCTTTCTTTTTGCCTTTATGCTACTAAATTTCTACACTCAAAGTTCCTTAAACCTGTCTGTAAACTTAATTCTCTTATCTCAAGAATATTATTTATTCTGAGAACTCTTGGAAGTGTTCATTATGCTCCTTGTAAATGTGATTTGGGCTACATTTGATATTTCTAGGTGAAAGAACATGTTAAGGACTATATTAAATAATGGACATTGTTATGTGGTATGAAAATGATTAGACTCAATTCAGATTAATGGAATTAAAAATCTGAGGTGTGGCAGCACTTAAAACATGCAAAAATAGTTGTAAACATCAGCAATTTTTTTTTCTTTAACAAAGATATGAAATAAAATTAAATCGGGTGTAATGCTTAGAAGGCCTTGGGACATTATGGATCCTTTAAAAAAAAGATGGGGCATACGGTAAGTGCTCCAGTAGCAGGCCTGTAGCCATTCCGTTTTTATGGGGAGGCTTTCAAATATATGCATGTACACATATATAAACATACGTATATATGTGTGTATATGCATGTATGTATATATATCAGTGACATAGCTAGAAAAAAAATTGTGCCCAAAAGATGAAAAATTTAGAATTCTCACAAAAATGCTTGATTTATTGGTATCCATTTACAAAAATTCAAAATTTCGGGGATTGCTCATGCCCCTATAGCCCACCCCCTGGCTATGACCTGTGATTTTATATTTGAGATTCAAAAATTGAAGCCCACCCATTTTGTTATTTTTTAATAACCTTGTGAATTCCAGTGCTTAAATAAAATTGGATATTATATTTTAAAAGCTGATAAATTTTTATAATTACAAACAGCTTTGATTATAATCATGACTTTTCTTGTTTCAAATGATGTATAATTTTGCTTTTTGTCGATTTTCTGAAAGTATTTTACTTTAGCCTTCATATCAAGAATTCATACATTGGTAAGTTTTGTTTACATTGTATACACAAGCACATGCATTTTATATAGCATAGCAACCTATATGCACTGCACATTTATGCACTTTCAAAATGGAAAAAATTATTTTCAAAAAATGAAAACGTGCAGAAAAGAATAAGGATCACAAATTTCGAGATTAACTAAGTTCTGCATGTGGTGTTTTTTAAAAGGCTTAATTTCTAGCAAAAAATTTGGAGCCTAATATTCTCTACATTCATATTCATTCTCAGTGCCGTACTGTAGCCCCTGCAATAAGGAAATGGGTAGTAAATTCTATTAAAATAATGACAGTTCAAAGATTGTCTCATGTAAAAATATTTTCATTATTTCGCAGAGTGAATTTAAATTAAATAGTCTGAAATTACTATGAAGAAATCGTACCCAAAATCTGTTGGTCTCGTGACTCAAATTGGTTTCAGGCAAAACAAGTGGTGATGGGTCTGTCCACTAAAATCAGGTTTTGTGAAAATGGGAGGAAATTTCAACTTAATGTACTGGTGGGCTCCGCAGTGCAATATTCATGAGCTCTGCTGAGTTTTGCCTATTATGTAAAAATTCACTCTGAGAAAAGAAATACAAGAGCTCAGCTCCTATGCAAATTAAGCTCTGGTTTTCTCCAGGAAATGAGATGATAGGTTCTGCCAAATTAAGGTAAAGGAATCTAGAAGTGACATTTTTTGAGTGGGTTTTGTCCAAAAGAAATGAAATTACTTCTACTCTGTTGTACATAATCAAACATATATCACTGTCGGAGTTTTGAATATTGTCATAAAAGCATCTCCGTCTTAATTTCTGCTTACCAAAACCCCAGTACTCATATGAATAAAGTAAAATAGCTTTTAAATTAATTAAAAAAACTAAACTAAGTTTGATAAATAGGAATTTATGAAAGCAAATACATTTAAAAGTAATTATTACAGATAGAAAACAAAATCTATGAAATTTTTTTCACATAGCATTCTTAAAAGTTTAAAGCTGGAGTACTTGTTCTTCATACTTGATTAGAGATTATTAAAAAACTAATAAAGCCAGCATTTTAGTCATTTGACACGATTTTACCAATGGGACCTGTAATGTTTATTTCCCTGTATTAATATTGCTCCACAGCTTAGTATTACTCATTACATTTCCATGTCGTAATCAAAATTCGTGCTTCCTGGGGATCCTTTGTGAAATAGCTCCTTCAAGAGTTTTCGCTTAGCAAGGACAAGCTGCCAGAGTTAGTGATCTTCGAACGATAACTGAGTTTGATGCATTTTTCAGTAAATTGTGCTATCGGAAGCAATATTTTATTTGTTTTTGCGAGCAGTTTGTAAATTCTTTATTTCTGAGTCCTGAGGGACTGTTTATGATTTCCTTTGTAAGTTCTCATTGAATTTTTCCCAGTGGAAGTGCTTTATTTATTTTTTATTTATTTTTTATTTTTTTGTAAGAAATACAGCATCTATGAAAGCTGTACTGAGCAAACTGTTATCAGTAAGTACTACTGGCTGTTAGTGCCTGTGAATTTTGTACAACTGATTGTTCATTGAAATTCTAGAAGCAATAAATTTTGTGTTCCATCCTGACAAATGGACTTTTTACTAGAACTTTCTACATACACTGTACTTTAGAATGACAAACCCAAGAATCTAGCAGAGTTTTCAGCAATAAATATATACATATATATATTTATATATACATATTTAATATATACATATAATATATATATTATATATATATTTAATATATACATATATATACATATAATATATATATTTAATATATACATATATATATTTACTGACAGAAAGCTACACTATTCTTGCATTATGCTCTGTGTGTATCTCTGTAACTTCTGAGGCGAATCAATAACTTTTTTCAATAATAGAAAGCTTCTATTCCTGAGTATTATGGTGTTACGAATTTTTGGGCAACCCGCGGTTCTAGGGTTTAAACTAGTTTAAAATTCGTATTCTACACGTCAAATAATTAAATTATGCATTTTGTTGCATCAAAATCGGTTAACTAGAATGGGAACTTTGGGTTTCAATATTGGTTAGCATAGGGTTTCTAAAATCTCGAGAAATATTGAGGTTAGAGCTTAGCCGACATCGCTTTTGAGAACTTATTTTTGGCGCCATACATTACGATACTTCGCCAAAAAGTCGCCCAGCTTGGTGACATTTCGGACATCTGACACTATTTTTCCAATGGGGCCTGTAAATTTCATTTTCCCGCATTAATATTGCATAATAGTCTAATGATTCAACTGTATTCTTTATGCGTAATCAAAATTCGCACTTTAAGGGGATCCTTCAAGAAATTTCTAATAGTTTCTGCATCACCTATAAATACAACATCGTGCTGCCCCGGTTGAGTCAGTCTGTTTTTGACTGCTATGAGAAATAGGCGTCCGTTCTGATGAGAGTATAAGACTCCGTGTTAACCCTTATAGAAGCAATAATTTGCTTGTTTTTAAAAGCTGGTTTTTAAGTGCTGTATCAAAATTCTTCATTGTTAAGTCTTGGGGGACAGTTACGATTTCCCTCGTAAGTTTCCACTGAATTTTTTGCTTGTGGAAGTGTTTTATTTTGTGTGTAGCTTGCAACATCTGTGAAAGCTTTGGTACTGAGCGGACTGTTATAAGCAAGCTACTGGCCGTTAGTGCCTGTGAATTTTGTGCAGCTAGAAGCAAAAAAGTTCGCTTTCCATCCTGATAAGTGGACTCTTTACTAGAACTTTCTACACGTACTGGACTTTAGAACGACGGACCCAGAAATTAATCAGTTTCCTGCAACAATAGGCTATCTTTCATGAATTTCTTAAAAATAAAATAAAAGTTTAAATAATTCTTTTACTGGGACACTCAAAATAATTCTAGTACATTAAGCTGCATGAGTATTTCTTTAACTTCTGAACTGATTCTAAAACTTTTTTTACTGATAGAAAGCTACAGTATTCCTGAGTATTGTGGGCTACCTTTCATACCTATATCACAAATAGATCTTTTACAGGGATACTCATACGAATTACATTACGATCTCTGGAACTAAAGAACCGATTCTAAAACTTTACACAACTGACGAAAAGCTGCAATATTCATGAGTATTATAGGCCATCTTTCTTGCATATAGCATACATAGATCTTTTACAGGGACACTCATAAAAATTACATTACGCTCTATGGGTACCACTGTAATTATTAAGCGGATTCTGAAACTTTATTCACTCATAGAAAACTACATTATTCCTGTGTATTATAGGCCACCTTTAATGCATATAGCATAAATAATTCTTTTACATAGGCAATCAAAATAATTCTAATACATTACGTGCTAAGGACTTCTCTGTGACTACTGAACCGATTCTAAAGATTTTTCCACTAATAGAAAGCTTCACTATTCCTAAGAATTATACGCTACCTTTCATGCATGCATCACAAATAGTTCTTTTACAGGGATACTCATAGAAGAACATTACGCTCTAAAGTATCTCTCTAACTACTGAACAGATTCTAAAACTTTTTTCAAGTAGAGAAAGCTAGACTATTCCTGAGTGTTATGGGCTACCTTTCATTTATGTAACATAAATAGTGTTTTTTACAATGACACTGAAAATAATCCTAATACATTGTGCTGTATGGTTTGGTTTGTGTGATTATGGCAACGCTACTCTAGGGTTATCTGCCAAGGATGAGGGTGCCTTGGGTAGGAGGACTTTCTAATCCGTATTCACGTTACATCCGGAGAAAACCTACCAAAACTCCAGACCGTTAGATGGATATGTGGCGGCACGATCACCTCCGCGCACACAACACCCTGCAATTGAAGGCCGGTTGAATAGGTACCTTTTGCACCTCATTCTACCACGCATAAGTCCCCGGGTTCAAACCCAGCTCTCGCCCCACGCTCCCCCTTCATTGGCGACCCGGACAACGAACACGCATTCTCCATCTCGCCTACAGCGACAGATGGCGCCAGCACCGCCCTCTTCCATCTCTCGCTCGGCTCTTCCAAAGTCCGCAACGAGCGGCAGCGACCTCACAAGAGTCCACGACGAGTGGCAGCGACCTCACATTGTCCACAACGAGTGGCAGCGTTCCATAACGCTTGGAACATCGTTCGTTAAGCTTCCGACTGACTCTCTAGGGGGGAGTAGTGTGGCGGCACGAGATTGCCGCGCAAACACCCGGCAATTGAAGGCCGGTCGAATAGATACCTTTTGGCCGAGCCGGATTGCGCCTCATTCTACCACCCATAAGTCCACGGGTTCAAACCGAGCTCTCGCCCCACGCTCTCCCTATAGATAGCCGCACGATGGGACCCGAACCCGGGACCTTCACACTTCGGCCGTCTACCATTTTCAATGACATAACTACTGTACCATGCTGAGACTATGGGCATCTCTATAACTATTGAACCAATTCTGAAGCTTTTTAACGAATAGAAAGCTGCACTATTCCTGAGTATTATAAGCTACCTTTATGCATATATCACAATTAGTTCTTTTACAGGGACACTACTCATAAGAATTACATTACGGTCAAAGGGTATCTCTAACTACTAAACCGTTTACATATATTTATTTAAATTTCAGGTTCCTTTTTTACTTCCTTGTACGTAGTATAAGGAAGTAATGTGATCCCGAAAAATTTTGGGGGCCAAATTTCGACAAAAAAACCGATTTTGACTACCTCTAAATTTGATTTTAAAATTTTTTTCGATGCATCTCATCGTAGGCTAGCATGCACGATCATATTAACGCGTCTGCAACTCATTTTGACCAGCGGCGAGTCTATTGTGGTCAGTTTTTCCATGCCGTCTGTACGTACGTACGTATGTTCGTACGTACGTACGTACGTATGTATGTAACTCGCATATCTCAAAAACTATTGGTCGTAGAATGTTGAGATTTGATATTTAGGATTGTTCTATGATCTAGTTGTGCACCTTCCCTTTTGGTGGCAATCGAATGGATAGTTTATGTACAGGACCGCCCAAAAGATTCGAAATACATTACGCTCTATGGGCCGAAATTCATTAAACTCGCCTAACTCAAAAGCTATTAGGCGTAGAATGTCGAAACTTCATATTTTGGATAGTTGTAACATCTAGTAGTGCACCTCCCCTTTTGGTTCCATTCGACTGGATAGTTTATCTACAGGACTGCCCAAAACATTCGAAATACATTACGCTCAATGGGCCGAAATTCATTAAACTCGCATATCTCAAAAACTGTTAGGCGTACAATGTTGAAACTTTATATTTAGGATTGTTGTAACATCTAGTTGTGCACCTCCCATTTCGGTTCCATTCGACTGAATAGTTTATCTACAGGACCGCCCAAAAGATTCGAAATACATTACGCTCTAAGGGCCGAAATTCATCAAAGCGTTTTTTAGAGGTATTGGGCTATTTCAAACGACTCAGAAGGGATATATGCTGTAAAGAGTTAGAAAATGAAATTCTCCATTAAAAAAAGTGTCTTTATCATTTATAGTTCTGCTACAGGAACACTCAAAAGATTTCCAATACATTACGGTCAATGGCAATTTTAGGGGCATTCATCCATTTCAAGCACAATACCGTCCTACCACATAAGTTAGGTAATGGTCCGACCACGGTCACGTGCCTCCCTCAAGAACTATGCCAAAAGTCGCCAAGCTTGGCGACTTTTGGTGTACGTGTGTGCATATTTAACTCTCAAATCTCAAAAACTATTATGAAATTTCATATTATGAAATTTCATAACATCTAGTTGTAATTTCGATTTTTGGTTCCAATCTACCCAATTTACAGGACCACCGGAAAGAATTTCAGTACTTTAATGTCTACATCTTCAATATAATACTACTGTAGATAGTCATTGTTTGGTACATGCTTAAAATCTCGCCGTCTGTCCTCGACCTTGGCGAGTTTTGGCGAAATATCGCCAAATTTGGCGATAGTCAGTCATTTGGTCCATGCCCAAAGTATCGCCATTTGTCATCGTTCTTGGCGAGTTTTGGCGAAATATCGCCAAATTTGGCGATAATCTGTCATTGTTTGTTTCATGCTTAAAATCTCGCCAAATGTCGTCGATATTGACGAGTTTCGCCGAAATATCGCCAAATTTGGCGCTAAAAATTATTTCGTATTTTGTATAACTCTAAAACTAACCAGTAGATTTTTTAACTTTTGCATTTAGAACTATTGTAATATCTAACTGTTTTCAATATCTTTTTTGACAGCAATCGACTGAGAATTTATTTACAGGGTGAGCCAAATGACTTTGAATACATTGAGGTGTATGGATGCATTCAGTTCATTGAAAGTCTGTGGTCAATGACTACTTTGGCTATCCCCAAAATCTCGCAGACTATCTCAAGTTTGTCGGCTTTTGGTGAAATATCGCCAAATAAAGTGTCAGAAGGAAATCTTTCAAATTGAACTCAGCTTGGCGATATCGAACTTTTTGGCTGGAAATCGCTAAACCTTACTATTATTGATATTTTATCTCTTTCAAACAAATAAATTTAGAGGAAGTGCGTCGAAAATATTTTTGATCTAATGGACGTGCAAGGAAGTCATGTGTTGGACACATCAGATTTTTTTAAACACGAAAAATGTAAAATCCCTTTTTGCACATTTTAGGAGGTGGAAAACAGTCTTGAATATTAAGAGTGTCGAACAGTCATGTCGTAAATTTTATGTTGAACCCTCCCCACCGACCGATTCAGGACTCCCCAAAGACCGATTCAGGAACTGTCCTTACGGATGGGCATTGTACAGTTGCATAAGGGTAATAGAGAGCTCCCAAACTGAGAAAAAGGTGTTGTAACGTCGAAAATCTTCCAATGCTTAAAGAAAGAAATAAGGGGGAAGTAAATTTAAATTGAAGCTAGAAATAAATATGGCATGCGTCGGGCATCGATTATTAAACACACTCCATTAAAATCTTCTTTAGGGCATATGATTTAAGTTTCCTAAGGTTGGGTGCAAAACTAGCGCAGAAAGGCAAGCAAAAGACAGCATGGTGCTTCTTTGCGATGTCAAAATTCATATGGCAATATACACACTAGCTCGTCAGAGTGCGAAAAATGAGGGAGACTTATTTGCAAATTGGAATTCACTTGATCTCGCGGAAAAAACTGCCCCGCCAGCGAACATCTCGCTCTGTGTTTCCTAGGCACAGAGAAGTATCTCAACAAAGGAACTGGTGCTATTCAGTGGCGTACGTAAGGTCCCCTTGCGTACGCCACTGAATAGCACCAGTTTGGGGGTTCAACCCCCCCACCCCTTGTCAAAATTTTTTCAGCAAAATGTCCATAAATTTTCAATTTTTAGCTTAAATATTGCGCATTTTAATACAAAGTTATGTCTATAACCCCCCCCCCCCTGAAGGAAGTCTGCATACGCCACTGGTGCTATTGTTGTAAGGTCATTAGTTGCTTCGTTCGTCCTAGTTGCGCTAGTGTTTACCCACCAAAACATGATACAATGACAGTCAAAGTTCTGAGAGAGAGGACGCCAAAAAGAAAATTCTCACAAACGCACGTCAACAGAATTTTTGTCCTTTGAGAAGTCCAAAAAATTTCTCACTTCCTCCTTCGCTAATTGAAAATTTTCCGGATCGCGGGGAAACGGTAATCGCTATTTGCAGAAATATATTGACCAGATACCTCGCAATTTCATATTCAGACTTATGATTTCAGAGGTCAGATTTGTGAAGAAATTAAATGTAAATGGAAATAAAGTTCAGAGACGTATTGAAACTGAACACTTATAACCCACTCACACTCTCCTTAAGAAGTTTTTTTACTGTGTGCATGGAGGCAGTAAAAAAAAAAGACAAAAATTGACAAGCCCTGCAAACTTACGCACCGAGGGAGAACAACAGCAGAGCAGTGCCTGGTGAGTACATTTTCCCATACAATTAATTTTCTTTGCTTGACACCTAACATTAAGGTTCTCTGTAAGTCTAATCTGTTTAATTACGTGATGCAACATTTTCCACAGAAACTTGCATGCACTATTGCCAATCAGTACAGTATTAGATTTAAACAACTTAAAAACGACACTTATCAATTTGCTAAAATTAAATCTAGTGGTAGGAAACGCAGCATTTCTAGTGACGAAGAGTCACCAGCTTCTACTACATCTAACAAAGTAACAATAATACATCTTAATGTAAACAAAGACCAAAACTTAGCTAATGACACTAGTTCTGTAGCAAACATTGAAACTCCTGAAAATTCCATGATCACTGAACATGCTGCGGACATTGCCACTTCGGCTGAGCTGCCCAGCACTCACACGCACGCCCAAACTCTAGATTTAAACTCAGCCAATATGGACACTTCCATATCTGGTACACAAGGGAACCAAAACGAAGAAAATACTAGAGGCTCCACATTTTATGCCGAAATTGTCGGCAACTGGATGGATATGCTTCGCGAACTCAAGGATATCTTGGGCGAAGCCCCCAAAACCGACTTATCTGGAGAACTACTTAGGATCAGAACAAAAAACATTGCACAGCATAACCGTAAGGTGCAGGAGTATCTTGAAACAAAAAACATCAAATTTAGCACAATTGATCCCAAGATCGAGCGACCGAAAAAGGTTGTTTTAAAAGGTATCCCAACCTCCACTCCCATTGAGGAGATTGAAAACTTTTTAAAGGAAAAGAATTTCCACCCCCTCAAAGCAGCATATATGCGAAACAAAACAACTAATCTGCCACTCACCCCTTTGTTGTGACTGTGAGAAACTCTCCGCACTTTGAGGATATATACAAAATAACTGATTTTAATGGTATTGATGTCAAAGTTGAGACTCAAAAATCCAAACCATTCAAGCAATGTTATAATTGTCAAGCCTTCGGGCACAGCTCGCTTACCTGCAATTTAAGCCCAAAATGTCTCAGATGTGCCGGCCCTCATTTAACCAAAAACTGCACTCTGCCTAAGGATTCTAGAGATGTCACTTGTGCTAACTGCAGTGGCCCCCACCCCGCTAATTACGCTGACTGCCCTAAAAATCCCTATAATAGAGGGAAAAATTCAATTGCCCCCGCTCTTGCTAGGGGAACTCAAAACTTGACTAACTCGAAAAATAACAAAAATTCTCGACCTAGCTTCAACAGCAAGAAAGTAAATAGCAATGTTTCTTACGCTTCAGTTTTGAAAACAAACACTCAAACCCTTTACAAACATACTCCCAAAACTCTTCCTAAACAGTCAAATTTTACACATCACAACAGATTCAAACTTATGGACGATGAGTCTGACACTGACTGTTCTGTTTTCAGTGACCCAGAACCCTTTGTGGAAACTGAAGCTCCGGCTGAAGTCCCCCAGGCTCAAACGGTCGCCAAAACAACACCAGACACAAATACTGCTAGCAAGGCTGTAAACATTAAACCTGATAATACAAACAACTCCAAGCAAACGATTAAAATCCAACCCCAAACTAGTAAACAAACGAATAAAAACAGGACTAGTGGTGCCACCACCGAAACTAAACGGCGACCTATAACTAACTAAACAGGAAATGAAGGTTGTACCTTTGGTATTTAGTTGATAAGGGTTTCAGCCAATCAGAGGTTGATCTCTTATCTCAACGGATAGTTGGAATTTGGTGTTTTTCAACTTAAAATTTCAAATGGCTCGCTACTGGAGCACTTACCTTACATAAAGTTAGTATTAAAGGTTTATGATGATTATTCTACATCTTGTGAAATGCATTTTGCACAAGGAATCTCTCAAATTAAACCATTTTTTTAAAAATCATTCTCTAAAATTCTGAAAGTCTGTGCATCACCTTTTATCTGCTTGATTGGTCGCTTCTTTTCTATCATAAGCTAGCCACTTACATTGCTGTTATGATGCATCAAAAAGTCTAGGAGCTTATGTCCCTACTCCACAGCATTAGCGAATACAGAGTGGACCGTGTAATTTAGTCCCTTTCAAGTAATCATACTGAAAAGAATGCTAAAATTATTTTATCAATGGAAATGTCAGTCTTCTGGCAGCAAGATGTGTGCTCCCTCAAGGTAGCTGGACAAGGTGACTAAGAAATCTTTCTTCTGAAATTTCCATGGCTTTGAAGGGGCAGTTCTTTATAAAGAAAGAAAGAAGAAATTGATAACATTCATTGATTCTACCCCAATTCTTATTATAAGGAGGGTTTTGGAAGGCGATGTTCACAATGCCACAACTAGAGTTAACCCATTTGTGCCTGGATATTTTTGCGACTTTCTTAAATTTTTACTGATAACAGAAATAATAGATAAATTTCTGATGTCACACTCTTGAATAAAGGATGATTTCTTTTAAAATCATTATGCATAAAAATCGAAATATCAACATCCTACTTGGTCATGTTAAAATATTTTGTAGAGTTGAGGCTCAGTACTCATGAATAAAGACTAGGAAATATAAATAACGTTTCCGAGTAATAGCGAAAATGCCGTCCCAAAAAAGGGACACTAGGCATAAATGGGTTAACATCACTCTAGGCATGCCTTAATTAAAGTGCTCCTCTCTCATGGAACCATAACTGATTTTGGTGCCCTCATTAACATGGTGCCTGGAGCACAATCCCCATTTTTCTCAGCCCTGCTGCAGATATGTGCACAATATGAATCGAATGGTGTAACTACGCTCAGCTTTCCGAACACTCTCTCTTAACATGCCTTTAAATAAATTTAATTCAACTTAATCAAATGTAGTGTTCAGGCACTAGTGTACTTCAAAAAATTTGAACGTAGACTTGTAGACTGCATTGTATAAGAATACGTTTTTGTAGCCCTGTAAAAAACGAAGTCTTACACATACCAAGATCTATATAAAGACATTGATCTATAATATGTGTACCTAATTTGAGTTGAATTGAATGAACCATATGGGTGCCAGTGCACTTTCAAAGGTTTGCATCCATAGGTAGTAATGTATAAGAATTCTTTTTTGTGGCTCTGTACAAAACTATAAGCCCTCCACACAAATCTATACTGGTTGTGTGACCAGTGATCTAAAATATATATAACCAATTGAATTTGCCATTGATACTCTAGCTCTCTTTAACCCCCCGTTAGGTGCATGCATTATGATCATAGAGCAGGTACACTCTCCAAAAAAAAGAATTCGAGCATAAGTCCAATTTTCTATGTCAGTTTCATATTCAAAAGTATTGTTCTCCGTAAAAGTAAGTGATGTCATAAATAATTATAACTAACTTCTCCTATTTCTTTCAAATTTTGTATTTTTTAAAAAACTAATTAGTTGTTTACAACACTAAAATAAGAAATTCGGCTATTACTCAAATGCATTTTTGAGTGGTCACGCCTGGTCTATAATCGTAGTCCACGCCCCTGACAGAGGGTTAAATGATTTTCAGCCAATGGTCGTAATGTGTACGAATTCTTTTTTCAACCCGGCGATCAAACTATCATACGCTAGCTCACTAATAAAAATTTCCGTCCATATCAGGGGCGGTTCCAGACTGTCAGTTTAGGGGGGGTCACTCCGAATGACGAGGGTCGTCTGAAGACTTCTTGAGGCCCTGGGCTAGGGATGGACGCGAGACGAAAAATAGGAGTCTCGCGTCTCGCAAAATAGCCTAAAACCTTTGTCTCGTCTCGCAAAAATCCCTATATCGTAATGTTGAAAATGTGTGTCTCGTCTTGCAAAAAAGATGTAAATCTCTGTCTCGTCTCGCCAAAAAGTCGTCTCGCGTCCATCCCTACCCTGGGCCCTTATGCAAATGTAGGCCCCAAAGAGGCAGATAACTAGGCAGGGCCCGATCTATGACCAATATGGGCCCCCATCTATGAAATTCGTTAAAACTGGGCCCCGTACACTTTGAACAACTTAATAACTATTCAACACCCACCCCCCCCAACCCTAAATCATTGTACTTTTCTAAGATTCTATCTAGCCTCCCCTACAAAAGTGCTTTTAAAAAAATGAAAAACAAAAAGACTTAAATTATATTTAAACTTCTCGTGTTCTAGCTGACTGTGCGTCCCTTTTTCCGCTTGCATCCCGTGGGGGGGGGGCAAACCTCGCCAGCCCCTAGCTTCGGCTCTGGCCCCAACTGCGAGCTTTTTATTGAATTCATTGCAGATACATGTATTCAACAAAAGCACAATCCATAATAAAATTAATTTTTAATCGAAATTTCGTCTTTTCATTTCAGATAATTTTCTGAGAATGTGTCTGGAAATAACATTTGACGATTAAAATTATTCGGATCATCACTTATTCAGGTTGAGTGGAGAATGAGACTAGGCTTCCCTTAAGACCAAGGGCCTGGATCCGGGCCCAGCTTTGGCCTATGCCGGTCTCTGAGTACCCACTCTCTCCCCGGTTTGGCCTATCCCGGTTAAGTCTTTGCAAATACCTTTTCAGAGTAAAATTAGAGTTTATTGTTACAATAATGGTTATTGCTACGAGACTAGGCTATTGATTAAGGCAAAGCAACACGAGAGTTATATATCTAAAGGGGATTATGCTTTAGGGGGTGGACTTTTGAAGGCGTTCTAGAGCATAATCACGTTACAACTGGAGAAAATCACCCAAAAATCTAGACCGTTAGATCGACAGCCACGTGGTAGCAAAGAACCCCTAGATCTCTACACTTTAGTCATCTACTACTTTCAGTGGTCTTAAGCACTCAGCCACTGTTATTGTTTCAAATCAATTGGAGAATATACATAAAAAAATTATTTGAAATAGGAAAGAGTAAAAATGTTGTACACATAAAAATAAATAAAGGTAAAAGATTAAAAATTGAACAGTGATAAATTACCATGACTGTGGAAAATCACAAGTTGGACACCCCATAATAAAAAAAGTAATATTATAAAAAGTTAATTAAATCACCCAAGGGGAATAAGCATAAATCTGAAAGTTAGATAATTTTTTTAATAAGCATTCTAAAAAGAAGACAATGACACCTGTTTCAACTAGACAACCATGTTACTAAATGAATTTTTCTCAAAATAGATTTTTCCGTAACCATTTAAAACAACCTAATTTTTATTAATTTTATCCAGTATTTTTTTATATTACTTTTTTTTCAAATTGTCGGCAGTACTTTTAATCCTTCGAAAATATTTTTCCAGAGGAAAAATTTCTCATAAAATTTATATCAGTAATTGTTATTATTCCAAATCATAAAGCATATTAATCCCCCATCCTTCCACACCAACACGCACAAAGCCACAAATAAATAAAATTGATTACTGGTATCAAACATTAAACTATATAGAAATATTTAACATGAATATTTCTTTAAGAATCTTTGTGAGAAATTATTATTTTTTTTTTTTTATAAACACGCATCACAGAGAAAAAAGAAAGCGTTTCAGAAGAAAGATAAATATTGAAAAATAAGTAATTAAGCTCCAAGTACGCGTTAACATTTTAATTCCATTGAGAATGTTTTGGAATACATTTAGGACAAATGATATTTGTTGATCAAGTATTATCAGATAAAATCCATTTAATTTAATTGATTTACATATTAGACTTTTAATCGTTATTTCATATCCAAGCTCACAAATGATAGTGACAATTAACGTTATTTTACAGTCATTTTAAAATTCTTAATTTAAAATTAGAAACTCCTACTTTAAAATTACTTTTAAAAATCTTAAAGTTATTCAAAAAATTAAAACTGTAAAGTTACACATAATATAATTTATCTTCATGTAATTAAAATATTCATCAAATTATTTTTATTTTTAATTAAGTTAATAATAAACTATTGTCTTGCATATGGAGCAGACTCGTATTAATACTTTAAAAACATTTTTTTTTTCTGTGCCCATACCTGCCAACATCTAGTGAAGAAAATCCAGTAGATTTATGTGGGATCTAATTCAAAGTCACAATTACTTATCTAAGTCATAAAACATTCTTTGAAATTTTTTCTTCGCCATGTATTCCATGTATCATTTTTAAAAAATATAATTTGATATGATATGACATAGTTATGGTTTTTAAAATGATAAGTTTGCTTTTTATAACAATTTATGTTTGAAATTTCAGTCACACATAAGGTCGTGATATTAAAAATAGAATTTGTAAAAGAGCTCAAAAATAGAATTATTTTAACATAAAAGGAATAAAACTTTTTCTTTACGTTCACAAGTTGTTTCTTAAATGTTTAAAATTTTACAAAATATCTGCTTTTTAGACTAAAAAAAGGTAGTAAAATGTTTTGGGACTTTGAACTTTTTCTCAGAAAATGTTACAATTAAACAGTTTTTGCCATCTAATTCTGAAATTTTCTAGAATCCTTCAGAAATGAGTATCAACATAAGCACAAATCTTTCTTATTGGACCAAAATACTATGGTATATTGATCCATATTAAATGAATAGGCCCTAAGAGCAGTAATCTTTCAGAACTGGTGGCGAAATAAATGTGTCGATTATTAAAACTTCAAAATGTTACAAAACCAGGAGATTTTAATTTAAAATCAGGAGACCAGGAGAAACCATCAAAATCCAGTAGTCTCCCGAAAAATCCAGTAGAGTTGGTAGGTATGTGTGCCATTGAAAAATTACTATAACATAAAATATACATTTTTTATTAAAAAAAATTAATCAAAGCAGGAAATTTTATCTGTTTAATAAATAAAAATATAATATACTAGCTGTAGTACCCGTCGTTGATGGGTTAGTACTGAATGCAAATTTCCAAAAAGCAAGAACTTTCGTCAGCATTGTAGGAGTACACAGAATAGGTGTAGTATACTCCCAAAAGTAAAGAAAACGAAGTTATAATTTTTATATATTGCTAAAATATTGCAGGTTAGAGAGTAACTAAGTAACGTCATTTTCATTCGCTTTAGTCGTAATTATGTGATGCGCGAACGACTATTTATGCATATTGAAATAATTTTCGCAAAATCTAAAAATCTAATCAATATTTTTGAAAAATTGGAAGCCTAGAATTTAAGTTGAATGACAATCTATCATCTCACCTAATTTCGTTTCATTCTCCGCAGTCTTTATTTCGTGATGCTGGAACAAAATTTCAGCATTTTAAAACGATTTTCACAAAATCTCAAAATGTAATCAAAATATTTTAAAAATTCAACGCCTATAAATTAAGATTAGCAACTACCTATCCTATCACCAAATTTCGTATCATTCGTATTAGTCGTTATTACGGGATGCTTGAAGAAATATAAACGTATTTTGAGAGAATTTTCACAAAATCTCAAAATGTAATAAAAATGTTTAAAAAATTGGACACCTATAGTTTATGTTGAGTAACCATCTATCATGTGACCAAATTTCATATCATTCGCTCTAGTCGTTATTACGTAATGCGTGAACAAAGATTCACTCAGTTTTAACCCATTCGTGCCTGGATATTTTTGCGACTTTCTACGATTTTTGCTAACAACAGCAGTAATTGATAACTTTCTGATGTCAACTTTTTGAACAAGGGATGATTTCATTTAAAATCATTATGTATAAAAATTGAAATGTCAACATCCTTCTGGGTCATATTAAAATATCTTCTGGGATTGAGGTTCAATACTCGCGAATAAAGGCTAGGAAAAATAAATAACGTTTTCGACTGATAGCGAAAATGCCGTCCCAAAAAAGGGACGGTAGGCATAAATGGGTTAAACGATTTTCGCAAAATCTCGAAATCTGATCAATTTTTTTTTAATTACATGCTTATAGTTTAAGGTGAGTGACGCCCTATCATTTCACGAAATATCATTTTTTCACCTTTACAGTTATTACGTGATGTGCGAACACAAATTTACGCAGTTTGAAACGATTTTCGCAAAATTTCAAAATCTAATCAAGATTTTTTTTAATCGGTGTCTATGTTTTAAGTTGAGTGACCACCAAACATGATACCCAATTTCATTTCAATCGCTTCAGTCGTTTATACGTGATGCTCGAACACAAATTTACGCAGTTTGAAAGGATTTTCGCAAAATCTCAAAATCCAATCAAGATTTTTTTTAATTCGACGCCTATGTTTTAATTTGAGTGACCACCTATCATGACACCCAATTTCATATCATTCGCTTCAGTCGTTTTTACGTGATGCTTGAACAAAAAAAGCGTCACGGACAGAATGACAGACAGACAAACTTTTCTTTTCAGGGTCGCATCGGATTCCCGGGTGCTTGAAACGGATAGAAATCGCAAAATTTTTGAATTCCAAGAAATGTACAGACAAAAGTCTAATTTTATTTATATAGATATATAAATATGTATATACCGTATCTTTCTCCATTTAGTCTTTCCTGTGTAATCTCGTTAGCTAAGCGATCAGTTATTTCACTTCCATAGTATAGTCCACTATATTTCTGGTTTTTAAAATATTTGCTCATCCGGATATTCCCCTCCACAGACCCACACACCTGTGTGGAGTTCTTCGGATCTTCAGGGCAAAGAGGGGGACTATATTGTTTTTCCCCTTTTCGCTTTTCTCCTTATCCATTGTCCACTGCAGATGGAGCTGCTCGCTTTAAATCATCGGATTGGCGTTTTCTTACAACTTTCGAGTCTTGCAGATGCAGACTTGTTTGTCCCGTTTGTGCTTTCTCTCCGACACATAAGAAAATTCCGGCGACTACTCATATTTCCAATCAATCTTCGCATATGTTTCAAGTTTAGTTCCTTGTATCCGAAATACCGAAATGTGCGACACTAAACAACCTTTTACTTTGTCTGGGTTTAAAATGGAACAATAGTTTATGTCTGCTACCTCTGGAGTCCCAACGAGAGTTCTACACCAGAAAGCAGATGCAAGAAGTGTTTGCTTTCCAAAACAAATCCATATGCTGTTCATTTGTGAAACACATAATGTAACTGAAAAATGGCTTTTGGGGGTTTCGGCAACTCCCTGGTAAACTAATAGCTTTCATGCTAGGAACAGGCATCGCTAAGAATTTATAATGGTTCTTGACCCGCTCACTATACCCATCTTTAAACTTAAAAACATATGCCACTACTAATTAATGGATTGGTGTTTCGTCAATGGAAAACACCTGCTTAGCGCTTAGTTGAAAATGCGATTTCCCTTAGAATTTTTTTCGATACTGAAAGGAAGCATAAGTTTTCGGAGAGAAAAATGTTTTACAGAACACAGGGTTTTTGCCGCTAATGTGTAGTGTATCATCCCATATTTAAATTTTACAGAGCTGCTTGCTTCCAGATATTTTCAAAGGGAAAAACAATTTCTTCTATGGAACAAATTTCATAATTAAAAGCTTATAATCATGGAGTGTGATGACAGGGTTACGAAGTTTTTTTTTATTTAAAAGCCTTCTTATGATTACCATAGCCCTTTCGAGTTTCGAGTAGACGTAGTGCTAAAAATTCTCATTACTTTATTGAATTTCAAAATATATCACAATGATCTGTCTAATGCAGGACATCACTGAAATGCGCACATAAAACTTCAAGTTAATTAGTCAGCTTCAAACTTTCTAGCACATATTCATTCAAATTTCAATTAAGAAGTGTAGTGGCTAACAATGCCGGAAATTTTTTATTGTGTACAAAGTAGCTAATTAATCAGAATTATTTTCTCGGAGTTACAAATGCTGTAAAAATATTAACACTAAAATAGCTTTAATGACGTTTGATTATAATTTTATTCTTCTAAATTGTAACGCAGGCCGCCTAGGAGCCCATAGCCCATAAGCGGAAGCATACTCAATGGGTAATCCGGCCCTGTTCAGGTATGATCCCTTCTCTCGTGACCCCCCCCCTTTCCTCCTCTATAATTTTTATGATCTTGTAGCAGTTACGGTATATTTGGATTCCATAAATTAATTATTTACAAACATAGGTGCTCCTTAGACTGCTTTTCAAGACGAGGAAGGCTTTTTGAAAGGGGGGAAGGGGGGTTCGACTACGAGTGTAAAAAATTACGTACACACAATTCACACATTTTTCTATAAACCATTTTTTGATTTTGAGTTTTCTTTTATTATGGGTTTGGGGCAACTACCCCTTCCACCTTTACCTTAATCAGGCTCGTTGTGACTCCCCCTTCTCTTGCTCTCCATGCATATGGATTAGCGCACATATTTACAAAACGGCTGCATATTTTTCTGCCAAGGAGGAACGTCTGAGCACATAGAATATTGTGTGCATACTTTAGTATTATTATAAAATAAACTAGTAAGACCAATGGTCTTCTAAAGAGAAATTCTCTTTCAGCAGCACAATGTGGTATGCATGCACATGATCAAGGCCTTTCTGAATTTTGGTCCCTTGTCCAAGCTCGACTTGGGCCCTCTTTTTTTTGGGGGGGGGCGGGAGATGGTTAATCTAGGCCCCTATTTTGGGCCCTTTTCCGAGCTCGATTCGGGCCCTCTTTTTTTAAGGGGGGGGATGGTTAATCTAGGCCCCTTGGTCGAAGACCATTTGGGGGCTTGGGTCATGACCCCCGTGACCCCCCCGGAACCGCCACTGGTCCATATGTCGTGATGTATGAGAATTCATTTTTTTGTTCTTCTGTAGAAAAAAGTACACTTCCTATACACACCAAAATTAATACCTGTTGTGCGACGAGATCTATAATATATATACCAAATTTGAGCTCAGCTGAATGCACCGTCCAGGAGCTATCGAGCTAACCCACATACACCCTCTCAAAAAGTAATAGATTTGCGAATAATTATAGATAGAGTAGTAATAGATTTGCGAATAATTAGTTTTAGATTTGCTAAGTTCTGATTGTAAGCTAAGTAATAGGTTAGATTTCGGAGGGGAGGGGGGAGGTTAAGCCCCTTACAGAATTTTGCTAAGATGCTATTCTGTAACTTAAATTGTAATAATTTGTTAAAGATTTTTTTTTCAAAATATTCCCATATGAAAAAACGTTTCATCATATTTATAGATGAAGCGACGTTTTGTTTAAATAATAATAAAAACGAGCTGATTTTGAGAGCCCGAACGTCTGTTTAACTGCATAGACTGGCCCTTTAATTCTCTCTTCGGTGTCATGATAGCAGCGCTAAGTTATCGGAGAGGCAGATAAGAGAAGTTCGACATGTTTGTGTTTTTCACTCCGTTCGGAAAGCCGTATGTAGGACCGCAGGCAGCTATGAAACAGAGTAATATTTACAAACAAACGATTCTATTTGTTAGTATGATTGGATCAGTCGGGTCCAGCGTGATCTCAGGATAATGATATACAATAAAAATGATAGCTGAACTTTTTATGTGATCTACAATACCGCTTTCTTGAATTTTTTTTTTTACTCCTCCTTTTATTCCGAATTTTTATATACTTATGTTTATGCATTAAACATTAAACGATGGTTCTTTCCTTCATCATAGCTGATTTGAATTGCCAAATATTGTATTCTGCTGTGTTTGATTTTAATCAATATAATTTAGAAGGTAACTTGTCCAGCATTGTTCGAAAAGTGAAATCAGAATTTGATTTTAATTTTTCAGTTTCATCATCATCTAGCTACTCAGACGAAACAAATATTTCAGCTCTGGATTTCGAGGCGAAAGGCATCTTAAATGTGAAACTTAATAATAGCTGCAAACCAGTTATTTATCAATCATTTTGTGGCTGTTTATATATACTTGTTTGCGAACTCACAGATAATCGATTGCTTGCTTACAGAACTTTAACAATTATAATCCAAACTTTGAGAGACATCATTCCCAAAATGACAAGTTTTACCTCTCAATTTATAGTTCGAGCTGATGCAGTATCGATGGTTATACACTCATTTATTCCTAGTGGCTCCGTGCTCTTTTTAAATGACCAAGCAGTACAACAAGTTTCAAAAGATGTCCAGAAACAATTGCGCTGATAGATTTTGCTTTTGAAGGAATGCTGCGATACTGTTTAATTCTAGTTTTATTTATTTTCTTTTTGATGTAAATATTTCAACCAACAGTAAATAACATTTTATGTCAAAATAAAATTGTGAAATCCCAATTGTAAGTTTTTTTTTTTGCATTGTTATTTGTGTATATTATTTATCAAGGTTAATACTTTTGCCATTTTTCTGCACCAACTTATACATGTTTTACCCCATATTTTCATAAATTTTACGTGTGACAATTTTATCTTTCATATAAGAATATTTTCTTCAATAATGTATAGTATCAGTGCCTTTAATATGAACTATATAAATTTAGTCTATTGCCAGGGCTCGAAATAACTTATGGCAACGACAGTGCGAGATTAGCCCATTTAACCATGATTTGAAAGTTCTCGTGATAGGTTTATCTGCGAGTATTTACTTGTTTCTCTCTATTTCAGATGTATTTCAAAGTTACACTACATATACGATGAAATGGCAAAATGTTAAGCAGTAAAATGAAACATATTTTTTCTGTTTTGCTCATTGCATTGTTGATTCAATGTTTTTAAAGAGAAGCAAAGAAACTGCAACATAAGCTATTGCATAAATTTAAGCTTTTGCCATAAAGTAGTTTTTGCCGCCAGCTTTTCAGAACTTAATATCGAGCCCTGGCAATAGGTACCCTGGTACCCAAAATAATGGCATAAAACAAAAGGTATCTATTTGTCAAAATTTATTGCATTCCCTTCAACAGCAATGCACTTCTAGCAAACATTTTTCAAATCATCAAAAACATGCCTTAAAGTTGTTTTTGCAAAACCCTTTCAGATTTCATCCCAAATTTTCTTTTATCAAATTAATGCATCCAGTCACAGAAACCGTGCAACGCCTGTTGCAGATTCTTGAGAAGGTCTGCAAACTATTTCCAAGTTCATATCTTTGGCTCCGCTGTCTATTTATTATTCCGGGATGATGTCATGCGGGTTGTGCGCCATGTCTACAGACTATGCTCGCATGAAAAGCTCCTTCTGCATGCTGCTGTTGGCAGGGATCAATTTGCAGAGATGGGGGCCAAAGGCAAAAACTTCATTTGGGGGGTCCCCCTCCTACGAAAACTGTCTTATACCCTCCAAAGCAACTTTCATAGCACACCATACAAAGTAGGATATTTAAAAGCTTAAAAATTATTATTTAAGATGCAATAGTTTAGTAATAACAATATTATGTAGGATAATAAATACTATTTCAATTATATTATTTTTTCAATCTTTAATTTCATTCCATATTTTTCGAGTAACATGTTCCACAATATTTTATTTTCCTAATGTTTATATCAGAGCATTTATTTATAGTGGGACATATCTTCACTTTGCTCCACTTAGGATGCTATTTCCTTTTATATGTTCGGATTGAAAATCATCTTTATTGCTTTCTCACGTTTAGAATACATCACTACACAGGCCATGTCTAAATGATAAGTTTGTCCTAAATAGTTGCCTGAAACTACACAGTTTAGCCTAAAAAAGTTGTGAATATAATGCTAGTGGTATGAAATAGTAGCAGAGTAATTATTCAAGGTTGGGTTTTAGACGTCAAAAACTGGTTTTTGACATGACAAGCGTCAAAAACTGTTTTAAAACGTCAAAAATTGTCAAAAACTAATCTTTTAAAGAAAGAACGAAATGTCAAACTAATTATGCAGTATATTTTCATTTTGCATTAAACTAAATACATAATTAAAATTAATTATATTAAAAAAATAACAATTATGCGAACACACAAGTTGAGCTCATTAATAGTAAATAGTTTAATATATTTATAAAATACAACTTTAGAAATACAGTCGAGTGTCAAAAATCCGCCGACCTAAAATCCGCAAACGTCCCAAATCCGCACACCTTCTCTGATGTAAATAATGAAATTTGCAATCATCCACTAGTGATGAAATTGTTGAAAAGTGTCTTGAATCTAGATAAATATGATTCTGATAATGATGGAAACTTATAATAATAAATAATTATATGTTAACAATGATAATAAAATCCATTTAATAAAAGTTTACAGTTAGGAGAAGAATACCTTAAATTTTTAGGACAGCAAAGCCTGGTAACAAAACAAGAATTAATGATAATTTACCATTTGCAAAAATAAATAAATAAGAGAAGAAAGAAAGAAACTGAAAGTAGAAAAAAATAATACTTTAAAACAAATCACCATAGAACATGGTTTCAAAATTAGAAAAAGGAAATTTTGAAACCATTTGCTTTGCTAGTCTTCATGTAATTTATTCTTTTTTCTCCTATGCTTTTGTATTTAATGTGAAAATATAAGTGAAATACTTTTGACTGTGTTTTTATTTCATTGTAATTGTATTCAACTTTTTTAAAATCAGAAATGCAATGATTTATCTTTATGGCCCGAAATCCTAAAATCTGCCGTAGCCATGGTCCCAAGCTGTGTGGATTTCTGGCTCTCTACTGTACAATATATACATAACATTATATATATTGATTGTAGAATTGTAAGAATATGACTGCCCATAGAGTGTAATGTATTGGAATTTTTTTTTGTCCTGTAAAGAACTATAAATGGTAGATAGATCATTTTCAACAGGGTACATGGTACTGTATATACAGTTAGATAAATAACGGTTGGCAGTTTTTCAAATTAAGGTATGGCTAAATATTTCCTAAAAGCAAGCATTAATTTTATTCTTGATTTAATATTTAATCTAAAAACCTAAAATGGAAGGGTTTTAAGCAACAGCCAATAACATAGTAATTTCAGTCATTAAAATAAAATAAAGATCAACCCCATTAATTATCAGTATACTAAAGCTACACATTCAAAGAAAAACTAGCAAAACATTTTAGAACTTAAATGTAATGAGTAAGCACACATTCGTATAAAACACAAAATACTCTTATTTTCCTGAAAATAAGTAAAATAACCCTGACAGATGTAAACATTTTTTGCTAATTATAGTGCTTTATATTTCTAAATATTGATTGATTAATTCATTAAAAAGAGCAAAATATTTTACAATGAAATAATACTTATTACCCTCCGCTAAAGAGGGTAATAGTTTTGGGCAGACAAAAAAAGTCGTGGATGATAATTGATAGTAAATAAAATCTTACAGATCTCACGGAAATTTGAAACACACCAAGATCCGACACATGATTGGAATAATGGATACTTGAAAAATTTCAAAGTAACGTCAGATGAAACAAAAGGGGAAACTGTAAGATTTTGTCAGAGCGTCTGCGACTGGCTGTCAAGTTCCCGAGGTTCCGATTTCATTTTTCAGAACTTGGATTTGTTTCCAGAGTCGCGTTCAAACTTTTGTCCCTCCTCGGAGCAAGTGGTGGTGTTCTGTCGTGGCATTTCTAAAATTTTCATTTTTGTGGGATCAGTGTGAAATAGCTCGTAGGCTTGGTATTTCACGCTCTACTGTTCAGTATTACATCGTTAAATATCAGAAGAATATACCCGGGACTGTTGTTCAAGGCCGCGCTGGCCGTCCTCGCCAGTTGTCTGATCCGGAAGAAAGTCATCGTGAAACTAACCGTCTATTTATGCAAAGAAAAAGGGAAGATCCAGATTTTCGTGCTCAAGAAGCGGAATCCAAATCCAGAAGACAAGACAGAAAACGTTTACGACTCTGTCTAGATATACCATCGAAAAGACCAAGAACAGATACTGATCTAAATGTAAGGTGTGAAGAACTAGAATTTCGTAAATTAGCTGAGAAATTTTTCGAAGCTGTTGCTGATGGTCCAATCCACCAATGCTATTGTTGTGATCGACTGTGGTTCAAAAAGTCAATAAGAACCCATTCCAAAACAACTTTACTGTCCAAAGGAGCGACAACGGACTTTATAAAACTAGTCTTTTACAAAGATATCGATGATATTGGCAAATTTTGCAAAACATGTTACGATTGTTTGATTGAATTGACAATACCAGAATTAGCTATAAGCAATGGCTTCGAATTCCCCGAAATACCGGATTGTTTAAAATACTTGACACCACTGGAAGAACGGTTGGTTTCTCCCGTTTGATTTACATGCAAATACATCCTGTACATGGCTGCCAATACAAATTAAAAGGTTCTGTCAAAAAACCTCTTTAGCGGAGGGGAAACTAATTTCAGCTGAAGGCTGAATATTTTTTTTAATAATAAAGTGAGGAAAATAAATGTTTGAATCGTTTAGCCTTTTTGGTGAATATTTTAGTTTCGTTCATTTTTTCCAGAAAGCATAACTAATTTTTTATTGAAATTGATGATTTAAAATTTTAATCTTATAAGACCAAAGATATTGATTATCTTTCCTCTTAAGATAGAATATTGTTCTGACTATATTGAATACATAATTAATTTTCTTTCCACTTTTTTTTTCTTTTTCTAGACAATCTGTTTTATAAAAAATATGTAAAAGATGACTGTATTTCTTAAAAATTAGTATTAACATTTTACACATATTCATAGCTTATACAATGTATGCAATGTTAAAGACATCAATTAATATTTATGGTACTACAAGTGCAATATTTGAGGTTTTTGACGCGACAGTTTAAACCATGGTTAAAACCGTCAAAATCTTGCCAACACTGTAATTATTATTCCTATTATTTTTCATAAAATTCGTCTCTCTGTCACTTAGTTTAAATTAAAATCAAAATTTTCAAATTTTTAAACTTGAAAGGTAATTTAGGGGGCCCAGGCCCATTTTGTTGGGGGCCCAGGTGCTACCCCCAAATGCACTGCTGGAAATCAGCCCCTGGCTGTTGGAACATGTTCGTGCATGCGAACTGCACCAGAATTGCAGATTCGCAAATCAGGTTTGCGCAAAGTCAAATTTTTTATCTTTTGCATACTATTTACTCATTTTAGATGCATTGGTATTGTCCATTGCATCAGTGATTTCATATACAATCTTTTCCCATCCTTTTTGTGAATAATGGTATTTTCATTCACTGTGTGCTATTGTCTTACCTTTTTTATCAACAATTAAAATTACTACATATTTTTAATAAATAAATTATTTCTTGTTAAAGCGTGATATCGATGATTGCGTTCAGTGATTTAATATGTAATCTTCTTATCCTTTTTGCGAATAATTATATTTTTGTTCATTGCAAGCCATTATGTTTTGTATCAACAGTTAAAATTACTATCTATATATTTTCAATAAATAATGATTCTTGCACAAAAATATTTTTAAATATTTTGTCTATGAATTTTGATTTTTTAACCAAGATTACCTTGCAGACTATTTTTGTATTTTTTAATCGGTGTTGCAGACTGATATAGAAAACTGTGCGAGTGGGTTAATGCATTCAAAATTGTGATGACAAGAAAGACAATTTCAAACAGAGATTTAAGAAAAAGTCACACAGTGCCATATCAGAAGAATATAGAGTTTGTGGAGCCATATTTGTTAAATGCTTAAAATAATAATTGTCCCCAGAAGATGTATTATCCTGGTGCAAAACCCATCAGCTTTCTCATCCCATTTCAGGTTGTTTTTGGCAAACTGCTTCATGTAAACAGGGCAAAACACTGAAATTCTCTTTACTGAATGTCTGGCCAGTGAGTGGAAATTCATTATGCACCATGACAATCTGAAAAATGTCAACATTATTTTGGAGTTACTGATGGAGATTTTTTAGTCTTGTTTCAACTCTAAGAGCTATATTAATTCTTTCTATATCAAAAGCATAGATTCAAATTTCATCATCAGTAAAAATGGCTTTTAAAAAATAATTACCTTAAGTAAGCATTTCTCAGACCACTTGAACATGTTGTGGGAACAATTCAATCAAGGAGTGATAAGTCGCAGGCATTGGGATGTAACATTAGGTGCAAAATGTTTCCAATTTTAGAAAAAACTATTTTCAAATAAGTAGTATGTGGATTTTTTTGGGTGGGGCAATTGCCCCTACCCCAAGTAAGTTAAGAGTGAGTATGGTTTTAGCCATAACCCAAATTTAATGCCTTTTACTGTCAAACAGCAATGAAGAAGCACTAAAGCTGCAACTAGGGGGTGCAAACAGAACATAGAGCCATCGAAATCGGTATTGTTCATGGGATAGGGTTAACCAAGATTTGTCCCAGGAGACAAACTCTAGTTATGGCAGTCTACCAGATCAAAATGAGATTACACCTATCTTTAAGCAGGGTGCGAATTGAACATTTTCTCCAGGGGGGACAATATTAGGTATTACATGATCAATGCAGTCGCTAACATGTTTGGGAAGTGACTTAAATTCAAACAAAAGTCAACCCACAATTTCCTAAGCATATTATATTCCTGCCTATGTCAATTCTACGTCTACTCTCAAATTCGGCTTGTGGCAGAGCAGTGCTTGTTCCTTTATTTCTCAGTCTTCCTTTGAAACCTGACCCCAGTTACAGAATCAGAATGAGAAGTGACATTAGGAATGTGTATATTTATTTCAAAGGAATAGTTGTAACTTGCTCCTTTGTCTAGTAAACAAAAGAAGAATCTCTATTCTCAATATTTAAAATTGTTTAGGTACTGTTGAACTTGTAGGGACAGAGATTAATTTGGCATTTCTTCAGTGGGGAATAAATAGTATCGCTGCAGAGATCAATTAACATTTCTCTAGCCAGGGATATTACATTCTTCTGCCAGGAACGATCCCCAGCATCCCCCCCCCCCATCAATTCACACCCTGTCTTTAAGTAACACTTGTGAAAGTATTAATTTTAGAAGAAAAAAAAGGACACTGTGACCTTTGCACTTAAAAAATTCTTGTGAACTTTACACAACTATGAAAATTCAGCAGATCAACTAATGTGTTCTGCCACTGATTTTTGGTTAACCATCTGTTAACCCAAACCTGATTAAGCGATCTGACATATCAAGTTAAACACAGAAAAAGTTGGCATGTGTTTAAATAAAGAGAAAAAAACATGAAAATTATGGATATGTAATCTGTTTCTAACTTTCAGGAATTCAGAAATAGTGGAATACACAATCAGGGGATTAATATTAAAAACATTTATACTATCACCGGTGACCACTAATGCACCATCTCTCATAAAAACTAAAAACTCTTCAGTAGAGATCAGGACTTGCATCGGTAATACTTTGAGCCCACCTATTGGGATTCTTGATATTTGTTATGTTTTATCATGTGGGTATTTATAAATAAAATTTTGTTACCCTAACACTTTGAACCTTTATTTCTACTCCCAACTGCTAGCCCACCCTTATATATGGAATTTTTCTAGTACTGCAAGTAATTCCCCAATGTGGTCTCAGTTTAACCCTTTGAACAC
This sequence comes from Cheiracanthium punctorium, assembly GCA_038373885.1. Lineage (NCBI taxonomy): Eukaryota > Metazoa > Arthropoda > Arachnida > Araneae > Cheiracanthiidae > Cheiracanthium > Cheiracanthium punctorium. Next base: position 388,725 of record JAWZYV010000542.1, read on the forward strand.
CATATCCAAAAATGATGGATCCTATATTCAAGGGCAGATTCAATTTTTTTAGGAGGGAGGGGGAGGAATGCTAATACCAATTCAGAATTGCATGAAATATGTCATCATTACCAATTTTATCTATAGTGCCAGCAATAAAAAAAAAAAAAAAAAGTTAATTTTCAATTGGGCGGTAATGTTATTTACAGTTAAATTGTGCTCTAAAAAACATATAGCATGTTTTCATGAAAATGCGGGTGTGGATGATGATCATGCTACTAGTTCAGAATACTGGGAGGTTTCTAGGTATAAACAGGGTTTAAAAAATACTCGAAATATATGGCTTGATATAGGTGCGCAAGATTGGTGTGGCAGATACAGATTTTTTTTTTTTTTTTTTTTTTCAAAGAGGGCCTAGTTAAAAAATGAAACAGTACTTCAGAGTAACAATTTGCTTTATTGTACATTTTGTTTAGCTTGAATAAGCATTTCTTTTTCTTTTTTTAACAGTGCAATCCCAAAAAAAACTACCATATCCAACACTTTTGCACACCTATGACAAATTATTTTTTTTCCCAGCCATACAGGAAGTGTAAGATTAATTAAAAAATGCTGACTTCATGTAATTTTTCAATATTACACTTCAAGATTTTCCAGGTTTATATCCAAAACTCGCAAGATGACATTTTCCTGTTAAAGTATAACTTCCTATTTCAGTTTTTCTTGACTGTGTGGAGGAAAAACATGACTATCATTGCTTTACCTTCTTGTGAAAAGGCTTTTGTCAACTTCGACAATTTCATTAAATTTGCATTTAGATCATGTAAATAATGCATTTTGACACACTTCTTGCATGTAATTATTCTAGTAAACTATTGTTATAATTCATTTTGAGATTTCTTTTACAGAAATGAATCAAAGCCAATTTTTCACACCATTAGCATATAAACCTTATTGCTATACACATACCTATCTAAGTGTGATCTAGCAAAACATGCATCACAACCTAAGCCTTTCATTTCTCTACATGATTGCAATGAACACCATAATTTTGGGGAATAATTAACACAATTTCATTTCATGATTATTTGAACAAAATCGTTTATTGTGCTCTTTTCTTGGAGAAATTTCCCATATTGTAAATCCATATTTTATAATGTACAACCAAACCTATAAAATGTTTAAAACGTTTTAAAGTGTATTCTGTTATTTCTTTTGTATTGTTTAGCAAAGGTGTGCACTTGAGTAATTTTATTTCAATTTTTTTTTCCAATGCTGAAAAATATAATTGCTTTAGCTCTGAAACATTTATTTTACTCAGTACCATCTTAACTATTTACACTAGTTCTTAAAAAAATATTGTACAGAAAAATGATGAAGAAACTGAAAAAAAGGGAGGCGGGGCTAACCAAACACAATAAACCAAAGGGGAATTCAGAAGAGATAACTGCAAACTATGGTTCATCCACACTGAAAATGTGCAAACAGAATGATATCGCAATGCTTTACCTCTCCCGCATCTGTTCTCAAAAAGTGGTTTAGAAGGGCATTTTTTCAATCGCACATGCGATTGAGGAAAGACTAGACTGGTGTTTGTGCTGTAGTAGCCTACAATGCAATACATAAGCTATAATAAGCATATTTAACAATAGTGTGGGAGTACAAGGGGGTCTATCATGCCCCAGGCGCCGCAAGCAGAGGGGCACCAGATCGGCCCTAAAGCAAAGAAAATTTGATAAAAAATAGTGGAAGGGGTGACAAAAAGTTATCTTGCCCCAGGCGCCAGTTTTGCTCGCTACGCCACTGGGGGAAGAGAGAAAAACTCACGTTTCAAATTCATTAAAATCTGAAGTGTACTTAAGATATATATTTTTAATTTAATTTGTTCATGCGTTCAATTTTTAGTTTTCCCTTAGGGGGTTCCCATGCTCATGTGTTCCATTTTTTGTTTTTCCTTAGAGGGGACAACCTTAGAGGGGAAACACTGGTGTTATTAAAATGGAAAAATACCAACATTTTATTTAAAAATTATTTTTTTAACATTATAGAAAAAAATGCTATAATTTTACATCAATATATGTTTTTTAGCATTCACTCCAGTAAAGAAGTATTTATGCATGGAATAAACTTATTAACTATGCAAAATTATTTTTCAGTTCTCTGAGTTTCTCTACAACAGCACTTGGCTCTTTTTGCTGAGTGAAATTTTTAATAGTTTCTTCATGAGACCTAAGAAAAGGATTAAATGATAATTCGTCTCTAATTGTTGACGGAACTGTAGGTTCCATTCTTTTCAAACTTTCTTCAGCTAGTTTTAATCGATTTAAGATGGCAACATTTCCAGGCTCTACAGATAATGCGAATTTTAAGTTGCTTACTGTGTATTCATGGCCACAGTATATTTTTGTATCATGTGGTAAAAGGGTCAGAGTATTCAGAGAGTTTAACATATCTATACCTGATCCTTCGAAAAATCTACCACAGCCACCTACAAACAATGTGTCTCCTGTGAAACAAATAGGTTCACTCGAATCAATAAAATAACAAACGTGTCCTGATGTATGACAAGGAGTATGTAAGCACTTTATGACAGTCTTGCCTATTTGGAATTCTTCATTGTGTGACAGCTTTATTGTTAATGCTTCAATTCTGTCATCCCCTCCGTAAATCGGAATACCTTTTATTTTTTCGCTTATTGTTGAATTTCCGCCAGCATGATCAAAATGGTGATGTGTAGTAAGAACGGCTTTTAATGATACATTGTTCTTTTCGACGCATTCAAAAACTTTCTCAGGTTCCACCGGATCAACAGCAATTGCATTCTTTTGGGAATTATCAATTAACAAATACATATAGTTGTCTTTCAACGCTGGAATTATATTAATTTTGAAACGATTGCTGGCAAGATTACTTGAAACTGACCCAACAGCCCTCAAAGAATATTTAAAATAGTTATAATGCAGTCTGTGGATAACTTTCCTTGTAAAATGATTTAATATCATTGTAATATTGTTTGTATATCAACTTAATCGTCTATTTATATGAATTTAGATGAACAGCTATGAAAAAAAAATTACAACATGCAAATTCTCGGAGTCTTAATCGCGGAGCTAGATATCCATACTAAAAACAAAAACAGTCATATTACGCAGTGGTGCTGCCATCTACTGATGAAATCAATATCGATAGTGCTGCGTTCCTAAATAACCACCCTTTATGGAAAAAGCACATTTTTTTTTACGCCATTTCACTGACGGTATTTGATTTGATTCCTCAAGTCTTGGCCTTCGCTATTTGTAACGGGCCTGCGCATGTTTTCGATGAGTCATCCAAAGAGGCCTACAGATCTTTTCGTCTTAACGTATACATCAAGCAATTTTTAAGCTTTCCAATGCTCTGAAACGTTATTTAATGTAGTTTTAAGCCATGATTGTATTACTAATTCAAGTACGAACTCATTGACAGTTTCTTTACTATGATACATGTAGACATTAAAGTAAATAGATGCATGTAATTTGAAGAAAAAGCAAAGTTGTGCTTACTGTCATGATTCATTATTTTAGCTTGATTTTTAAATACACGAACAGATTAAGTTGATTTTTAATATGCATTGAAGTAAACAAATACACAGTTGGTACTGACATTTTTATGCATTTCTTCATAGTGAATGTTTAAGTTTCACATTTTCAAAGCAGTTACAACAATTATTGCATTTTAAATAAATTTAACTAATAGTTATTTGCATTTATTAAATACTGTTCAATAACCAATATATTAACAGAATATATGATGAGGTAGAAATTAAAATATTTGATATTTGCAATTCACGTATACAAAATTTAAGTACTGCTACAATATTTAATTTTTAATATCTTGTAAGACGTGGTTATCAGAAGAATGTTTGCGATAATTACAAGTACAACCAGGTGCACTGCATATCCTTGGCATTTAAATTAAAAATAATGTAAATTAATTTAACGAAAAACATTTAAAATAAATTACACAATAAAGGGTATCCCCTAATTACTAGAACAAACTTTAAGAGTTGATAAAAGATATCAAAAGGATTAAGAATCACGTAACAGTGTGTGATCAAACACGTTTTTTCATACTCCACTTAATAATCCGAAGAGAAAAAGTTTACAGCTTTTTAAGTGTTTGTTAAATGTTTTTATTTTGGTTATTTCTAATGAGTTCATTTATCGAAAATTTTACCATTCGAAATGAAAATGATTTATATTTTTCATTTTTAGTTCCATATTTTTTTCCAAAGAAAAATATTAAATTTTAGAAAACCATACTAGGAAATGCCACTAATATTCCAACACCTCTTTTTAAAGTGATTATTAACTGGTGCTGGAAAACAATGTTTTCGTCCCTGCATTGCTGTATATTAAGGTTGTAGCTAAAAAAAAAAAAAAAAAGTGTGTGCGTGTAATCTTTACGAGGGATTACGAGTAAAACTTTTTTGACGTTTACGACACATATCACTGAAATGATTAAACTTTAACTTAAAATAAATATCATATTATAATTTAATTATATTTATTATTCATGTACTTTACAAAGATTATATAAATGTTATATTCATATTATTAATTGGAAATAGGTACTTGAATGTCATCATAATTTTTTATGTATGAAATTATAGGTTTGTGATAACTATAATGTGAAACATAAATTTTACTCTCTAAATTTGCTAATTTTCTTGAAAATACAGCATCTATCGTTGTACCGAAACGCGTTGTTAATTGAGGTCGAGAAGTATAGTTAGATCAAATTTTTTTTTAAAAAAATCAACTGACGGCTGAGATTCTTGATAGCGAAAATTAACATTACAATCTCCATTAAGAATCATCGGTTATTCATGATAATCATTTAGAATCCAGGAAGTGTCCATGTTGTAGTATTATTCTTTAACTGTTTTCTTATACCATTGTTCCGTCTGGAGTTTGGGTTTGAATGGGGGGAATGTCCATAGTCTAGTATTATACTTTAACTGAGTTCTTTAACTGATGTTTTCCTCTGTTTGTTGGGTTCGAATGCAGGTAGTGTAAACTTTTGTGTTTTACTATCAGAAGCTTTGATTTCGTCTGCTGGTAGATTTCGAATTATTATTCTGTATCCGTGTTTTTAAACTGCAGGTTCTGTCTATTGTTTGGGATTGATTGCAGCCAGGGTCCGTTTCTTTGTGGTGTTCCATCCCCGTGTTAAACCGTTGCTCCGTCTTAAGGTTGGGTTAGAATCCACGGAATGTCCATTTGCTTTTCTTTTATTTTGTTCTTAAACCCTTTGTAGCCAGTGTTTGTTTCTTTTTGGTGTTACATACCCGTGTTCTTAAACCGTTGTTCCGTCTGGATATCGGGTTAGCATCCAGGAAATGTCCGTATTGAACTATTATTCTTTCACTGTTTTCTTAAAACGTTTTCCCGTATGATTTGAATCGAGAGAATGTCTATGTTGTGGTATTTCTCTTTAACTGTGTTCCTAAACTGGTGTTTTCTTCTGTCGGTTGGTATAGAATACACGTGGGGTCTATTATTGCGTTTTTCTATGGCAGTGTTCTTAAACCTTTGTTTTCCTCTGCTGGTTTTGCTCGAAGTATTATTCTGTTTAAAAATTTACATTTGGCTCATTATTATAAATAACTCAAAAACACATGAGCAATATTAAAAGATTGCATACTATTTAAGTACAGACAAACAATATTTATGTATCATGACAACCAATCATGTCAAGTTTTTACTCAAAATTTCCTTAAATATTGTAATAATGCCATTGAAAACATGTGAGTAAAGCAACGGAGCTTGGACTACGGAATGCACCATTGTGCCACTTTCTGTATTCGGTGCGTAGGCCTTGTTTATCGGAGGTGACCTGTTGGGTCGTCGCCTGTTACAACAGTGAGAGACAGTCAGCAGGATCGCCGCCTGTTCAGCGAAAGGCTTCCCACAGTGGCTCTGACAAGAGCCGGTCCACTTATCCACTGAACAGAGTCATCAGACAAGATCTAGCTTCAAAACAGGTAGGGAGTAATGTCGACGCGCAGGGAGCACAGTCGACGTTCCCAGGAACGAACGCCCGAGAGCTGTTCCGCAAATGAAGGTAGCAAGGGGGAAAAAGATACGTCACTTCCTTTTCTGAGCGTTACTTCCGTCAGAAAAAAATCTGAGTTACTCCCTAGTTGTGCCTAAAGAAGTTTTACTTCAAAAACTGCTTCACGGCCTTTGAATACAAATTAAATTAAACTAACAGCTGAAGGACTCGATAAATATCAGGAACCCTTTTCACAAGTTGCACTAAACACTGTAGTAAACTAAAAACAAATGATCTCTGAATTAATTATTCTTTATAATGGCCATTTTGAGTGTTATATATTTTTGTCGATATCTCAATCGAACTTTGAAATTGAGCATAATGAACGCTTGTACAAAATATTAACTAGAATTATGGTTTCTACATAAACATGTACAAAAATCAACTTATATTTTACGGTAATTCTGCACTGAAACCAATATCACACATCAGTGGCGCACACAAGGGTGGGGGGGGTCAAGGGGGTCTGGACCCCCCCCCCATCGGCTTTGATTTTTTTTTCGATTGATTATTACCCTATATCTATAGTAAATAAAATGATTCCAAAAAAAGGTAGCAATAGTTTCAGTTCTAATAAATAAAAAAAGAAATTTTTTTCTCGTTTTCCTCAACTTTTCAAAAACGAACTGAAAGCGAACATAAAACACCATCTTGTTCTCAAACTGTACAACTATTATTTTGCTTCCTATTGTACTGTGTAGTGTATTCTTAAGGAACTGGATGGGACGAGTTTTGATGAATTCCATCTAATGAAAACGAGTTTTTTCATCACTGATTTTTGTCAATCTGGAACATCCCTAAAAGTTGGACCCCCCCCCCCCCCAGCCAAAAATCCTGTGTGCGCGCCTGTCACACATAAGTATAAATCACATAATTAATGCATATATAATAAATGATAAATGACATTTTCAACTGAAGAAATTAAACAGACAAGAATGTCTAACTATTATTACAACGCACGCTTATTTACTAGAATAATAAACTACCCAAGTTAAACGATTTCAGATTAAAATAATTTATAAATAACACATGAATATTAATTCACAAAACATGCTTTATATCCTATAAATTTGTAGAATTTCTAATACAAGTGTACAGTTACCTTTACATTCAGAACTAAACGTTCGAATTCTTTGTTTATTTATTTCCATCAAAGAAAAAAACGCAATTTTCAAAAAATCATTACCTACATCTAAATCATTTTGTCATTAAATCACTATGACAAAACCATAACAAAATTGTTTCTTAATCTTATAAATAAAAATGAAATTCTGTTTGTTTGTTTGTTTGTGGATTTGATTCGTATACAAATCCACAAAAATGAACCTATCGGCCTGAAATTTAGCACAGATATGTAAAATAATATAGAATAAATCGTAGTCCACTTTAAAACTTTGAAAGTTCACCCGTTCCCGGAATTTAAGAGATTTTTTATGCTCTCCACGCAAAAAGTTTTCCGTAATTGTAACCCCTGTAGTGAAAAAAGTGTGAAATAAGGATCGTGGTTGCCATGTGTGGCGATTTTGCCGAATAAAATGTTTTAAATTCTCAAAGTAAAAATAAAAGAATAATAATGATTTTTTTTTTTGTTAGTTTATATTCGTAAGGTTATTTTTTTTTAAATTATAATATCGTGTGCATGGGAAATCAGAGCAGGAATAAAATGTTTTATACGCAAAACAATAAGAATTGAAGATTTCCGAGGCTAATGTGTAAAATTTTTTAGTTTGGCGAAAAAATAAAGTGGCTGAAATATCGATTTTGAGTAAGTGAGTTCTAGCGGTTTGCACAGTTTTTGGCTTGGCGCAATTTATTGAGAGCTTAAGGAAATAGATTTTTGAAAACAAGTGCAAAGGTTTTATTAGAATACAGCGTTAAATTTTAATGATCCGTGAAGAAATAATGCAGTTATTAAGGGATTTCAAGCGATCTAACTTAAGAATTCTCGCCAATTGAGTACATTGATTTAAGTTGGGGGAATTCCGCCAAATTTCAGAAAATTGAAATCTTCTCATTTAGTACATCGGAGTAACGATGAATAAAGCACGTTATTGTTGATAATTTTAAAAAATTCGGCTATATTAAGGGATTCCACATTTAAAATAAATGCGTGCTTTACTCTTTGGCGTTCGAACCATTTCCCATATTGATTGCTGATAAGTCCGCTTGAGAATGTGCAAATGTGTAAAATTTTTTAGTTTGGCGAAAAAATAAAGTGGCTGAAATATCGATTTTGAGTAAGTGAGTTCTAGCGGTTTGCACAGTTTTTGGCTTGGCGCAATTTGAAATCCCTTAATAACTGCATTATTTCTTCACGGATCATTAAAATTTAACGCTGTATTCTAATAAAACCTTTGCACTTGTTTTCAAAAATCTATTTCCTTAAGCTCTTAAGCTATTGATTGCTGCTTCGAATGATTCCCTGAAAAAACTCTTGCAAAATGGTGTATGCTGGCACTTTGGCGAGGCTTAGATTTGAAACTGGATTTTATTTGAGACTGGTATATATAATAACACTGGTAATAGATAAAAATGAATGTTGGTATGTGTTTATGAGGTTGAAAAACTCCAGCACCGTTGAGCACCGTTGCACCATGAAATTTGGTTCACCTAAGTCTTTTATATCATGGAGAAGGTTTTTATGCTATCCGTTTTCCTGTAACTTGCCTCTAGGTGGCGCAGAAGAGCGCCGAATTCTATTCCGTTCAGCCGTTTTCTATGCGTGTATCGTCCAACCGATTTCTATGAAATTTGGTACACGCGGATATTTGAACACGGAGAATATTTTTCACTATCCATTTTGCTGTAACTTGCCGCTAAATGGCGCTGCAACGCATCAACTTCTATACCGTTCAACCGATCGGCATAAAATTTATTATACTTACACATTTGAGCACGAAGAATATATTCTAACTGCGTTCCTTTTGATGTTACTCACCACTAGATGACACTGCAATGTATTATTATTTTAAATCGCCACTAGATAACGCTGCAGCAGGCCAAATTCTTGACCATTCAAACGGTCGCTATGAAAATCAGTATACTTAGCTATTTGAACAATGCGAATATTTTGGCGTTATCAATTTTCCTATAACTCGCCACTTGACGGCGCTGTAGCAAATCATTACTTTAATTAACCACTAAATGGCCCTGCAGTGTATCACTTCTGGACTGTGCAAATGATCGCTATGAAAATAGGTATACATAGATATTTGAACATGGGGAAGAGTTTGGCGCTATCCATTTTCCTATAACTTACCACTAGATGTCGCGTCAACACATGAACTTCAGGACTGTCCAGCCGATAGTCATGAAAATTCGTATACATCGATATCTGAATGCGAAGAATATTTTCGCCGTATCCGTTTTGCTAAAACTCGCCACTAGATTGCGCTACGCCGCATGACCTTCTGCACCGTACAAACGATTGCCTTGCAATTCGGTATGCATGATTATTGGACACAATATAACGCGATATCCATTTTGCTATATCTGTTTATTACAATGAATAGTAATCACCACAAATCGTAATATCAAAAAGTCCATTCATTCCCGTGCGAAGAACGGGTACTTCAGCTCAGGGGCGTAGCCAGGGGGGGGATATCGCGATATATCCCCCCCCCCGAAATGTTTGGATTAGTGATGAAAATTCCGTCTATTTATACTCATATAAGTTCATATCCCCCCCCGAAATTTTTTTCCAGGCGCATATCCCCCCCCCCCCCGAAAAAAATTTCTGCCTACGCGCTTGCTTCAGCTAGTTATAAAATAAAATAACATTTATAATCCCAGATCACATAAAATCGAACAGCGCAAATGTAAATATTAGGCCTCAATAATTCACTCATTTTTTGCGGTGGTAACGAGCAATCAGACCCAGTTACTAATAACGACGGCCCCACTCAAGTGTGCGTGCTGATTTCGGCGGTTAATTTTGATTTAAGCTTGTTTGGTTCTTAGGCAGAGATGTAGCCAGGGGACATAACATTCATAAAATTAATGTAGCTTAATTAATTTTTTTAATTGGGAAAATATAATTATTTTAATTAAACTTTTGTCTCCAATGGACTTTTTTGCATGGCCTTTGAGTTAGAGACTAAAATTCGTCTGCTGGTGTTATTTACTGTTTCTTATTATTAACCACTCGGAATGAATTGTTGTCTTTTTAATATTTAAATGGAAGGTGTAGAAGAAGATGATATCGGCATTTCGCTTCAAAACTTATTAAAAAGAAAATAATTATTAGTAATAAAATTATTACGTGATTGCGAACACTGTATAAGTAGTACTTCAAAGGGTTAATTTTAAGTTTCTTGCATTTGGAATAATACAAATATTTATTAAAAATTTTCCACACCTTTTAAACTATGATCTTATAATTATTTTTAGTATTTTATCAATAATAATATTTTAAACAAAAAGGGCGCGTTCAGAGTGCCACTTTTGGGAAAATCTGGAGTAAGTTATGTTTTGGTAGCAAACTTGGCGATCAATTATCGAAAATGGCAAGCCTTGTGACTTGCAAGATGTTAATCCTTCCACCACCACCTCCGCGTTATCTGGCAAACACGTTAGAAAAGATCTTCACCACGACAGTTCATGTCTAAAAATCATATCTACAAAATCGCGTAAACAAAAATCTGGGTGTGAACGAAATAGCACCCTAGTGCTAATAAAACTGTCATCTTTCAAGTGATGCCAAGACAAATTTATTTCTATCAATCTACTCATTACTCATTTATTGATGCTACAGGTACAAAATCCAATTTGACAGAAATAATGCCACATAACATTATTTTTCATGTGTCTTAGAAAAGTTTTTGAATGAATTTTCAGGATGATGAAGAATTTTTATTTTTTTCCCACTTCTTTTTCTGTTTCTTCTTTCTCTTTTCGACCTCCCGAGAACAGGCCTCTGCTGGTTTCTCTGATGGCATCAAACATTCCACCCAACTAAAAAAAAAAAAAAAAAAAAATAGATAGATAGATAAAATAATGATATGATGAAATAATAAAGTTATTGCAAATGAAGTGGTTTGCGTGAATATTTTAGTAAGTTGTAGGTTGACAAATTCACGGAGATGATTGCCGAACTGGTTGGTTTACATATTTAATTCAGCCGCCTGTTCCTTTCCACCTGGATATGGGGAAACCAGCTCTAGAGGAAAATCCTATATTAGATCAGAATTTAAGGTATAAATAGCTTTCTCAAAAATTTATATATATGTTACCATTACGTGTAACATCGGTTATTTACTTACACTCGCAATAACTAGAAAGCGAGGGTAAAAAATAAAATGAAAAAAATAGTTTCTCTTGTATAGCACTTCAGAACAAAAACGCTTGCTGTATCTTCTTATATAATAAAATCCGAGAGTAAACAAAGTTTGTAGCGGACTGGCTGGCTACGTAGGTTTGTGACCTCCGATCGTATGCGTGCCTTTCGATCGCATAGTGCCGAGACGGGTGGTCGCAGACCTACCAGATTTTGTGTGCGGCTTCACTAGGACAGGTCCTAACATACCTAAGCGATTTTTTCAAAATTCGGCGTAGACCTTTTTATTTTATGTTTTATGGGATTTTTTCTCACCTAATGCTTAATAACGGCAGTAGTTACGCTTGCAGCAAAAGAGCATTTGCATCATCGGATGGAGGAGGAAAATTTCTTGTAAAAACAGTTTGTTCTGAACATGTAACGTAATTTGTAGATTTTAAAGAATTTTTAAACTAAAGATCACTCTTGACGAAAGTTTTCGTAAAATAATTTTAAAACTGTTGTATCTTTAATTCTATCCGTCATAACCTTTTGATATTTTGACAAATGACAGAACTTTCATTTCGCCCTCTTTTTTAAAGAAAAGCGGGGGGAAATATAAATTAGGAGATTTTTAAAAAGAATTTTTAAGTAAAGAAGGATTCTGAATTCAGCAGTTGCTGCTTAAGATTTCGTTTGACATTTTGTCGTCTTGGCAACGCAAACTGAATAATTGCGTTCTGGGAAAAATAAAATAAATAAATAAATGAAATAAAACGACTTTCAAATGGGAGTTTTTGCTTGTGAGATCTACATCATTTTTTTCATGCAACGAGTTTAAAACCCCTTTCGAAACTTTGTGAGAATAACAAACTCTGAGGGTAACGTGTTTTATGGGAAAATTTATTAAACTAAGGTTTACTTTTACGACTTGCCTTGATACCCAAAAAGTTCACGAAACAATGAATGTTTTATGAAGATATTTCTATGATATCAACCATATTTTAAGATTTGTTTGTATACAGTAAAGTTTTACTAAGGTACTACTTTGTAAAGTTTTACTAAGGTGTTCTGCAGAATGACTGGTTACACATCATTTACACTTCAGGAATTAGAAGACAAAACATTTGTCCACACCATGTGACTTTATTTTAGAATTTAAACCTGAGGGGCAAAAAATTTCCTGCAGAAGCTCTTTGAAAGTGAATAGATTTGTTTGCAAAACACTGCTTACGTTCTTTTTTTATCTCAAATAACGTTGACATATGTTTCTGTGTTATCATTTTGCAGTTTCACTGTGTACCATCTCAAGTATCTGTAAGGCAACGTTTATATCAACAGTCAAAGAATTTCTTATATTTTAAAATTTCGTAAAGATTAAATTAATTTCACTTATATGAGTAAGAAAACATTTGATTCCTTCCCTACGAAGAACGGGTACGCAGCTAGTAAATATATTATTTTATGTACCGATAACGTGAAAAGGAAAACTTTCAGAAGCCTCTCCGTCATTTTTTAAAATTGTAAATTCCCTATTTTTCACCTCTCTGTTTTCCCAAGACCTGCAAGGCTTTAATTTGCACGGAAGCTCATAGGAACTCAGCTCCTGCACTTCTTTTTTTTCATTGAATTTTTACATTAAATTTAGTGACGTTTAATTTTTTTACTGATGGTAATTTTATTACGTTAACTCAAATCACAGAGGTACACAAAAATTTAATTAATTTTATATTAAATTAGGTATTTCACGTTTTAATTTACAATACTATAAAATTAGAGCCCTTCTACTTTTTTTGTTAGAAACCAAGCCTCATAGATCTGTGATTAGTATTACTTTTCAGTCAAATTCAGTCATAGGATAATAGACAAAGAAATTAGGTTGCCGTTTGTGATTTCACGAAAAAGTATCTGCCAATTCGGGACCTGTAGTCAGAGCATACTACACCTAATGTTAATCTTGTCTACGGTATCTTTCAGATTTACCGAAAACTACAATTATGGCACTTCAGAAAGCTGCAGTGTTAGAAATCGGGAGTGCAGTGGTCGCAGCTTACTTCGGTCGGTGGTTTATTCGGTGAGCCGCTTATACCGACGAAAATCAGTATGCACAGAACGAAATGGCCAAATTACACTGGTTTTCCGCCGGTTACGTCGGTAGTGAGTGCCGCCTTATCCGGTCAGATATTGTTTGACGATTAGGTAAAATGCCAACTTAATTAGCTTTTGGGCGAAGTGAAAGGCAGTCGAAGATGGCACATATTTGTGTAGAGGGATTTCGTTAATTCAATCAAATCAATTGTTAATAAACTTAACAGAATTTTAATAAAAATAGTGATCAATTCGACAAACGGAGCCAATGGCACACCTGAGGATGACGACGACGATGTGAAAGGAAATTTGCTGAACGTTATAAACACTAACGTAGAGCATTTGAGGAGAACAACGTAAGTGATCCCCTCTTTTCAACATTAAATTAAATTCAATTTGCCCTGCACGACAGTATGCCCCTAAAAAATCCTTTAATTTCGGATTTTTTCTTCCTAAGAAGCTCTATTTATTTAGTTATTTTTTAAATAAATGTACATATGTATTTTTATTTTTTTTTTACCTTGTTCACTTCTTTATTCTTAAGAAATCTGGGGTGACTCCACTCGACTTTCCGAACACTTACGATTAAGATCATTACCAAGTATTTAAATAAATTTTAATCGATGAATAATTCAAACATGTATACCAAATTGAAGCTCAATCGATGCGCCGTTCAAACGCTAGCGCACTTTCAAGAATTCCCCCCATAGGCCATAATGTAAAAGAAATCTTTGTCGTAGCCCTGTAGAAAAACTATAAGTCCTATACACATACAAATCAATAAAGGTCTTACGACAGTGGTTCATAACATATACCCAATTTGAGCTCAATCGAATATACCGTTTAAAAGCTAGCGCACTTTTAAGAATTTCCTCCCATAGGCCATAATGTAAAAGTGTCGTAGCCCTGTAGAAAAACTATAAGTCCTATACACACCAAAATCAATACCGGTCTTGCGATGGTGGTTCATAACATATATACCCAATTTGAGCTCAATCGAATGCCCAGTTTATGAGCTATCGTGTTCACTCACATATACACACACATACACACACATACACACATACATCTCGTAAAAATAGCATAAATGAATTCAGAAGACCTCAAAACGTGTAAATACACCAAAATCTCGAAGTCGAATTTTTTCATGATTACAATACTTTCCTTACATGGTACATGTTCGGAAAGTAATAAATATGTGCATACGTTAAACTGTTGAATAATATAGTTAATATATTGTTGCGGAATTACTCTGCTACTCCTGGGGTTCGTCGTTCTAAAGTCCAGTGGTGTAAAAAGTTCAAGTAAAAAGTCACTTGTCAGGATGGAACACAAACTTTATTTCTTCTAGAACTTCGTAGAACAATCAGCTGCACACAATTCACAAGCACAATCTAGCAGTAACGTGCTTTTAACAATCCGCTTGGATCAGAAGCTCTCACAAATGCTGTATTTCTCACACAAAATAAGTCACTTTTACAGGCAAAAATTCCGTGGAAATATTCAAGGGATATAGTACGCTATCCCTTAAGACACAGCAATGAAGAATTTACACACAGCACTTTAAAAACAGCTTCACAAAGCAAGCTAAAACACAGCTTCTATAGCACTATCAGTTCACACAAAACAAGCGTATTCAGAGCTCCTCACACATTGAATGTTCAACTCGCAACTGACTCTTCCGGGCGATGCGCGCTTCTATAAATAGCCGACGCAGGAGGTACAAGAGGTTTCCAGAAAAGTCAATTTCTCGAGGGTTCTACATAAAGCGTGAATTTTGATTACGTCATAGAAGAGAATTGTTAGGTTATGCGTTTTTAATGCAGGAAAAACAACTTCCAGGCCCCATTGGGAAAATCGCGCCAAATGACCAAAAAGTCGCCAAGCTTGGCGACTTTTGGCGAAATATCGCCAAATTTGGCGCCAAAAATAAGTCCTCAAAAATGAAGAGATCTAAGCTCTAGGACTAATATTTCTCGAGTTTTCTAGAAGCCCATAGAAAAACATATGGGAAAGCGAAACCTCCGTATCTCCGGTTCTAATTGGCCGATTTTGATGCAACAAAAAGCAAAATTTATCTATTTGAAGCGTAGAATACGAATTTTAAACCATTTTAAGCCCCAGAGCAGCGGGTTGCCCCGAAAATTCGTAACAATATTTTAAGGTTTAATTAACTGATCTTTTTCGTAAATTTTCTCAGTTTTGCTTTGGTTCCGCCGTTAATTTTGGATTTCGATTATTCCGGTAAATCTCAATCCGTCCCTCTGTGACCGAAATAGGCGGCGACCTCTGTATTTCCCGAACAATCCAATAATACTGCTGCAATCATACAGACATCTCTAATGTCTTATTTTTTTGCAGCAAAAACTTTTGTGGGAGTGAAATTTAAAGGATTGATTAAAAACAAAACATTTTTCCGGGAAATGGAGTGGAGGAGGCTGTAGCTTAGCATCCCATAAAAACAAGCCGGCACTGCACTTTTCATTAGACAGTGACTGTAAGAATTAAAACTTTTCACAATTTCAGTCAAAAACACTTACTCTGCTTCGCCCTTTATGTTTTACAGACGTGATTTTACCCATGAGATCTTTTGCTTCCATTTTCTTCTCCTTGGCAAGTTGCTCTATCATCTGCACGAATTCGTTGACGTGTATGCCTTTCTTTGATCTAAAGAAAGAATGATTATTGTATAAAAAAATTCATTTTGAGGTTCCGGCTAAGATATTCGGAGGACCAAAACCTAGCACTTTTGGAGGGCCCCTGCACAGTCATACCTTACTGACACATATATATCATACAGGGTCGGGTACTGATTCCTACTGAAACCTAGCACCTACTTAATTCACAAGTTATGCTTCAAATGACGTCACGTCAATGAATTCTCCAAGGTGTACACGGACGTATATAAAAAAGGGGTGGGGTAGGGGGTCTGCACGTCTATTTCTTTTATATACCTTTAGTCTACTCACAAACGCTAATTATAGACAAATATTCACCTTTTGAATCCATCGTTCAAAATAGTGTACGGTAAAAAAATTTAATTTTATATAAATTTTGAAAATACATTAAAATAAAAAAAGTCATTAAAAAACATTAATTTTGTAAATTAAAAATGCACAATTTTCTAATAAGAGTTTAACAAGTTTTAGTGCTATTGAAAAATTTTACCAGATATTTATAGTAAAATTTTCTGTGAATCAAATTTTATGTTGAGAATGGACACCCGCTGGAAAGGAGGAACCGTATAAAATTAAATTTTGTATTTTAATATGTACACAGCCCCTAGTAAGAAACTTGCCCTACTTGAATTCTACTCTTAATTTGACGAGCTTTTCTAATTGAAAGTATGTTTATATCACTTACGCTTTAAAAGATAATCGCTGTAACATCTATTTTGAAACACCCAGTAAATTGTTTTCTTTCTTTCTTTCTTTTTTTTTTAAGTAACTTATGAATAGCTTAATAGCTTACGGTCGTTTTTTATATAAAGTCCGATTGGGCATGTGGCAAAAAATCACATGTCCGGCTGAAAATTTTACATGCCCCGGGTCTGTCGGGCCAGGGCCGTACCCAGATAAAAATTTCGTGGTTCTAAAAATTTCGGAGGGGGTCCAA